>CM053582.1:18202277-18237436 GCA_028627135.1 Pseudochirops cupreus
CGCCGCCATCTTCGCTCCGCCCCCCAAGAAATTTTTAAAAGAAGGAATATTCAGAAAAAATTTAGAAAATATTTGTTATAATCTGAGAGTATACCCTGCATTCCACATATGTGCGCCATCCACGTATGCAAACAAGTTAGGGGTGGACAGAGAAGCAGATCCCTTCTCATATTGCTTCCCTTGTTCTCTGTAATTTTGCTGCATGGATCTTTGATTGTAGTTCTTTCTGTTTACATTGGTGTAATCATTATGTATATAATTTTTTAATATTCTAATTCATGTTGCATCATTTCATTTAAATTTTTCCATGCTTCTTTGTATTCATCATATTTTTATAGCACAGAAATATTTTGCTCTATGTTTCTTAGCCATTTAAAAAGTGTCTAAATTTCTTTTCCATAAAACTTATCACATGTCATTACCAGGAGCCATTCCCAGACTTTGCTGTGTTTTCAGGTCATGATCCAACTAGACAATATTACCTGTAGTTTTTTCTTTCTGTTTTGTGCTAATCCTTTTTTCTTTGTTAATCTTAACCTTTTGTTTGGTGTCAAGGAGTAGCAAGCACTCCCTGCAAGGGGTATGATGTGAAGCAGTTAAGTTTTTAACTAAGAACATACTCATATTCATTGCAGTTGCACGAACATGCAGCATACCTTGTGGATAGCATGTGGGATTGTGCTACAGAGCTGCTGAAGGACTGGGAATGTATGAATAGTTTGCTGTTGGAAGAACCACTCAGTGGAGAGGAACGTAAGGAAGTTTTAACTAGTCTTTCCAGACTCTTGAAATTAGATCTCTGGCTTAATCAGGATTGATTTGCAAATAGTTCATATAGTATGTTAATAGGCATATAATTCTAATTTTACTTAAAGAAATGATTACATTAAATAATCTTAGATGATGTGTGTGTGCGCGTGCATGTGTGTATGGTTTCCCAGTAGTCTTTCTTAAAATTGCACTGAGATTTTTGGGATGTCTGTCTGTCTGTCTATCTATCTATCTATCTATCTATCTATCTATCTGTCTATCTGTCTATCTGTCTATCCATCCATCTGAGGTGTGTGTGTGTGTGTGTGTGCGCGCGCGCGTGTGCGCGCGCGGCTCCTGGGAGCATTTTTCAAGGTAATCTTCATCTGAGAAGAGTGAATCTCCTAAAACCTGGTTATAGATAGGAGAGCCAGTTGTAGAATAATTACTTGAAGTAATCTGGTGGTAGACCTGATTAAATCTCTTGTTTGCAGCATTAACCGACAGACAGGAGAGTGCACTTATTGAAATAATGCTCTGTACCATTCGACAAGCTGCCGAATGCCATCCTCCTGTGGGAAGAGGGACAGGAAAAAGGGTATGACTCTACTGAAGATCTTAAGATATGGAAGTTTTCTTTTCAAACATGAATTTGCTTTCTAACATGTCTTTCATTTGCATTATTTCATTTTTTCAGTTGAATTGAGGCATACATAATTTGAATTTATAAGCTAAATAGATGTTTTCTAATTTTGTCTAAGTTTAAGCCTGATGTTTCTTGTTGATTTCTTATGGTCTAGTTCCCTTGTCATATTAACGTTTGTTTTAGGTTTATCCACTGTGGATTTCAGTTTGGCTGTCAAAAAAAAACAACTCAGCATTTTTGTACTCTAGCTCTCATTATCTTTAATACATTATTACAGAGTTCATATATAGATTTGTATTTCCTATACATGATTTTAGAAGAAGATTCCAGTAAAGTAAAAGTATATTCTCGTGTAATCTCTGGTTTCCGTTTTATTCCTGTTTTTCGAAGGTAGATTGGGGCAGGGGTGTGTTATTGGGTAGGATGTGTTGGTTTTGCCTCCTAAATTTTTAGAGAAATACAACCCTCATGCTCAGAGCTGAAGGAGGCTGAGGTGGAATAACTAAGGAAAAATGATTTTCTCTTACTTTGCTTGATTTTCCAGATTTTTAGTATAAATAGCCTGCTCATGTAGACTATGCTTAGTATATAGCAACAGTAGTTGTCCTTTTCAATTGATAAATTTGAATACTGTGATGTTTAATAGCAGATAAGTATAATTTAAAATTTGTGTTTGTGTGTTTTAGACTTTGCCACTTAGTATACTTAATGTGTAATCTAAATTTAGGTTCTGACAGCAAAAGAGAAAAAGACCCAACTAGATGATAGAACAAGAATTACTGAACTGTTTGCGGTAGCCCTTCCTCAGTTGTTAGCAAAAGTAAGTTTAAAAACTCATCTCAGTATTATTTACTACTGACTGTCACTTGGAAACTACTTTTGTATAATTACTTTAAAAATATACTATTTTACAAATATACTGTTACTAATAATGCTTACTTAATAGTGCTGTTATTTTCTCACTGTGATTTTTTTTAAATTTCGAAGTACTCTATAGATGCAGAAAAGGTGACTAACTTGTTGCAGTTGCCTCAGTACTTTGATTTGGAAATCTATACAACTGGCCGATTAGAGAAGGTAAGATGGTAGCTACATATATAGCATTAAAACTTAAAAAATGATGGCCTGTTCCATTAGATTGTATAGTTTTATGTTCAAAATTGTGCTCAGATACAAGTTAATAACTTTGATTAGGTGTTAATGCCTATGTAAGTGCCACAATTCATAATAAAATTCTATAGTAATTCTGGAAGACAGAATCAGGAAATCTTCCCCATCTTCATTTCCTGATGTATTTTTACAATGGAAATTTTATTTTTAAAAATTTCTCCATAAAACAATCTAATTTAGGAAGAGGTAGTATCACTTTAAATATTTACTCAGTATTTATGTTATTTATAAATTCTATAGAACTGACATGAAATAAACATGCATTAAATGCTATTTTTTCTACTTTAAATTGGTTTTCCAGTCTCTTCATTCACAAAGCAACTACTATTTCATAGTTTTATATCCCAGCTTATTTGCTTATAAAAGAATGGTCATGACGTTACAAATATGGGTTTGTTCTTCGTTGAACTATTTTGGTTCTCAGTTTCCTTGTACAGCCTTGATATGAAGCTATGCTGTTGGCTATAAGAGTCAGAACAGTGTAGTATGGCTACTAACTCTCAAACTATGAGCTTTATTGATTTTTATTAATGCTGCATCTTTCTCTTGTTATGATAGACACTTTGTATATATCTTTGTATATCTACTGACAAATGTTAATTGACTTTTTTGCAGCATTTGGATGCCTTATTGCGACAAATCCGGGATATTGTAGAGAAGCACACAGATACGGATGTTTTGGAAGCTTGTTCTAAAACATATCATGCACTCTGTAATGAAGAGTTCACCATATTTAACAGAGTAGATATTGCAAGGAGTCAGTTGATAGATGAATTGGCAGATAAGTTTAATCGACTTCTTGAAGATTTTCTGCAAGAGGTATTTGTCCTTTTTTTTTGCCCATGGGGCATCATCCTCAGTATTTCACGAACTTAGATTATAATCACTTGTTTCATAGAATTGTGGTCAGATTTTAATTTTTGACACTTGCCATACTGCTTATTATTCTTCTGCCAAAATAGAGGCCCCTAACGTTGTTCATATTTTAAAAGTTTATGATGATTTTATCTGAAACTATGGAAATATAGTAAATCAGAACTTGGAACTAGATCTAGGCAAAAATAGATGTATTAGTTGATAGGTTGTTGATGAACTTGTTGTTATGGAACAGCTTCACACAGTTTATTAGATTATGAATGACATGGAGCTGAAGAAGAAAGCTAAGGCTAAGGTTAACAAAATAGAGGGAAAAAGAAGATCAAAGACTAGTTTGTAGCACTGATCCAGATGGATGGGATGATAAGAAATAATAGTTTATGTTTGTATATAGCAGCTTAAGGTTTTCTAAACTTTTCATGTAATCATCTCAGCTTTATGAGGTAATTCAGGATTGGAGATAAGCTCATGTCTTGTCAAGTCAACAAGACTTTTCCAAGCACCTACCATATTTCAGGCTTGTTAGTGACACAACAAAAAGTCTCTGCTCTCAAGGAGCTCACCATGTATTTGGGTAGACAACATGCAAACTAACATGTACAAACAAGGCATGTAGGGTAACTTGGCAAGCCCAGCGTTAAGGAGCCCTGGGAAAGGCTTCTTGCAAGTAGGATTTTTAGGAGAGAAACCAAAGAGGTCAAGAAGTGGAGGGTCAGATTTCCAGGCCTAGAGGTTAGCTAGTTGAAAGGGTATGTACATACAGGGCAAAATCTTCTTTCAGGGAATCCATTCTGTTGCTATCATAGTATCAGGTTAGAAGCTGTAGAGAGCTGTAGTAAGTTGGAAGAGGTATTTGTTTATCACAGGGAGATGCAACATGTTACTATAGAAATGGCAAGGAGACAATAATACTCCATAGTAACTTACTACAATAATATTCCATTATATTCCTCTAGCATTATTTTTAGTGATTACTTCATCATTGGGCACACAGTTTGTTTCTGGTTCTTTTATTCCTACCGAATGCTGCAGTTTTTAGTATGTTTTAGTAGACTTTTTGTTATCTTTTTCAACAGTATTCCCTTAGAATGAAGTCTTGCCCTGGAGTTGTTTAAATCCCATCATAGTTACTTAATAATTTTTTGACCTTGGTCAACTCTTTTTCTCTCCCTTTGCTTTGGCTTCTTCATATGTGAAATGAGCTCAGCCTAGCTTATATCCTGTGATTCTTTTTTGGGTATATTTTAGAGCAAAATATTTTTTGTTTACTCTTTTAGTTGTAGTTTGGACTAGATGGCCTCTGAGCTTTCATATATCTTGTCAATTCTGTGACATATTTATTATCTTTGATATGTCCATGTATATGAGGCAGTATGATTTGGTGGATAGAACTTATACTCAGCAAGACTTCTATTCCATCCATCCTCTCTAAGCCTGAATTTGCTCATTTACAGAATTGTATTACTAGTTCCTATATAACTACTTCATGAGATTGTTAGGCTCAGATGTGATGTATGTAAAGCACTTTTCAAACTACAAGTACATATTGTCATTTTTTGCTGTTTATTGTTACTATTTTGTTTATAGAAATTATTTGTACAGTTAAAAAAGCCATTTTTCTACTTCAAATGACCAGTCTTTCTTTTTTACTTCCTTTGTCTTTACTACAATAATTATATAACCCCAGTTTTAAATTAAATGACCCATGTAATGTTCAATTTAATGTTTTATAGGTTATCCTTTTGAATTCTACTCTTATACAATACAATGTGTTTATAGTTTTGAAGTAATTAAAATATATTGATGCAGTAGTGTGGAATTCTTAATTGAATCACCATTTTTATTTAAATAAAGCAAATTTTTTGTAAGATAAATCAGATTTTTAAACTACAATATCAGAATTTTAGAGTAACTTCTGCTTCATTAGATATAACAGGAATGTATGATTTTAAATGACAAACACATGACAAATGAATCAGAGACACATCCCTTTTTCCTTCGGGGAGTCCCCCCAAAAAAAGAAAGAAAAAGAAAAAGTCTCAAAGCAAGAATAAACAAGCAAAAACAATTCTTCCATTGGCCATGTCTAAAAAAAATAATCTTGCTTAACCAGTACTCTGAGTCCTTTACCTCTGTTAGGCAGTGGGTCATTGCATTGATCAAAGTTCATAACTCTACTCATGGTTCTACCCACTTAACATTGTATCAGTTCATAAAAGTTTTCCCAGATTTTTCTCAAGCTGTTTCCTTGGTCATTTCTTATAGTATCATCGTGTTCTGTCATACTCAAGTACTCTAACTTGTTTAGCATTTTCCTAATTGATGGGTTATTGCCCATTAAAAACAATAAGACTATACTTGGAACATTTTTGTTTAATTTTTGTAGAAGAGGCCATTGGATTTAGAACCTTAGTTTCCTCGTCTTAACATGGGGATGATAATAGCTAACATGCATTTCTTTACAGTTTGCAAATTTAATCCCTATGTCTCTGTGGCAGTACTATTGTCCTGTCTTTTAATTTGAGACAGCTGAGTTAACTGGACTTGCCACACAGCTAACAGATATTTGACACAGGTCTTCCTGCTCCACTCCCCCCCCCCCCCCTTTTGACTCTCTCCACTAAGCCATGTTACCTTTCAGTTTCAAATGAAATATAGTGCTTTATCAGCTTGAATACCTGGCAGCTGTTTATTACATCAGAGCAGCTAGATGGCACAGTGGATAGAGTGCCAGGTTTGGAGACTTAGCTTCCTGAGTTCAAATCCAGCCTTAGACACATACTAGCTGTGTGGTCCTGAACAAATCTCTTAACCTTGTTTGCATTAGTTTTCTCATCTGTCATATGAGTTGGAGAAGGAAATGGCAAACATCTCCAGTATCTTTGCCAAGAAACCTCTGTGAATTCTCTTTAAGAGTCAGACACAAAATGACTTAACATCAGTTTATTACAACATTTAAATATTTAATATGTTTTCTATTTTTACACGAATTTAGTCCTTATTTTCCTTGAGAGTTTCTTGTGATATACATTTGGTACTTTTTGCTATAGTATTTTTTTATTGCTCCTCCCTTGGTGCTCCACTTTAACTACTTTATGAACCTGATTTCCTTCTCCATTTACTTTCTCCCTTTTGGTTTTTCATTAACATTGGAAAAAGAGAATGTCCATCCATTTATTTCTCTCCCCACTCATCCTTTATTTGTAATGTATCTGTAATATAACAGTTATTATATCCCATTTGCCATGTCTCTAAAATGGTTGCAGGCCTTGAAATAGGAATGAAAATCATAGTTTTTCTATTGCTGTTGCCCATCTTATACTTTCCCTGTCTTAAAGGTGGTGTTTTTGTTTTGAACAGCTAGGATTTTTCCTCTAGTGATTTGTAGTGTCTAACATTGTAAAACTTCTATTAATAGGGGGAAGAACCTGATGAGGATGATGCATATCAGGTCCTGTCAACATTAAAAAGGATCACTGCTTTTCACAAGTAAGTGTTTCCTTTTATGATTGATTTTTCTTGGCCCCAGAGTGTAGAACCAGTGGTTGGAAGCTTCAGTGAAGCAGATTTCTGTTCACTTTTAAGGAGTTTTCTAATGATTATTACTCTCTCAGATTGAAACAGGCAGCTTTGGTAGGGAGGTAGAGAGATACCTTGGAATTAGATGTTATTAATGACTGCTTCTCACTGGTTGGATGATTTCCTGTTAAAGATATCGTAGATTTTGTTCTATCTAAAGGGTTAGTAAAAGACCCTTACAATTCCTAAGACCCCATCAGTAACCTCTAATTTATTTCACATTGTGGATTTAGCTGTGTTATTCTTGGAGAAATTTCTTGATGTTGAAGAGTCTTATAATTATCTTTATAATTTAGCATGCTTCAGTATACTAATACTTAAATTTTGAATCGAAAAACTATTGAAAAATGATTTCAAAATGCTACAAGCAAGTCATACTTTAAAAATAGCTTTGAGGGAAATTTTCTATTTGGATCTGTTTTTTGTTTTTGTGGGGGTGGGAGGCTTTTCTATTACTGTAACAATAAGTGGTCCATTAACGGTAATGTTCCAAACTAAAGTGATTAAATTTGACTTTTTAATAACGTGGAGTTTTTAAAATTTCTTCCAGTACCCATGATCTTTCAAGATGGGATTTGTTTGGTTGTAATTACAAGTTATTGAAAACTGGTATTGAAAATGGAGACATGCCTGAGCAGGTTTGTATTTAAAAGTTGTGTTTGTAAGTTGGATCCTAGAAACATTTGACTTTTCATTCCTAACTTTTTGTTGTTTATTTTTGTAGATTGTTATTCATGCATTGCAGTGTACTCACTATGTAATCCTTTGGCAGCTAGCAAAAATTACTGAAAGCAGCTCCACCAAGGTATGTGTTAATAGCCTTGTGCTATTCAGTAGTTAAATGTTAGTATAGGTAGTATGAAGATCTGTTGAAAAAGGACTAGCTATTTGAATGTCCTCTTTTGTCCTATTTGCTCTACCCACTTACCTAACTGTAATTAAGTCCTTCCATTTCTAGTCAATTTAAAATATTTTTAATGTGATCATTGAAATTTATTTTATGTCCAGACAAAATTTTTCTTATTTTAAACTTATAAATCCTGCTTGGCTATTTAATATAGATGTAATGAACATTTCAGCATATATTACTTGAAGAATAAAAGAAAAACTACTGGAATGAGTAGCTGAAAAGTGAAGTATGTCCTGTTGCAAGTCACTTCATCTCCCTGAGCCTGTTTCTTCATCATTAAAATGAAGATATTAGACTAGATGTAATTTTTTTATGCCCTCATTTTATGCTGGGATTGACTTTTAAGAAGACTACTGAGTTTCTCAATAAGTGAGAGTAAAATTTAGTCTTCGTAGTTAAATGAATTGGAGAGGTAAATTATAGAGGCTTTGACTTCTTAAAACAAATTTAAGTAGAAAATCCTCAATGAGTTTTCCTACAATTTTGGCTTTTAAAGTCCATTTTTATTTCATAAGTTAACAATTTTGTGCATAATGAAAAACCTTATACTCTAACTCATCAACATTCCTTTAAGAAAAAAGGGAGTAATATAGAGGAAGTTATTACTACTGCTCATTTTTAATAGTCAACCCTAATTTACACTGGGCTGTATTGCCATATACAGTCTTAGAAGCCTTTCCATACTACTGAATTCTGGAGTACTAGAGAATACTGTCAAAATCTGAGGTTTTATTTCTGTTTGATAAAAATCAGTCATGTATGATACTTTTTTCATCTCTTCTTTTATAATGAAGAATGATGGAGCAAAAGAAGGCTGTTGTTTTTCTAAATGAATAGTGGTTAGTTAACCATTCGTTAATTTGCATTTGTTATTTTGATAGTATGACACTTGAATTTTTCTTTTGTATGTGATAATGTCTATGGGAATGGTTTTTGAGAAAGCAAGATTCAAAATAGACACTTTTGATTTTCAATTGTCATAAATTATTTTGCAGGAGGACCTACTTCGTTTAAAGAAACAAATGAGGGTGTTCTGTCAGATTTGTCAGCATTACCTGACCAATGTGAATACTGCTGTTAAAGAACAGGTTAGTTTTCTTCATTTTGTAACTAATGGTAACATTGGGATAGTTATTTAAGCTGCCACATATTGTTTGGTAGGGAATTAGAAAGCAGAGTATGACTTTGAAATAAAATTTGTTTTATAATGCAGAACTCAAATTACTTAAATTATTAGGCTTGAATATGATATAACTGAGGGTGCAGTTACAGTGAATTTGCTCTGATATTTGCCCTTATCAGTCCATCTTCTTTGAGAGTACAGCTAACATGTGTTTCACAGCATAGAAACTGATTTTAAGATTGTCTTGGAACTTTGAAAGCTTTGAACATATAAACCATGTCCTTGAGGTATAGTTATACTCATTCAACCTGAACCATTACATGTCACAGTGTTTTTATGAGGAGATTTGTTGAGAGTTCTACCTATAATAATGAGATTCTAGGAACGCATTATTGTTTGCTATATTGGATTGGAATTCCCCAAAGTTCACAGACATTTATAGTGATTATTTTGGTCCGGGAACCAGAGTTCTACTAGAATGGGGATTGGAAGTAACAGGTGAGATCCTCCATCTGGTAGAAACCCTTTGAAAGTTTTTAGCTCTGCTGTAGATCCCTGTTCCTTACCCCCTTTAATAAAATCTTGTATTGACCTTCCAAATCACTCACCCCTCCATACCCTATAAAGACTAAGTCTCACATCTGGGTCTTTAGGTATATAAAATTTTGAAGTAAGAGGAGATTGAATACCCTGAAGAGTTTGAAGATGGTCACCCTTGGGACAGTATGGAAAATGGGATGCATGTTCCCAAGCAGCGGCCAGAGGGGATTGTGAGAGATAGGGGAATCTAAGCAGCGCCTGTGAGGGCCTCCTCATTGAGATAACTTTTGCCAAGTATTCCCTGAATATTTAAGGGATGTATGAAGGTTAAATGTGCACATACTTTGGAAATATGTTATATTTTAAAAAGTGATTATGATGTCGATTGAAAACACGAGTGAGGATTTGATACCATTGTTTCTTTGAGGGTCTTGTTGATCTTTCAAAAGTACTGCAAGAACAAAACAATTTTCTACATTGAGACCAGCCATCTAGGCTTTGGAACTTGTCCCAGAGTTTGATAAAATCCATTGTGCTGCTTGGTTACAATTAGCCTTGTGATGATCCTTCTCCCTCAATCCTTAGTCACCTTGAATAGACAGCAGGAAAGTGTTGTGGCCTTTATAACTTTTGATGGAATTTCTAGGAGCTTTTGTTAATTAGATTGTTGACTATTCTCTTGCCTTCTAATGGAAATACTTTGGCCATTTTTTATTAACCAACTTCACATCATTTTTGTAGGATCCAAACAGTTAACAAAATACTGTCCTCCTGTCTTTCCATGAGCTTATTTTGGGGAATCTGTAACAGACTAAGACACTGCTTATTTTCTTAACTGGTGTACTGATAATTTAATGATGAAGTTTCAGATATTGCCAAAATAAGTTCCTTATTAATTTCTTATCATTAAAGTATATTTTAAGTTGAATTCAAGAAATTACAAAATAGTTTGAATTCCTGTACTTAAAAATTTTTTTGGATGTCAGGGCTCAGTGACTACATATTTCTAACAAGAATATGTAATATGACCTGTTCTTAGCAGCATCAGAAATTTTCTCCTACTTAAAATATGCAATTTTGAAGTGTTTTTCTTTTAACAAATGGAAGAGTGACTTGGATTTTCCTTTCTAGCATTATAATTTCTGAAAAGTAGGTCTCTGAAACTGCAAAATGAATTTGGATTCTTTCTATTTGAATAGACTGTTCATGTTCAAGAATTAGTTAACCCAAACTTTGTATCCTTGGTACACACAATATGACTCTCTTCTGTTGACTGTACCAATTATTTTGCTTATTGTTTTCCTGTAGTGAAAACATTCCCCATGTATGATTCTTATATAGTTCTATATGACCTTCTGGAAACGTATTGATCTGGTGACTTAAGATATTTGACTCATACTGTATTCTGGGTACAATTTTCTTTCAGGAGAGATCTCTAGTGTCCTATTTTTTTTATTACTCTCTAAATCTTTACTCCATAATTTCCCATTGGATGCCTCTTTCCATTATGTAACTTTATCTGTTCTCCCTGTTTCCCCACTGAAATACCAGAGAGGTAGGGTCAGTAACTCAATCTCCCCTTTCCCATTTACCTTTTGACTGGTGTCACCAGAGGTCTACTGTATTCAGCATGCCCATTGATTCTAATTGCTACCTCCCTAAATCTTCTTAGCCAGTAATTTATAACGATGTTAATGATATTTATTATCTAGTGGCAATTGTAATATATTATGCAAGATTGTGCCTGAATATTATATGTTAGTGTCTTCCCTATATCTTCCTTCATCATCTCTATAGCTTGTACACATACTCCTTGAGCATTGGCCCCATTGCTTTTCTTTGTATGCCGGCACTTAGCATAGGGCTTGTACCTTTAAGTCCTTACTACATCTTATTGACATTCTGATTGAAATTGAGAGAGGGGGAAGTATTTGAAGTTGGAAAGCCTAACTTTTCCAGTCATTTTTCCAGTGCTGTTGCATACCTTTAATATTATGTGTTTTTTGCAAAACCTAAGTATGTTGCTTGCATGTCACATATTTAATTGTAATGTAATGATGTTTACCAACATTTGGTAGTTGTTAGTTCTTTAAGTTGTTTAAATTTGAGAAACACCTAAAAGCAACCGTATGAAGATAAATTTTTTTTTCAATATCTCAGAAAAGTTTTCAAAGTAACTATTATATTGTTTTGGGAATTTTGTGTTGGGGAATAGAAATGTGTTAGAAATGTTGATTCATAAAATTTTTAATTCCTTTATTCAGGCCTTCACTATTTTGTGTGATGTGTTGATGATCTCCAGCCATCAGATTATGTCCGGAGGACGGGACATGTTAGAGCCGCTAGTTTACACTCCTGATTCTTCATTGCAGTCTGAATTGCTCAGCTTTATTCTGGATCATGTGTTCATTGACCAGGATGATGACAATAATAGTGCAGGTAATCTTCATAATATAAGTTCAGTTAAAGATATACTAATTGAAGATTTTGAGCTACATTAAAAAAAAAATAACTCAGAATACATATTGCTCAAATGCTCTGACTTTTCATTAAGGCCTTTTACTTATCTAGGTGCTTAAAGATTTCATTATTTACCATAAAATAATATAGTACTAATGCATCATTATTTCTGAAAAAAATAAATTTTTTTCTAGATCCCTTTTAAAATATACCTCTTCATATTATAAATAGACTTCAAAGTAATTTTCTGAATTGGTTTCAGAGCTATTCTACAAAATAGCCAAGATAATACAAAATGTTCTGGGGAAGAAATTATGCCATATTTTTCTGTATTTAACTAAGATTTCATAGACAATTTGATTTGCTATTACAGCCTTTTCAAGTAAAGGTAATATGATGATTTTCTTCTCACATTTTTGATGTTAGGCTCTACTTAAAACTGAATACCAGCATATTTGTAAACATATGTATCTATAAATTATTGTAAGCTGGAATCTAAAGATATAGGACTGTTAATGTAGGTTAAAGCTTTTTCATCACATAACAAACATAATTTATGATTTTCCCCAAAACATGTAATTATGAGGGATCACTGGAGGTCATAGGGAGGTATGTGTATTTGTACGTGTGTCTTTTCAGTTTTTTGAAATATATTACATAGATAAATATATACATACATACGTACAAATACATTTGAGATACATTAGGACATCTGGAACTAAACAAGGATGTTTAGAGTAACATCCTTTACTATGGATTTTCAAAGTTAGAAAAGGACCTCAGAGATCATCTTATGAAGTTCAAATCACAAAATCACCATATTGGTAGGGGATCTCTAAGGTTATCTAATCTAACTCATACAATTCAGTGCAGTGCTATATACTTGACTCATTGTGGAACTCCTTGTGGTTGTTGATCGCTTAGCTTAGGTACCATTTGAACAAGCTTAATTATCTTTTTTCTCATCCCACAGTAGATTAAAAGTCTCAAATTAGAAAGAGGAAGTAGAGAGAAGCAAGTGCTGTTCCTTAGGCATGTTACTCATCATTAAGAATGTAATTTAATAGCATGGGAGGAGATGAAAAAGTCTACAGAAATCAGATAGGGACCAAAAAGAGCAATCTGGGATGATTTTTGCATAGGGACAAATCATCTTAAATGTTTGACTCCAGCCCTAATCATTGTATTCCAACATAGTACAATAATTGGTGCCTATAATGGTGATCTTGAGTCATCAAAAAGCTAAATAATATTCCTTGTATTTTGTTTGTAAGATATGTATAAAACTCAAAATAATTAAAGAGCAGTCCCTCTTTATTTTGGGAGTTGGTCATTTAGAGCTGGTATGTCATGACCCAACCTTCAGATAAGCCTTTTTTGTATTAAAGGCTGGTTCTGATGGGGGCTATTCTTAAAGACTTTCTGGCTTATTAGGATCTTCCAGTCTTTGCCAGCACAGCTTGAGAATCGTGGCTCACCTCCATGTGACAATGAGACATCATACAAGGACTTGAGTAGAGGAGTCCATTTGAACTTAACTGTTAGGGAAAATTCTCTGTCCCCTTTTCAGCAGATTTGTAAGACTCTTGTACTCAAAGAGTTTTCTTAAATCCTTTTCTTTTTGAACAGATGTTTTTCAGTGTTAGCTTAAATCATAGTATTGAATAAGTAACTAAAAAAAATCTCCTAGTTTAATACTTAGGACTTTTTTCAGATGGACAGCAGGATGATGAAGCTAGTAAAATTGAAGCACTGCACAAGCGGAGAAATTTACTTGCAGCTTTTTGTAAACTAATTGTATATACTGTGGTGGAAATGAATACAGCTGCGGATATTTTCAAGCAGTACATGAAGGTAAATATGAATATTTGTAAGAGAATATTTTTCCGATTTGGAGAATGTACCACTTGGTTCAAGAAGCCTACCTTGATCCTTTTCCTGGCCCAACCTCTTTCCTCATTGTTGTGCTGGAACTGACTTACATGTGGTACTGAGTAAATACATGATAGCATTTCATGGAAAAGATATTTGGCGTTTGGTTTTTGCTTGAAAGCAATTTGAGTTTTTATTTTGTAAGATTGTAGAGCTTATTGTTAGTATTGTCAGTATTTTGGAGGCTGGTCTGCTGTCTTGCAGGCCCAGAAACTCATTTTTATCTTATTACCCAGGGGTGATCAGGTACTAGGGGAATAATTTATGCTAACCAAATTCACAAGAGGCATTTATAAACCAGAATGCCAATTTATTAATTTACCGTGGGAGATACATTGCAACCAGAATACTAATTCTCAATACCCAGGGCAACCCAAGCTAGCTGGGAAACCAAATTACCAATTTAGATGGTTACATTTTAAGTATGGAATCAATGCAAAGGGAATTGGATAGTGTTATGGGTACTTTAGGCTGTAATGAAGCCTAGATTATTTCTGTTCTCCCATTGAGTATGCCTTTCTATTGATCAGAATTTTCTTTTTCACCAAACAGTGTTTCTTCACCTTGGGCAGGGTGTATGAATATTTTGTTCCTACTCCTTTTTCCAGATTTCAGATTGATAAACAACATTTAAATTAATCGCAGACCATCAGTTGACCTTGGATTATAAAGCACTTCCATGCATATCTTTACAATAAGCCTTTCTAGGTAGATAGGGCATCATTTGTTCCCATTTAGTAGTGAGGAGTTCAAGACTGGGAATTTGTGGCTTTTCCACAACCACAGAACTAATTAGTGGCAAAGCCAGCATGAGAATACAATTCTTCTAATGGCCACCCCAACTTTCTTTCTACTTTCTATCCTTTACTGTCTGTCTACCTACCACAAATGTTTCTTTATGATGTAAAGTTCACTTAATATATGTAAATTTCTTTTCTAGTATTACAATGATTATGGAGATATTATAAAAGAAACAATGAGTAAAACAAGGCAGATAGACAAAATCCAGTGTGCAAAGACGCTTATTCTCAGTTTACAGCAGGTAAGAATGAATAATTTTAAGTATTTAATTATTGATTCTTTCAAAAACATTGTTTAATATTCAAACCAAGAAACCTTTCTTTTTTCCTAAATAAATCACATGCCAATTTGCCTCTTGTATAGATAAAGAAAAAAATTCAGAACAGCAATAACCCCTTCTGGTTTGATAGCTATGGATATAATTAATGTGCTGGGCTTTGTTTCATCTTTTTATATTCGTATTCATTAGGTTCGTAATTGTGTTGAAACCACCAGGAAATAGTTTTGCCTTGGCTTAACTAAAAAGATCTAAAGAGGAAACTGACGCCAGCTTAAAGTGCTTCTTTATTAATTTGTACAATATTAAATATTTATTACAGATTAGGTATAGAAGTGTTTATACTAACTATTCATATTAGCAACCCAAAAAAACCCCAAATGTTTTCTTTGATTCCAAACAGCTGTTCAACGAAATGATACAAGAAAATGGGTATAATTTTGACAGATCATCACCAACATTCAGTGGTATTAAAGAACTTGCCCGACGTTTTGCTTTAACTTTTGGACTTGATCAGTTGAAAACAAGAGAAGCCATCGCCATGTTACACAAGTAATTTCCCAATATTTTACTTGAATTCAACTAATCATAATGGCTGACATTAATATAATACCTTAAGGTTTTTAAGCGTACATATACTTGTTTGTTCCTTATGACAAACCTTTGAGGGTAGGGAGTTCAAATATAACCCTTATTTTATGGATTTTGAAAATGAGGCTCAGAGACGGGAAGGTGACTTGCCCAGTGTCATGGAGTTAGTAAGTGGTAGAGCTGGGACAAGAATCCTGGCTCCTTGGCTTCAGATCCAGTGCTATTTCCACTGTTCTATGCTCTACATATTGCAGGTGTTTTTAAAATTAGGATTTGAATCATTTTCAGAATTGAGAAAATTGTTGGGCTGATAATGGACTATATGTGACCATATGGACTTATCTTATAAATTCTCCGTTGTTAGGATTAAAAAAAATAGATCTAGTGATACCTCAATTAGTGAATCTGGAAATCAAGCTCCTTTATAAGATAAACCACACACCAGATCTTTATAATCCCAGGAAGTAGGAATATTCATGCATTCATACAGGACAACAAATATCTTTCTGTACAATTTCTGTGTCTTCTTAGTTGAAGGTAAAGAGTGCTGATCATAGGCAATGTTGGGCAGTATGGGAAGTTTCTTTTTTGCCCTCAACAGCCTTTCTTGTAACTTATTTTTCATCCCATTGTAATTATGTCCACTTATTTCTGATCCCCTTTTGCCTTAGTAAAATAGTGTATGATATGATATCAGTTGTATTATATTGACTGAGCAATTCTCAATAATTTATCTAACCTAGGTATAGATACTTCTGTTTTATCTCTGTTTACCTGTACTTTTACCTCTATGTAATGGAAGACTTTGCCCACATCCCTATCTCTCCAATGAAAAGAATTTTAGAAATTACAAAGTAGGTCAGGTGATATTCTTTGTTTGGCAAGAGTCCTCTGCAATTACTGGTATCAAAAGTACTCTCTCTCCCACTCCCAAAACAGTGAGCTTGCATTCATTGTCAGGCAGCCTGTCTTACCTTCAGACCTTTCATTTCCAGCTACAAGTCAAGGCACCTTTCCTAATCTGAACTCTTTTCCTACGTTTGCCCATGAATTCCCAGATCCATACCGTTTGTATTACTTTTCCTTTACCAACCCTGGGGTTCTTCTCCTCTCCTACCGTCTTAGACTATATTGTGCTTCTCGTTATCTTAATAAGGTTACTGCTGGTATGTCTAATTGGAGTACATCCTCTTTCTTAGTTTGAAGTGTTGCTGTACTCCCAGGTATCACTCCAGAGCTTGTGGGAAGTCCAGTTAAACTGTTATCGAACTTCTTGTTCATTTTGTTACTGCTGGTTTTCCATTTTGCCCCTTCTTTACCTAAACTTCAGTAAATGGTTTGATCATTAAAAGAGTACATTTCTACAGCTGACTTAACTGCTTTATTTTACTTTGAATTTGTGATTTCATCAGTGTGGCTACTCTTGACACAAGTGTAGATTGCAACCTTACCATGCATGCTGCCTTTTTCAGTGTGATTCTTGTCTATATCCTTCCTTAAATCCTCCACTTACAGCCTCTGCAGGCTACCTTGTGGGTCATGGTGTGATACTATCCTAACATTCTTATAATGTAGAATGTTCAGTTGTTTTGGGTTAGTCCACTACTTAGAAGGATTTGGGTTCTTCCTGGGTGAGAAGCAAAGAACATCCCAGAAGTGATGTAATTATACCACATCTATATTGCTTTTAGCAAAGATAGAATTATCCTGGCCAATAAATCAAGAAATAAAATAATTGCTCTTTCTCACTTGTCACCGTTTTTCTTTCATCTGCTTCTTATTTGTATATCTGAATGTATAGACACAAACATAAATCCATTCTGTCTATCTTGTTAGTGGAAAAATTATCCAGATGCATTTCTTCCATTCTATAATATCACATATGAATGATACTCTTCCAGATATTCATTATGTCCTTTTCTTTCTAGGGATGGGATAGAATTTGCATTTAAGGAACCTAATCCACAAGGTGAAAGCCATCCACCTTTAAATTTGGCATTTCTTGATATTTTGAGTGAATTTTCTTCTAAACTTCTTCGACAAGATAAAAGAACAGTGTAAGTATTTAATACCCATTCTCCAACTAAAATATTTAATTTTGGGCATTCAAAAGCAACATTTCTGTACTTTATGCTTCCTCTTTGCATTAAATTCCAGGATTGCATTAAGGCTTAATATGTTCTAACAACAAGTAATCATAGGAATGTTCCTAGCTTATAACTGTTGGAACTGTATTTTGGAACAATTTTATCCATTAAGAATATTGCTGATATTTTAAAATAAGACTCTAATGTTTATTTGCTTAGTATCCCTGTTTAAAATGTTGAGAAAGGTATTCAGAGAGCTTCTAGTTTAGCTTCATATGATATATTGAAATAGTACAAAGTAAATTTAATCTTGAAAGTCTCATTCCTTCTTTTAAAAATTTGAATATATTCTCAAAAAATGCAGTACAACTGTACAGATTTTCTTCACTCCTGGTTTGGAGGGGGAAGGGACTGTGTCAGTTACATGCCCTAATTTAGAGAGACTTTGTAGACAACCTGGGTGAAGTGCAGTATCTTCTGTGGTTTATCCTTTCTTTCACCTGGAAAAGAGAGTATGATACTGATCTGAGAATCAAACACACAGTATTGTCATATCAAAGTCTCACGTAATGACTTTTAGAGCCCTTCTACTACATATATGAAAGAGAAGATGTGGGCAATCCTTTACAGTATCCATACAGTTGGAAGTGATGAGTATTTTTCTTTGGTACTGTACTGTCCTACTGGAAAAATGGTTAAAGTAAACTTAGAAATCTTAGTGACACTGGACACAATAGGCCGTATCTTACACACCCCAAGTAACTTAAACCTGGTCTTTGAGTGTTTCAACTAAGAGGGATAATCATGTCTTGCATAACAAAACATTGAAGAAACTAAATGGTTAACGTTTTTGGGGAAAAAAAGATAAGTTAGAAAAGCATTATGTGTTTGGTGCATGTGTGCATATATATATGTGCATGTTTGTTTTAACACAGCGGCATAGTCTTAGAGAAAACTTTACGAAGGTAAATGTGACTATGGGAAAGGCTTTTATAATAAAGATTTTATAGTTGAAAAGTAAAATGTGGTGCCAGGCTCCCTCTATCTCTACTTTTTCTAAGCCACTAGGATTATGTGATAATGTATGTATTTTATTTGAATAGAAAAACATTTGTAACCATTATTACTTCTCTTTAAGGTATGTTTATCTAGAAAAGTTCATGACCTTTCAGATGTCACTCCGAAGAGAAGATGTGTGGCTTCCTTTGATGTCTTATAGGAATTCTTTATTAGCTGGAGGTGATGATGACACCATGTCAGTCATCAGTGGAATTAGCAGTCGGGGATCAACTGTGAGGAATAAAAAAACAAAGCCAGCAACAGGAAAACGAAAATTACCTGAAGGTTAAGTATCCTTCCTTCATTAAGTATCCCTCCTTCCTCTCTTATTATCCATGAAGACATTTATGTGTGAAAATATTACTTTTTTTAGTTAAAGGTGCATTTCAGTATTGATTGGACAAATCTAGTATTTTATAGTACCCATTTGGAATGGTTTTTCGAAAATTACCTTGTTCCAACTGACTTCTCCAATAATCTGAATGGAAATTCATGTCTCCTAGTCCATGAGTCCCTTCATACTATGTATAGCATACTACTGCCTATATATGTGTCATGAGATGTTAATCTGTATAGTTTTCTTGACTTCTTAGTTTTTTAGTTTAATATTCTGAATTTTAATGCCATCATTTTGTACGTGAAGTTTGCACTAAGTGTTCTTAGATAATTTATTTTATAGATGAGGGGACTAAAGCTCAAATAGGTGGATTAATTGCCCAGGATCACACAGCCAATACCTGTCAGGCCAGGAGTTTAACCTAAATCTTCCAGTCCCGCCCCTACTCCTCACTGTTCCATACTGACTTTTATTGCTGGAAAATGAATAGATCTTGTGATTTGGAGGTTTAGGCTGTAGGCATCTTTTACTTTTTAGAGGAAGCCTACTTATAGAACTTGCCTAATTAATTACATCTGTCCAGGATTTGGCAGCTAGCAACTAATGACAAGAAAAATGAAATATAATGTGGTTCTTTAAAAGGAATGAAGCAGTGAAAAATGGGTACTGATCTTCTAGAAACTTGCTTGAGAGTCTGTATAATCCATTTTCTCTCAGTATACCTCTTCTCTTTAAAATGAGTTGCTGTTACTTCTGATAATGGAGGAGAACAGTGACCTAAACAATCCAAATCCCATTTCTCTGTGACTTTGGGAGAAATGTTCACACAATAAAGTGGTTTTTAATCTGTCACAGTGCTTTGTGTTGAGGAAGCCAATTTTTCCATTTGATATTTCTGATCAGTGTCTCTTTAGAGCACTGTATAGTTTATTGACCTACAATAGGATAGATCAGTGGCATTCCTGAGATTTTCATATTCCATAGTAATAGACAAGGTATTGATTGAAATCTGCCTTTATTTTGATAGCAAAAAATAGATTTTAAGGTTCAGATAATAGACAGTCATATTTTACATATTTAGCATTATTTAATATTAAGAGAGAAAAATCTTTCCAAAGTGTGGTATTAGATTATTTTATAAATATTTTTCCTTCTGCTCTGAGTTCATAACATTTGGTAAGGTAGGACGCTTCAAACTGTTCTTTCTATAGCTTAGTTCTATGGATCCTTTGTGCTCATTATCTTTTAAGACAGTGGTTCTCAACCTATGGGTTATGTTCAATTTGTAACAGTGAAAATACATCCTGCATATCAGATATTTATGTTGTGATTCATAACGGTAGCAAAATTACAGTTATGAAGTAGCAATGAAAATAATTTTATGGTTTGGGGTCACCACAACATGAAGAACTGTATTAAAGGGTCACAGCATTAGGAAGGTTGAGAACCACTGTTTTAAGAGAAATAAGATACAGTCTGGTTTCTGAATCTTGTTGCTACTTATTAGGTTACACTGTTGAGGGTGATACCTTTCTTATACTGAATCTCTTCCTTCTGTAGTTGTTTTTTTTTCTTCCCCTTTTTGGAGGGGGGAGGGCAGGGCAATTGAGGTTAAGTGACTTGCCCAAGGTCACACAGATAGTAAGTATTAAGTGTCTGAGGTCGGATTTGAACTCAGGGCCTCCTGACTCCAGGGCTGGTTCTCTATTCACTGTGCTACCTAGCTGCCCCATTATTTTAAAGATTGTAGTAAAATACTGATGTCTTCTGTAGATCAAGAATATGTCAGCACTGCATACTACGTATGGACTTCTCTCATTAACCCCTATAAGATTATTGTCCTTTAATTCCTTTTGACCCTCACAAGAACATTTTTCTGTGTTGAAGTCATTATCTGTAAAGACATAGATTGTAAGCTTCTTGTGGGAAGACACTCTTTTTGTCTTATATGCTCCAATGCAAAGCTCTGTGCACTGAAAATCTCTCTTACTGCTTTTCATAAGGAAAATTTCCACTTCTCTTTAAAATTCTGGTGTTCTACACTACTAATTCTTCGGGATTCTTCCTGTGTTGTAATTATTGTTATAACTCATTCTTTCATTGTTTTAACATAAAACAGATATTTAATCTTCATATACTGATGGCATGGGTATCTCCTTTTATGCCTGACTTAATATTAACAATGAGAGTATTATGATAATTTTTGTTGGCATATTTTATAGAATCATAAAATTTTAACGCTTGAATGGGCTATATACTCTGTTGGATTAGAATCTAAAAGGTAACCTTTAGCTCTTCTGAATTCTAAAAAAAATGACTTATAGTCGCAAAACAGTGCTTTGTCTTTTCTGCAGCTGTCAGTCATGTGACTACACATATGTGGTCTCCTATAGAATATTTTTTGTGACGATTTTCATATTATCATGGATGCTCTTATTCTCAGATTTTCTTAAGATGCCAAAGTAGTTATTGATGTTCACTTGATCACTTCTTTTTGGTAGTTGGATCAGACACTGTTTTTTCATATCTTTCAGTGTCTTCCTTCTTTCAGATGTTGTGAGAATCAATTTTCAGTGTCTTTAAAATTGTGTCACGTACTGCACAGACCTCCTCTTTATTTACTTGGTTCTGGTTCAGCTGTTCTTCTTTGTTGTTTTTTTTTAGTGGCTTTTCTTCTTTCTAGTGTAATGTGTGATGTTAAGAGTCCAAATGTGGTATTTCCACTATTATTTGTGAAAAAGTAATTTTTCTACAGAAATTTTGACAGATCTTTTCCATTTTTCTGTTATCTTCCTTCCATTTTCTTCTTCCTTCCATTTTCATCATTAAATGCTCCAAGACTTAAATTTATACTTACGCCCAAACTTTTTGCAGACTCTTTACCCTTTCTCCCATTACTTCTTTCTCTTTAATAAAATAGTATTACTCGTAATTTTCCCCTATCCTCTCTCAAGATTTGCAAATGAGTTTTCCTTTGAAAGTGATGATATTCTTTTTTGCTTTCTTGAAACAAGAAATAAAATATTTGCTGGTTGAAGCAGTTTCTTGATTCTTTGGCTTTGTTGTGATGACAAAGTATTTGAAATATTTCTTGATTGAAACATTGATTGGAAAATGGTTATAGCTTGAATTGACAAGTGAGTGAATCAGTGGAAAAGCCTTTTTTAAGCACTAGAGCTTGGGATGTAAATTTAAAATGTATCTTTCCTTATCTAATTCCCATTGTGCCTGGTCTGTTGGATACCAGATAACTAATGTACACACACACACACACACACACACACACACACACACACACACACACACACACTCTCTCTCTCTCTCTCTCTCTCTCTTTCTCTCTCTCTCTCTCTCTCTCTCTCTCTCTCTCTCTCTCTCTCTCTCCCTCTCCCTCCCTCCCTCCTCTGTCTGTCTCTCTGTGTCTCTGTCTCCATCTCTGTCTCTCATATAGACACTTAAAAATGAACCTTTAATGCTAGAGTAGGTTTAGCTCCTTTGGTCATATTTTATAAAATCTGCTAGTGATGTATATTGGTCGCTATGCTTAATTGACATTAATTACTTTCTTCCCTCCAGCTGAAGAAAGTAGTAGTAGTGATAGCATGTGGTTGAATAGAGAGCAGACAATGCACACTCCCGTTATGATGCAGACGCCACAGCTTACTTCAACTATAATGAGAGAACCTAAAAGATTACGACCAGAGGAGAACTACATGGGTGTCTATCCAATACAGCCGGAACACCATCCTACACCACTCGACTACAAGTAAGTACAATTGATTGTTTTCTATGCTTTAAATTTATTAACAACATACCAAAAAAAAAGTTCAGTTAAAGAAGAATAAAATTCTCCTTGAAGCACGCAGGTAACATGGATGTTAGCTCAAAGACAACAAGAAGAAGCAGCCAGGCAGCAGCAGGAGAGAGCAGCAATGAGCTATGTTAAGCTGCGAACTAACCTTCAGCATGCCATGTAAGTGAGAGGGCCATATTTTTGTAAGTCTGGGATTTTCTCTAATTAAATTTTAACATCTTTGAAATTGTGCCTGGTCTAAACCCTTTCAGCAGTCATCCTGGTGCAGTGAAAAGAGTTTCAGGATATCTAGTCTCATTTACTTAATATATTTGAAATGTTCACCAGATCATTCAGTTAACTCATCTGAAGAATGCAGATGTATGCCTTGTTTCACAAGGTTGTCACGGGGGCCAAAGAATCTGGAAGTTGAGAACAACCAGACCTCAGTGGCCATTTAGTATAAACCTTATTCCAGAGGAATTTCTACTATAATATACCTGGCGAGTAGCTGTCTAACCTCTTCTTGAAGATCTCTAAGAATGGGGAAGTCAATACCTCTCCAGCCATCCCATCCTTTATTTGACAGTTTTGATTGTTAGATGGTCTTTCATACTATCAGGCCTAAATTACTTTTTTTTTTAACTTCTGGTTCTGTAGTCTAGAGGCCAAACATCTGTCTTTCACAAGATAACCCCTCAAATACCCCTTTAGTGTTCTCTTTTGTAGGTTAAACATGCCTACTCCCATCAGCCAGTCTTTATGACATGTATTCATGATGGTCTGCCAGTTTTTGTGGTTGTCCTCCTCTGTATATTCTCCAGTTTATCAATACTTTTGTTAGACCATGGTGACTAAACACGGTAGTCCAGATAAGGTATGGGCACAGTACAAAGGGGCTATCACCTTCTTATTCCTAAAAGCTATGCAGCCCCAAATCTTACTGAGTTTTTTGGCTGTTACATGACACTACTGACTCATTGAGCCTTGCAGTCTACTAAAAACCTCCGGATTTTTTTCCCCAGAATAACTGCTGTCTTAACTACCCTTCTCCCATCGTATACTTAAGTTGATTTTTTTTTTGTACACAAGTGCCAACTTTACATTTACATTTATTAAATTTAACCATAAAAGATCCTTATTAGAAACATCCTGTTGTATTAGTTAAAAGACTGGTCTTAGAACCAGCAAGACCTGGATTAACATTATCAGCTAAACTGCTCTCAGTACTCTAGGAGATCCGTTAAGTTTTCCCAGGCAGCTAAGTGGCACAGTGGATTCAGTATTGGGCTTGAAATCAGGAACATCTGAATTCAAATCTACCCTCAGACTCTGACTTGCCATGTGATCCTGGGCAAGTTAACTCTGTTTGCTTCAGTTTTATTCAGTATTATTGCTTCAGGCGATAACAATAGCACTTACCTTGCAGCGTTGTTTTGAGGATCAAATAAGATAATAATTACAAAGTACTTAGCATAGTACCTGCCACATAAGAAGCACTATATGTTAGCTGTTGTTGCTGTTGTTATTACTGTTATCAACTATAAGTGCAGAAAAATTCTCTCTGCCTCCATTTCCTCATCTGGGAAACCGCAGATGGTCTGTTCTCTGTCTCTAACCATTATTTTGATCAGTCCAGATCCTTTTGGATCCTGATTCTGTCATCCGGTGTATCAGTTATCCCTCCCAGCTCCTGTATGCTGCAGATTTGATAAGCATGTCATCTGTGCCTTGATCCATGATATTGATATCCATGGGATAGTCCACTAGAGATCTATCATAAGCAGCTCTTTGAGATTGGTTACCTAGCCAGTTTTGAATCCATTTGATCATGTTTTCATCTAATCCATATCTTTCATCTTCTCCATAAGGAAGGATAGTATGAGATAAAGCCTTGGGAATATCCAAATTAACTAGATTCTTAGTGTCCTCCTCATTTACTAGTTTAGTTATTCTGTGAAAAGTAGAAATTATGTTGGTATTCTTGCAGGATGTGTTCTTAAGAGAGCCATCCTGTTCTTTGTAATCACCACTTTCCTTTCCTGGTTGGATTTTCTTCTATTTCACTATGCATATTTTTAAAAAGGGTTTGATTCCCCCATCCCCTCCAAGGGAAAAGGAAAGGAGGGCTACTGATGGGGTTGCCAATATTTTTAAGAAAAAGGGTCATCAAAACACTTTTTAAGTGCCCATTAAAGAAGAGAAGGAAGTTTAAAAGGAGACACAAACAGGACAGCTTTGAAATTTACATGTTTACTGTTATCATGTAGGAATAGCAAACTTTCCATGGTAGAAGTTTGATGTTTCATTTACAACGTTCTTTTCTTGTTCTTTCTATAACAAAATGCTTATTTTATTTGGTGTTTATTAAATTCAGATAAAAAACCCCAAAATTTAGGATTTCCCCAGGAATCAGTCACTCTCACTTTATAGATTATTCTCTTAACTTTTTTGAAAATCAGAAGAATATTTGTGCTTTTCCTATATTGTGCTACCTTTCCTGTTTTCCATGATCTTTCAAATATTACTGGCTGTGATTTAGCAGTCATGTTTGCCATTTATTTCAGGAACCACGAATATAGTTCTTCTGGTTGAGGTTGCTTCAATTATTAGGAAGGCAATTCAGTATTCCTGTTACCATTTTAATTATCCTTAGTGTCAATTCCCAATTAGTTATTTATGTTTATAGGGCCAAATAGATAAGGCATATGAGTACTTTGTAAAACATTTTTGCATTGCATAAATGTAACATAATTGACTGCAATGAATTGAGAAGCTACAAAAAAGTCTGTTTTCTCTGTAAAAGATTACATTTCATAATAAGTAAAAGACATTTTCCTTCTAAAACTCAATATAGAAATCTGACTGGGATCTTGGTGAAATTTGAATAATGACAATTATTTTTCCAAAAGTTTATTTGTGTCAGTTATTTAGACTTCATAATACATTTTCCTCTAAGACCAAAATAAAATTGAGAGTGACTGAAGTTCTAAGACTAACTCATAAAAATCTAACTCATAGTGTACCATAGCCCGTGTAAGAGATGTTTCTTTGGGAAATGGTTTTGGTTTTGCAATTTTTGTTGACAGGACCATTAATTACTCAACTCTACACACTCCTTTCCTCTGCTCCACTGGCCACATTATAGGAATATGACTTCCCTTGGCTCCACTTTACTTGTGGTAACTCTGTTCCCTTGTGGTAGTTCTGTTCTCTTTTGAGAGAAGCCTCAAGCAAAAGGATTATTGGTAGGAGAGGTAGGGAATGTGGTTTAATGACATGAGAAAGGAAGCTAGAGAAAGGGGAGCCTGTAGTTCTCTTCCAGAATTAAGCCTTTGTGTACTTTTCTCCTTACTTTCTTTCTAGGTCCTTCTCATCTCATTTCTTTTCTTCTCAGGATTCCAAGGTGCCCTTCCTTGCCTTTTTGCTTTTTAGCACTAGCAATAAAATGGAAACCATAGTAGGTGTTCCCTCATATCTCTTCTGTTACCCTCCTTTTAACCGGCAGGTGGGCCCTCCCTAATTGAATAAAAAATAATTAGTTGGTTTAGATGACCTCCTAAGGTCCCTTCCACCTTTAAATCTATGATCTAGTGATCAGGGCTAGAGAATCTCACAGGCTGCAGTGATATCAGACTGGAGTAGAAGTAGGAGTGGAGCCTGATACATTGGACTTTGTCTTTTCCTCCTCTTTCTTCTTGCTATAGTCCTGCCAATACTACTCCAGGCATGACAACAGACAGTTCTTAAAGAATATATTTTATATCATGAATAGAAAGAACATACTTTCATTGTATGACTATTTAAGGTTGGAATGCTAGTTTTCCAACCAAGATTAAGTTTGTGATTTTTTTTAAAAAAGCAACTTTAAAAAAATTAATTTCTACTATATGACAGAATTGGAGATCTTGGTGTTGGAAGGAACTCTTAAATGTTATTTAGCCCAACCCTTATCTGAAGCATAAGTCATCTTCTACAACAACCCTAACAAATGATAAGGAATTTAGACATTCTCAGGATTGCCTGTTCTGGTTCTGGAATGGGTTGCTAATTGATAAGGATTGCCTAATTTTGACTAAAAATCTGCCTTGCTGCAACTTTCACTAACTGATTTCTGGTTTTGCCATTTGTGACCAAATAGTATAAAGTCCTTCTTCTATATAAATTTCCATGTTAAGAAATTCTTTACCCCGCCCTTAGATTTTTCTTTGTAAAATTCTGTCTCCGTAATTGTGATAACTTGTTTGGAGTCCAGTTCTGAACACGAGCAGTTGGTAGATGTATTTATATCATGATTTGTACAATTAGAATCTTTTGACTCTGGACATAGCTAAGGTTAGAATAGTCAGTTTAGCTTTTACCAGTAGGTTTCTCCATTTTCAATTTCACAACCTTAAATGGTCTGTATTTAAGGCCTATAAACTGCCAGTGAGAGAAGTTGCTCTCTGTAGTCTACAGAACTTCAATGGTTTTATGTCTTGGGGAGACCCTTATTTAAAGGAAAGTGGAATGAAGTAATTCTTGAGAATTATTTCCTCACTTTTGTCATTCTTTTCATGCAGTGCCTGGCACATAGCCCATAATTAATGCTTACTGACTGATTGAAAGACAGCATGAGTACAGTGGGTGGAGTGCTAGACTTGGTGTCAAAAGACCTTTGCTCAAGTGCTTCAGGTGCTTATTTAGCTGTATGATTGTAGATGAGTCATATACCCTCATTTTCCTCCTCTGTTCTTGTTAGGAGAGTACTTTGCAAACATATTTGCCTATCTAACTAATAACAAAAATAAGTACTTGGTAGCGTTATTTGATACCCCCATGAGATTATTTCATTGACATTTAGAAAATAACAAAACTTAGTCATAGTGAAGTTTCTCAGAGGAAAGTAAAATAAACAAAAATTTTGAGGCATCATAGATAACTGAACATTTGTGTTTTTAGGAGAAATTTAATCAATTTCTGTTCTGCCAATAATCTTTTATAATATTTACATCCAATCTTGACTATTTAAATTTTTTTTCCTTTAGTCGGCGTGGTACCAGCCTAATGGAAGATGATGAAGAACCAATTGTTGAAGATGTCATGATGTCTTCAGAAGGGAGAATTGAGGATCTTAACGAGGGGATGGATTTTGACACAATGGATATAGACTTGGTAAATATTTCTTTTCTTTTTTTGAAGATAATGATTCAGAAATTTTAGTTGTAAAATTGTTACCTTTCAATATTAGTAAGAAATGTTGGTACCAGTAGACATCCTCAACTGAACAATTTTCATGACTGTTAGTGAAGGGGATTGAGTATTGAAGCTACTGACGTATATGTCAAATACTGAAGATTTTCCTTTATGTCTCAGGTCAAGATAACCTCCAGGTCCTTCATTTGCAGAGATTTTATTTGCACCTAGGTGGTTTTTTTTTTTTTTTTTAGCATGCCTAACCTATATTCTGATAGCTGAAAAAAATTTAAATATCCAGACATGATTTAATCATGTGTGTTTAAATGTTTTTTCTGTTTTAAAATGTAATATTATCCAAAGAATAATAGTTATCAAAATATATATGATTGGTTCAGTACTACCTTATTTTGAAACAAATTAAGTACTTTCCAAATCAATTGGTAGAAGAGAATTAATTTACATTACTTAGGGCAAAATTGAGTAGAGATGTCTCTAGATGTCTCTAGCTTTAAAGAAGCTATTTTTGCATATAAACCTGCTTTTTAGAGCAGGGTATTTTGTTGTCTTCAAGGAAGATTAAAGCTTTATATCATCTTAGCTCTGACTCCCAGTTTATCATTTGTGATCTCATTTGTGAACTTTACTTCTCCTTGAAACTTCTGTGTTGCTGCTTCTCTTCTCTGTTTTCCTTAGTGCCAGAGTTAAGTTCAGGATGTGTAGCCTTTATGCCATATCCTCCTTTTTACCTCTGAAGTTTCCCAATCTCACCCCCTCTTTTTACATTTTCATTCTGTCCCTGTATATTAGGCTATTCTTCCATTCTATAAATGTGCTCATTTCTTCCCTATCCTAAAATGAAAACAGAAAACTCTCAATTCTGCTCTTGAGGACTGCTTTTTCCTTTTCCTTTCTCCACTCTGCTGCCAGGATCTTAACTTCCAGACTCAGTGTTTCCAGTTCTTTACCACTTATTTCTGTCTTCTGTTGTTTGCAGTCTTGCTCCTGTCTCTACTGTTCCACTGAAACACTGAAAGAATAGTTTAATGATAACCTACTAATGAATAAATTCAATGAGTCTTTTTTCTTCCTTGACTTCTGGGTGGCATTTGATAGAGTTTACTGCAGACACATGTGCCTCCTCCCCTACATCCTCACATCTTTTTAGTTTGGTCCTTGGTGTCTATGACTGTGCTCCTTCAATCATTCTCTCTATGACAGTGCTATCTGTGTTTTTTTTTCCTTTTTGGAGGGGGAAGGTAGGGCAATTGGGGTTAAGTGATTTGCCCAAGGTCACATGGCTACTTTTTTTGTGTTGTGTCTATGCCCGTGTTTGAACTCAGGTCCCCCTGACTCCAGGGCCAGTGCTCTATTCACTGCACCACCTAGCCGCCCCTATCTGTGTTTCTTTACTACCTCTTCTTCCTCCTACCTCCTAGATGTTAGTATTCTCCAGGATCAGCATTGGTAGGTACCTTGGGCACTAAACCAGAACCAGTCCTTCTACATTATATTTGGCAGGGGGTCATTCAGGCTTTTCTTGAAGATCTTCCAAAGGGGGGCCCCCTACCTCGAGAAGCAATCCATTCTCCTTCTGAATTTTCTACTTCAGGATACTAATTTGGTCTCTTTGTACTCATTGCTTCTAGTTTTTTTTTTTTTTAACTTCTATCCCCTGCTCTGGAGCCTAACAGGAAAAATCTAATCCCTTCTAGTTGTGGTAACCTTTCTGTTTTTTCACTTTTGCAGTTATGTGGTACCTGTCCTGTTGTGCATAATATTTCAGTACTGGAAGGAAATTTTTCTTCTCTAGGTTAAATATTTTCAGTTTCTAGAGCTGATATGCATATGGAATGAATTCAGGGCCCTTCACCACCCTGATTGCTTCCCTTTGGATAATCTTCAGTTTATCAGAGTCCTTAAAATGAAATGCCTACAATTGAACACGATATTCATGGTGTGATCTGGGGAGGACAGAGTACAGTAGAGGACAATTACTTCCCTAGCTCTGGACACCTGGTGCTCTTCTGAATGCATTCCAAGATAAGCTTCCTTTTTTTGACAAGATTTGGGGCTCCTGTCTAGCTGTATTTCTCCCTTCTGATAAAAGTTGACTTTTCTGCAATTATCCTTTCTTCTTAATAGATGTGGATCACATTCTACTATGTGTTGCATCCTGTCACACAGTACATTATCTCTTCTGGCTCTGTCATGTGCAAATTTGATACATACATATACAAGACATTGATAAAAAATATATTAGAGAGCACAGGGTCAAGTACAGATCCCTTTGGTTACTCTACTGACAACTTGCAAGTTGACACTGAACCATTAATTAACCCTTTGGGTCTGACTTCTCATTCAGTTCTGAATTCACTATTTCTTAGCATTTTTCTGTCTTCTCCACAAGAACAGTATGAAGGACCATCAAATCTAGGTGAATTACATATACAGCATTCCCCTGAGTTTAATAGTCTGGTATGACCTGTTTTCAGTGAAGTTAGACTGGCTTTTTGATAATTGTTGCTTTTCTAGCTCTCTATCTAGACCATTTCTATGGGGGCCATCTCCAGTTATCCTGATTTACATCTTTTCACTGGATCCAGATGGCTCTGGAGGAGAGAGTGAGGCTGGTGACTTTGCACAGCCCTCCCTTACTTAAATCCAGTTCACTTGCAAGTCATGGCATCACTTTCCTGATGTCATGGTCCTCTTCAAGAGCAAAGGACAAGCAGCAATCTTAGACCATTTCTTTAAAAATGTATTTTAGAATTTTGTGAGTAATCTAAGTCCTCTTATTTGTAGTTTTCACACTCCCCTTGATTTCTTTTTGTAGTCAGGGCATTTTCCCTTCCCCATTTTTCTGCCACCATTCCTCTGTGATCATAAGAATAATATCTGCCAGTTTTTTTTGGTATCCTAGTAGCTTGTCTAGGCCTAGTAGCTTGAACTCCTCAAGGACAAGTAGCTGCTCTGTGGCTTTCTCCCTGTCTATCTTAATGCTTCAGCTCTATGCTAGCCACAATTTTTTTGCCTTTTTAGTTCAAATTCAATTATTTTAATAGAAAACTAAAGCAAAGCGAATTGAGTAGTTCTGCCTTCTTTCCAAAGCCCATTATTGCCATGCTAAACAATAGTCTTATCCTTTCTTTGATCCTCTTCTTTTACCAAATATATCTTTAAAATATTTTTGGTTATCTTTGGCTTAACCTTTCTAGCCTCAGCTCATTTTGAGCCTTATGTTGTTATGACATTCCTGAGCCATGTTTTTATTTTCATCTGCTATATGTATCTTTTAAATATATCGAATTTGTAATTTTACATAGTTTTTAGAAGTTTTCAGATTGTGAACGAAAAATCTTAAGTTGGTGACAACATATTCACTATGCCATTTCTTTAGGAAAAAAACCTTCTTGATCAGAATTGTTTCCTTTTGTATCTTTAGCATTTGTTCTTAAGTTCCTCCCATTCCTTTTTGGCCTATTTTCCTTTTCTGTTACATGTAATGGGTACTCCTCCTCTTCTTCCTTCTCTGTGTGCCTCCTCCCCCATTCTACCAATGGCAGCATTCCTCTTTATTGGTGAGAATAAATTCTAACAGTTTTCTTTCTTAGTTCCTTTACCTTTCTGAAGGGTGAAGTTATTAAGTCAAGCCAAGAGATTATTAGCTACCCAACTTTTGGCAGAGAGAACACTCTAGCAGATGTCCACATAATTGAAGTTGCCCATCACTATTTTATGCCCAGCTTAAGATATCTTTCCTGAACTCCTCATCATTTTCTTCTTTCTAGGTGGGCTATATGGCAATATCATTTCTGTTTTCTCCCTCACTTGATCTTGACTACCTAGTGTTTTCTACTTTGTTTCCTACCCTCTGGTTTCTGGATTTTTTCACGGTTTTTTTTTTTTTTTTTGGAGGGGAAAAGGCAGGGCATTCGGGGTTAAGTGACTTGCCTAAGGTCACATGGCTAGTAAGTGTGTCAAGTGTCTGAGACTGGATTTGAACTCAAGTCCTTCTTACTCCAGGGCTGGTGCTCTATTCGCTGTGCCACCTAGCCGCCCCAGCTGCTTCTATCTTAAAAAAAAAATTTTTTTAATGTATACAACTGCCTGCTTTTTATTTTTACCTGTAATGCCTGCTGACTCAGGCTTATTGTGTACAAAACTCAATTCGTCTTTCCTCTCAAATCTATTCTTCTTAAATTACTGTTCATTAACTTGACTTGTCATTCTCCTAGTCACCCTGGTATAGAATATCTTTAACTTTTCTATTTCCCTTACCCTCCATATTGCTTCATTTTCTATATCCGGGGAATTTTACTTCTCTACAGTTTCTCTTGAATCAGTCTCTTCTTTCTCATTGTTGCTAGTCTAGTTCTTTTAATCCCTTATTTAAGGAACTGTTGAAGTAGTCTTTTAACTAGTATCTCTCCCTCTAGTCTGTTACCTCTTCATCGTTATGCACTGCTTCCAAAGAAGAATTTTGATGGTAACACTGTGTTTCTCAAAACTTTTCAGTGGTTCTACTCTTTCTCCTTTAGCCCCCGAATTGAGTATATATTGCTTTGTATATATATTGCTTGATGTATTTTTAGGGTTACCTTCGGCTTTATTCTTCCAACTCTCCTGCTCTTTTGGGATTAATTATTCTTAACTAAACAGTTCTTTTCCTATACCATAATCTCCTAGACATAGGCCAATTCCTCTATTTTCAAGACCTCTCATACTTCTTTGTACCTCTCCTATGCATTTAGCTGTGAAATTCAAATAAAGATTTAAGTATGTTTTATTTACTCACCTAGATTGTAAACTGATCAAGGTTAAAGGTCCAGGTGTTTATATCCCTGTGCTTTCTAGGGCTTAACACCAGGGCCTTGCCAAACTTATTAGGTACTTAAATTATTACTAGTTGAAGTTGTCAAAGAAAGACACTAAGAAAACTGAGATGATTCAGAAATAAATATTTTCTTTTGGCACCAAGTATAGTTCATTTTTATTTGGTTTTATTTTCAAACATTTTAAAAAAAGTTTTGCTGTAGATAGCTTATTTTGAAATGTGAAGTTATATTTGTGTATTTTAACTATATTCTTATAAATTTTTCTTTGAATGAATAGTATTTTTACTCTTTTAAATAGTTGTTATGTATATTTCTAGTGTTGCAAAATCCTTAGGCTCTGTTAAAAGAAGAGTGACGATGTGAACGCTACGTTTTCAGGTACCATCTAGTTATTTGTGAATGTCCACTCATTTGCCCCATTCTTTTTTTTTTTTTTTTTTTAAAGCCACCATCCAAGAACAGGAGAGAGAGGACAGAGCTGAAACCTGATTTCTTTGATCCTGCTTCAATTATGGATGAATCAGTAGGTCTAATTTAAGTCATTAGGATTTCAAACTCACAAGTATTAAGTGGTTTTCAACTTAAAATTTGGGCTGTGTGCAATGTGTTTATGAGTTATTTGGAACTTGAAATATATTCTTCCATCAAATCATATTATCTTTGATGATCAGGTTCCCAGACTAATTGATAAGGCCTAATTAATTCATTCTATACCTGAAGTCTACTGTTAAGGCTTAACTATCACATATAGCAATGTTTCCATGGTAAGATGCATTCTGAATTCTGGTTTGGAATTCTAGGAACTGATCTTGCTCTTTTATAATCTCAGCAGTAGGAATTGAGGCAGTGGAGCCAGTTATGTGAGAGAAGAGGGTTATGGGAAGAACTCAGTGGTAAAGTTTTTGTAATTTAGGGTTTTCTAACGGCATAAATCCTTGAGTATACTTTATAGTCTTTGTCAAGATCCCAAGTCACTGCCCTTCTCCAGATCATCCCTCTAAATCTGGTCTCTGGGGATTGTACTAATGACTTTTCCATTGATCACTATGGAATAGAAGTAGTTTCTGAACTGTTCCCCTACCTTTATGTGCCAGAAGGATAGCTATTTATTTTGGGGGCAGTTTTCTAAGGGTTTTTATTGTTGTAGATGAGCAAAAAGCAATTAAGAGGAGAGATAAAAAAAATTCCCTTGTATTAATTGGAATTCAAACAGACTCTAGATCCTAATCTTTGTTAGCTATTCTTTACCCTAAAACTGAATCTTTAGCTTGGCTCTTGAGAGCGCTAGTCTTCTATACTTTTTACAATTATAGAACACATTTCTCCCCCGTCCCTTCAGTAAAGGAGAGATACCTATTTTATAACGTTTGGAAGGTTATAAGCCACAGAGATGAGGAGGAAAAGGAAGATGATGATAATGATGGTGGTGGTGAAGCTCTTAGGAAAAAAATTAATTTCCTCAGCATGCATTTAATAAACATGTGCAAGGCTCTGTCCTGTGGGCCTATGATAAAGAATTACTTTTTTGCACTTGTTCTCAAAGAGCTGAGTCTTTATCTCAGAAGAAAATCCAGGCTTGCTTTCCTTTGGTTCATCTTTCTTTACAAAGGAAGGCCAACCTGAGTATTTTATCTCAAAGAATGGAAGGGAAATTACTTATAGTTTAAAATTTTATGAAGGAAAATGTCAGAAGCAAGGATCTTCTCTGACTTCAAATGAAGTTCTAAAGCAGTGCAGAATTTCTAAGGGTTCAGCATAGTGACTGTCTCTTTAGTGCCAGTGAAGCGGGGCCAGCCTAACCAGAATTTCTCCTTGGTGCTATCCTCCCTCAACATATGGGAGGTTCTCTAGGTGACTAATGCCTTTATGCTATCCTGGGCCACCTACCCAGGTCTGGCTTTATTGAGAAGTGCTTCTGCCTCAAAGAACTTCCAGATAGAAGTTTGAAATGTCATCAGCTTCATTCACACTGAGTTGTCAGTGAATCCAGTGCTTAGAATCCAAAGGGGTGATTTTTCAGAGGGAAGCCCTATAAGGAGAGAGGCCTTTGGATTGAGGCCCCTTAGACTCATATCCCCATTGTTACCATTTGCCCATGTGGCTAGCTTGCCACACAGTTGAGTCCATGGTCTCTCTGTTAATATGAAAGTTTGTTTTTGTGTTACTTATGCATAGGCATGATAACCTTTAGAGATTTTACTTATATAAAACTATC
>CM053582.1:18237936-18254120 GCA_028627135.1 Pseudochirops cupreus
CCCCCCCCCCCCCCCCAAATAAAACCCCTGGACAAAATCACTGAATCTAACAGTGTATAGCAGCTTTGAGTTTGAATACTTATTTATACTAAAGTAATAGGCCATTGGAAGACTAAAGTAATAGGCCATTGGAAGAAATTCCATGAAAATTAAATGATTTAACGTTTGAGAAGGGTTGGAGAATAATAGGAATTGGAGAATTCTTTTTAGATTTTAAGATTTTCTCTCAAATTATTGGAATTTATTTAATCACTTTCATTTGTCACCATATCCTTTCTCCTTCTGTTGTCCAAAGAGCCATCCCTCATAACAAAAGAGTAAAAAAGAAAGAGAAAAATCAGTTGAGCAAAATTAACCAAAATAGCAAGTCTTAACAACTTGTGTTATATTCCCTTATCTATGCAAAGAAGGGAGGGGAAGAGGTGCTTTCTTATCTCTTCTCTATGAAGCTTTCTGTACCTCCCTGTGTTCTTTATCCTTATCGTTTCTTGTAGCATAGTATTATTACATTACTTTCTGTACCATACTTTGTTTAACCACTGCCCATGCAGTGGGCATCTACTTTATTTCTAGTAAAATGTTAATTTAATGATAATCCTCATTTAGTAGAGTTTCTTTTTAGCCCTTGAAGTTTGAAGAGGGAATCTTAGAGCTGGAGTTAGATTCAGAAGTCATTTAGTTTTACCTCTAGAACATAGAGAGCCACTGTTTGTACAGTTAAAAGGCTATATATACCAACAATTTTGAACAATAATTGGTAAGAAATTCTTCATACTAACTCACCAGACATTGGTTTAAAAAATTTCTCTTTAGCTTAATATCCATTCAACTTAATCTTTACATTATAGACTATCCTCAGCATAGTAGTCATCAACATTATATTGTTTATGTTCAATATTTGATTGTCATAAGACAGAAAAAAGTAATATATTTTAGAAAGATTCACAGTATATGTTAAAACTAAATTAAGTGTTTAGCCAAAATGATTTTTTTGTATTTTATTAATATGAAAAAAAATCACAATTAAAATTTTCTTCTTTAAGATATCCTAGGAGAAAGGCAGGCTGCCATTATGGAAATTTGTGTTTCCTAAATATTATCCTTGACATGTGGGATACCAGGGATAGTCTTGATACAATGGATGAAAGAGTAGTATTTAATTTTTTTTATGTCATAGTTTAAAACTATAGGTCAGTATAGAAAAACGAAGTTCACAAAATTGTGACTTTACAGCCTTGTTTTACTTTTTACATAACTAACTCTCTGTGGCACATCACTCTTGTGAAAGGTACAGATTATTTGTTAAAGACCCTGTAGCAAATTCCATGTGAAATGGCTATTTTGTGATTTTTGTCAATCTCAATCGACTTTTCCTGCATGCTGTGGAAGAATCTGAACCTTCATTTCCTCATTATCACCACAAGATGGCAGCAGGTTAACATTATGTGGTTAGGTGCTTTTTAAAAAGTTGAAAATTTTTTTTCAAATTAAGAAGTTGACTTGATTAATTCAAGGTACGTGTATAGCATTTTCACAGTTTCACCCCAAGTTTTACCAATGAAAAGTGATAGTGAAAACTTCATTAAGTAAAACAAATCTGTTTCATGTTTCAGTTCTCATTTATGAAATACCCTCTTTCTGGTTTTAATTTTTGCTGCAGTAGAGAGCTGGATCTTTTTTTTTTTTTAAGTCAATTTAAATTTTTGTCCTTTTATATTATCCTGACCTTTTTATCACTCACTTTTGGAGATGGATGTTTTGTTTTTTGACGTATATAACATGGCTGTGAATGGTGTTTGAAATTTGTAGCATGAAACATTAAGCCATTCTAATTAATATTGAGGTTTAAAAAAATAAGTTCTTTAATATTTAAAAAAATTTTTCACATAAGCCTTTTAAACATTTTAAAAAATATCTTCTGCTGCTGAGATCATGTGTAGACACTGATGTAAAAATTGAAGTTTGAATTCTTTGCTTACATGTAGAAACTTGTACAGAAGGCACTAATAATGATCAACTATGTCATCACCAATGACCTGTTGCTTTTAAACACCTCTATAGGAATAAATTTACAATTAAAGAGTGAGAACTAAGGACATCTTTGTATAATGGAACTTTTTAGGGTAACAGAGCTAAATTCTACCAATCAGTTCAGTTTCTACTGTATTACATTCTTTTACCTGATCCCTACTCTCAGGAAACTTGTAATCTATTTAGCAAACAATTACAAAACAACACAGATATTATGTAATAAAATACTACAATACTTTAATAAAATATGTGAGGGAATTAGCATGGCATACTGCAATAAAGGCTTACATTAGACTTGTGATCTTTACTAAGACACAAGGCCTCTCTTCTGTAAATGAGGAGTTTGGACTGTTTGATCTCTTAGGTTTTACAGCTCTAACATTCCATGATTCTCTCTTCAGAGTGATATCATTTGCTTTCCTAAAGAAAATGAGAGGAAATGGCTGATCAATTTAAAATTCATCTTCAAATTGCCATTCTTTTATCAGATACATTAGACATCTTTCCTAACTTATTTCCAGGTAGCACCAAAGTCCACATATGTAATTATATTCAATTTTAGGATGATTTGTAAGTTGCATTAAAGACAAAAAATAATAAACTCCTACTTGGAAGGTGATTTAAAACTGAAAGCAGTATACTTCTGACTATATCACACAATTTCCCAAAGGCAGTCCTGAGGTCATTGTAAAACAGTTCTTAGTTCGGTCTATTGTAATGAAATACAAGCATCGACTAATATAAAGATTTCTAGTAGATTATTTTTGAGGTATCCTATTTTTAAGTATGTGCAATCTGTCATCTAGAAGCATGGAATGCTACTTTTACCCCCTTGTGACATTGCCTTTTTCTTCCACATACCCGTCAGCCCTTCTTAGATTTAATTCCAAAGTAACTTTTTTTTCATGTGGGTATATTCTTATTTAACTATAAATCCTTCTTGAACATGCCTGTTTTGGGTTAAACGAACTAAGAGATGTGGAGAACAAGTTACTTGTTGATTTCTGTAGTAGTGCCAAAATATCATTAAGTTACAAAGAAGGCACAGCATAACAAAGATATTCCTGTGTCCCAGTGCCTAGGCATGGAGCCAGATCTATTACTAGCCTGTTAAATACAACCAAGATTGTTGCGTATGTGTTCTGTATATAAAAACTTAAACACTCTTGGCATTGTTATTGGAGCTAATTTTGACCCATCTAGGCTGTAGCCACAAAGCCAAACACCAGGAGAACAAGAGCATGATGCATTTTCTTTTTCCCCTACAGAGTTGAAAGCATTTCATTTTCCTTTCTAATTCCTTACAGATAAGTTTGGAGTCAGTATCTTCCTTAGTCTCAGAATATTGTTTTTCTAGCAGCATACATTTTATGCAGGGAAACAATTCTAATGGTTCATGGACTTCATTGTGACGGTGCTTGACTCTTCTCTTTAGTTGTCTAATAGTTGGCAACAAACACTGAGAAGTTGTTAGATTGTGTTTGTGTTGACTATTCTTTTCCCAAAACAAGGCTTCTTAACCTGGAATGGGGGAAAATAAATTAATGTAGGGTTCCCTAAGAAATGTAGGATTTCTTTCAATTATTTTCAAATACTTTTCTGAGGAACCCATAGGTTTCACAAGACTGTCGAGTCATTTTCTGACACAAAAAAGAGGTGAAGAACCTGTGCCAGGAAGACTCCTGTTTGCCTCGTGCCAGGTGCTTGCTCTTTGATAGTTAATTGTGCCCATTTCTAAGTACAACTAGTCAAATATAAGCACACTGGAATTGGATCCTTACTTTTTTTCCCTCTGGACTGTTCTGTATGAACATGAACTTAGGAGGTGAAGCAAAATGTTAACTTTTATTTGGATATCTTTGATTTTTGAGTCTTTTCTTAGTTATACATGTAAGATTAATCCTGGTTTTATCGTTGTGTTCTTGTTAAGAAACAAATGTTCCATTCTCAAATAAGTTAGCAAGAAAGATGGGCCATCTCTTGTGGGGCATCATAAACGCTTCATTATACTGACTGCAAGCCTTTTATCCTGTGAGTTATATAGAAAAAGTGATAAAATGCATGCTTGTTTTTTAACAATCTCTTTTCCTCTCTCATTAGGTTCTTGGGGTGTCAATGTTTTAATCTGTGGTGAAGTCATTTTCTAAGTGGAAGAGGAAGTTTTTCAATAAAGTTGGGGTAGTAGATACAGTGAAATTCTGTACAGATTTTTCTCTAAGGAGAATGAAACATGCCTACCAAGATCAAGTGCATTGTGAGAGGCAGTTTTGTTTGCCTGAAAAAAAAAAAGAAAAGTAAAGGACAAGTAAACAATTTGAGGATAAGCTACAGTTTTTGTTGGAAAGCAAATATTTTATTTATGTGCTATCAGTTCATTTTGAATCATAAGTATTCCCTCTTGTTTTTAATCTAACCATAATCTGAGAGGTACTTGATACAGATATGAGTCCTTTTCTCACACATTTATTTACTGGGTGTACTAAGTAATTACGACCTCTGCTGGATTTTTGTTTACATCCATGAACTGAAATGACAGATGGATTAGTTTTTCCCATCCTGGGATTGTAGAACAGAAGAGTTTGGCATTTTAAATTTAAATGCTCAAAACTTCAGTCAACAGAAGCTTTGTTTTAAGTACTGTAATCATGGAGAAAAGTAAACTTAGAAGCAGAACTTTTCCAATTTTTTCACCTAAAATGTATTTTAAGATATTTTTAAAATCCAAAAGCTTCTCTAGCCTTCTCAGAAATATCCAGATGCAGTGAACTGCCAGAAGGTAACCAATCTCAGACATGCTTGCCCATTATCAACCCTGAAAGTTTGCTTGTCCTTTAAGAAAAAAAATGTAATGTTGTGAAATTCCTTCCAGTAGTGCCACTGTATTTTGTCTCCAAATAAAAGAAGCTTATTGTAGTATGTTTGCAGAAAAATTCTAAACAAAAATTATACAGCTTATTAGAGTGTGGGAATAGGGAATCTAAATTTTAAATAAAATTATATATATATATAAATTGGTGCTGATTTTATAATTGCGCAGTTTGTTTAGTTTTTTCTTACTTTTAAATTCCAACTTAAAATTATGAGGTTTCAGAAATATATTGAAAGTTTAACAATGTTTAAAAATAGAAAAGCATGAGTGTTCCATGCTTTAAAATGATTTTTAAATTTGTATTTTATATTGTTTTATCTATCTGTCTTTGCAAGCAGTCTTCAGGTTAAAGATACTTCTAACAGGTTACAGTACATTTCCTCTGTATGTAAATTAGATGGGATAATAGAAATTCATAACCCATAATATTCTTTGAAAGCTAAGCTTTAAACTTCATTTTGTGTCCTTTCACAAACAAATCAAACAGAAAGTGGCGACCTGCCATTTTGACATCAACTCATTTTGCTAGGCTTAGGCAGCTAGACATCATTTTAAACAAAATATTAACTTATATTACATAATGTATATTTTTTGTCAGTTGTCTCTCAGTTCTTGAGGTATATTCTTTTAATCATTCCATGCCTTACTATGCTTGCAATACAACAACATCCCCAGATAGGTGAATTTTGAGAAAGGCTTCCTGTTTTTAGATTCCCAAAAGTAAGCATTGGGCTGTGGTAGCCAAAAACCATAGATATCTAAGGGATTGTGATCAAATCTAAATATTTTACTAAATCATGGGGCTACTAGCCAGCCCCAAACCAGACCTGCCTAACTCACTTTCATAAACAAATATTCTCATGTCTGAAAGTACTGCCTATGTTGTTTTCCACACCACTGCATTTAATAGAGCTGCTGAGAGGACTGTATATATGATTTTAAACTTCAGTTGATTTTTTTTCCTCACTCTTGAAAAAGGAGCATTTCTTTGTGAAAGCAGTTCTTACAGCTTTGTTTTCAACCAGCTAAAAATGTTTTATATATTTACCTTAACCTGTTGTCCTCCACATTCTATTGTCCTAATTGTACTGTTTTCTGATTTGTATTTATGTCTTGAGACAGTAACTTTTTGAATAAAAATAAACCTACAGTATGTTGTATGTTTGCTCTTTTTGAATCACATGGGATGGGGGGAGGGCAGCTAAAGTAAGCTTTATCCTGATGGAAATGTTATGTTTATAGGAATTCTTTTACCATGTCTTTTAAGTGTTTGTTTCAAAGTTGATATAATGTATGGAAAACAGCACTGTTTTATATTTGTAACAAATTGTACAAGTTTTTTAATGTGAATAAAGCACTAATTGGGTTAATAACTTAAAGTAGACAAGCTATGCAATCATGATTGTTTTAAATGTCTTCTAATGTGGGATAAAGCTGTTAAAAATGACTGCTTTGTGAAATTGTCTCCAAAAAAGTCATTAACTAATCTGGTTAGTGTTGAAGATATCAATGACCTTCAAAAGTAAAATGAAACTTGTTTTAACAGATGAAAAGAAAGTCACCCATAGTGTGACATGATCACTTAGGTTGTAATGAACTAGTTATAGTTAGTTATAAGAGGTTGGATTCTTTAACCTGATAGTGAGCCTAAAGTGGTAACATGTAAACCATAACTCTTGTCATTGATGAACATACTAAAAATAAATCAAAACTGTTACTGTCACGTTAAGAGATATTATTGAAAGCACTTTATACATATCACCAAACGGGTATGTTCTTTGTGGCAGGGTCAAGAAACTTTGCTCCTTTTAAGGAGTCTGGTTGGATTCGTGATTTGAGTGATGAACAACCCAACTTCATTCAGTAGAAGAGCTTTCAGATGAAGCTAAGAGAGCAAGTAAAGTTGAAAAGGTGCCATTCTTCCTAGGAGGAAGCTAAGTTTTATGATATTAGCAGAGGAATCTTGGAGATGTAGGCAGTTTGGGAAAGAGATGCCAGAGGGATTACTTACTACTTCCAGTATGCTAGAGAAGCGTACAGCAGAGATCTTGGAAAGATTTGGGAATATAAAGAAGATAGTGCACATTGTGTCTCCCAGTGCCTGGCACACTGTATAAGTGCTTAACAAATGTCTTGTTAATTGAGGTTAGAAAGCCTATTGGATCAATTCCCGCTCCCCCCCCCCCCCCCAACTATTTATTAGTCAGTTGTTTCTAATGCTTTTTAGTGATGAGGGCTACTAGATGGGGAAGGGTATTTATGGTAGCATTGATCTAAGTATTTTATTTTAAAATATCTAATAATTGAACTAAAATTGAAAACAGTGCTTATGAATATTTTAAAAAGTAATGCAACTGTGTAATTGAATTGTACCCAATTCTTGTCAGTAAAGAAATTCCTAGCACCTAAAAGGATCTCAAAAATTTTAAAACACAAAATTTCCATGAAACACCCCCTCCCCCCCTTCAAAGGCAAAAAACCCTGAGTGTTCTTGAAAGGTAGACTATTCAACAGCAGTCAGTTATGTACTGGAAACAGCAAACATAAAATGGTAAGACATAAAATATTATAAGAATGATTCTTAGCTATTTGTTACACTTCCCTCATCTCAGTTTGGTCTCAAGTTTTGAATGTAAACCACTTGATTAAACTGAGTTAGAAGGCATCATGTATTAAAGAGATCTCATTTTTGTAAATTTGCTTTTGCCCAAATTTAGGCATATTTATATTGTTTACAGTTGGTTTGGGGGAAGTTCCAATTCAAAACCGATATTCTCCTTAGTAGATTTCAATATCATATAAAAATTGTGGCTATCTTAGGACAAAAATACCAGCATCTTCCTACAAAGGAAACAAATTAATATTTAGAAATGGGATTTTTCTAGATGTATGGATTTTTATGATTTATACAAAAGCTTGATTTTATAGATGCCTTTTTACACACGACACTAATTTGGCAGAAATTAAATTTTGTGCAATTAAAATGTTTTTTTTACAACCTAAACATTAAACTATTTTAGGGTAATTTTTACTTCCCTTTTATTCTGCTGAACCATTATTTTTGTTCTCTCAATTTTTCCAAGGTTTTCCCTTTCTGGTAATTTAGAGAATAACATTCTTTATATCATTGCATAGATGTTATTCCTCAAGTAATTTTTTTTTTGTGGTTGAGCTGAAAGTTCATGTAAACATGGATTTGTTCTTTTCCACATGAAGGTTTTTGTAAAGATATTTCCTCTTGAAGAAATGGTTTTATCTGAGAGCAAAGGATATTTCTGAGAGAGTGTTTTCTTACATAAGGTTTGGTGCCTTGTCCATCCGTAGTTTCTTATTCCTTCATTTTATCAGACTTCATTGTTATGTGTTACTGAAAACTTGTAAGTCATATACAGTGACCTTCAGTTAGCTGATCTGTCTTGGCCTGCTGTCTTACTGCCTTATTGACTGGCTTTCTTCTCCGCCATCCTCTCCTATTATCTGTATGTTTTTCTTTTATTTTTAATGGGTCATCTAATGATATTTTGGAGAAGAGATTTCATTGTCTGAAAAAAAAGTTTTCTGATTGCTGACCCATTTACAAATGTATGAACCCTTTCCTAAATTCCTAATAGTGTTAGACCACTGTGAGGTGCCTAGAATATATGTTATGTTTTCCCAAGGTTTTCAACATACCTACAGATTATATGTATGATCTCATTCCGTATCAGAAGTGAAAGGGCATGTCTGTCCAGTAGCTTGCAGAGACTTTATAGTGCTCTCAAATCAAGGAAGAGCCTTGTTTGCCTTCCCCTAGTGTGCCACTCCTTGATCAAACGGATCAAGGACCACTTCAGGTTTTTTTTTCCCCTCTTTTTGTTTTTCAATTAAGAGGCATTTTTCTCTCCCACCCCCACAATTAAAAAAAGAAACAACCTTCATAAAAAATATGCATCAAATTTCCACTTGGCATAATTTCTAAAAATGTATGTCTTACTCTATATCTTGAATCCACCTCTTCAGGAGAGTGGGTAATATAGTTTGTCATCAGTTCTCTGGAATCATGATTGCTCACTGTATTGATCAGAGTCCTTATGTCTTTCAAAGTTTTTTATTGCATAAATTGTTTTCTTGGTTCTGTTTACTTCACTCTGCATCAGTTCATACAGACCTTCCTAGGTTTCATCCCATAATTTCTTAAAGCACAATCTTTAATTTCCTGCTCTTTGTCATTTATGAAAAGCCTTATAAATATTTTGGAACGAAAACTGTTACCTGTTGGCAATTTTGACAATTTACACATTGATCCCCCCCCCGGCTCTGCCTGGGTAGGCAGAACTTTTTTTTTTTTTTTTTTTTTTGGTGCAGTGGTTAACACGCTTATGCCATCTGGGTGACTTTAGGCTGTAACTGCTGAGACAGCCACCCTCCCGCTCCTCTTTCAATGATGCCTTTAGAATTCATAATGCTTGCTTGGAGACAATAGAGGGGATAAATTATCTTTCCTGGTCCCTTTGAGCTCTCAATATAATTCTAACTAAAGTCACAAGTTCCTACAAATCTCCAAAGAGGATTTTAGTAAGCAGACTCTTAGACTGGATATTGTTGATGCTTTTCATGCTTTTCCCCCACTCTGTTTTTTTAAAATAAAAACAATAGTCATTTTTTCCAATTTTGTGTAAAGATAGTTTTTTAATATTCATTTTTGTAAAATTTTGAATTCCAAAATTTTTCTCCTTTCCCTCTCCCCTCCCCACGACATCAGGCAGTCTGATATAGGCTATACATTTCATGCTGCTTTAATCCAAGGATGGATTTAACAATAGAGACCTGTGCAAGAGATGTAGTTGCCCTAAAGCACCAAGTTGAAAACTTGTCTACTTCAGATTACAAAAGAGGCCTATTACTAAAATGATGGTTTCTGTTTTCAGGATGAAAGGTCAGGGTGGAAGCCTTAGTCTTTTTAGGAGAGAAGACCAACAGAACAGGGCCTGTCATCTAAATATAAGTATGTGAAGGTGAGGATAGATCATGTAACTAGATTCAAGGAAAATGAGGGTAGGATTATGCTAGTCTCTTTAGGGTGATTCTCAGGAGGATCTCGGTAATGCAACAGAGTTGAGATTAGAACCTTTTAAATTTGTGGCAAATCTTGTTAGGGGTGGGGTGGAAAGGGGGAAATAGAATACAAAACTTGGGTAAAACTGGTGTGAAATTTGTTTTTGGAAAAGTAGAATGAAAAAACATGGGTTCACATCCCACCTCTGCCGCTAAGGTCACCTTAAGCAAATCTCTTTACCTCCCTGAGCATAAGTTTCATCTGTCCACTGAGGTTCTTTCCAGCTGTAGAACTTGGATCGCCTTGACCCATTTCTTCCCCCACCACACCCCTCCAGCTCAACCAGCTCATGCTCTAGACATTTCTTACACCTATGTAATAATAACTAACAGTAGCCAGCATTCTCCTTGTTGTCAGGTGGGTCCATCCCAGCCCCATGTAAAACGCTTTACAAGCACTCTTAAGTGTTAGCTATTCTGTCGATAAGGGGAAGAACTTGGAGAGGCCGAATGACCTAATTTGGACTCCAACCCCAAGTACTGAGTTCTCAGTAGAACAATACAATAACAACTCTTGTAAAGACAACTCTGAAAAACTTAGAAACTGATCAACACAGTGCCTGCCCATAATTCCAAAGAACTCATGATGAAACTTGCTGCCCACTGCCAAATAAAGAAGTGTTGATGAAGTATATTTTAATTTCACCCCTTTTTTGGGGGGTGGTACATGGATAATGCAGGAATTTATTTTGCATGACTAAATGTAATAGGCTTCATCTTTCTTGCCTTTGAAGTGGGGGTGGGGGAGAATTTAAAGTGGAAAATAAAATTGAATTAAGTTCTTTGCATTAAACCAAGCTGAAATCTAGCTAGCATTCTGTTCTCTTGTTAGCAAATCTAGTTTATATTAGGATGGTAAAAGGTTCTAAAAGCTTATTATGCCAATTTTCCCAGATCACATTTACCTTTTCTCAGTTCAATTCAGTAAACATTTATTAAGCATCCACCAGATGCCAGGCACTGTGCAAAATACTAGGGATATAAAAAGGCAAAAGACAGTCTCTGCGCTCAAGGAGCTTACAATTAAATAGGGAAGTGTGTGTGCGTGCGTGCGTGCGTGTGTGTGTGTGTGTGTGTGTGTGTGTGTGTGTGTGTAAGGTGGGATTTTAACTGGGATTTAAGGGAAGTCAGGGCCATCAGTTGGAACAGATGAGGGGTTCATGTATGGGGGACAGCCAGAGAATGGCATTGCTGGGACAACAGATTGATGTACCCCAAACACTGAGTGGTGGTTTGGGCACTGGCAAGCAGGGGAAATTTTTTGGCCTGTTGGTGCCTCTGCAGCCCACCTGCATGGGCACATTAGTAATTCTCAGAAAACATCAACTTTCATGACATGAGATTCCTTGGGAACCAAAATAATTGAAGCTTTTAAATAGATTTTGCTATGTTACCAGTTTCTCCTGGCTGGGAGGCACTGCTGAGGTCATTTAGTCTGGCCCATAGCTCTCTACAATATATCAGTTAAGTGCTTAATCCACTGAAGAGGAACCCAATACTTTCAGAAGTGACCCATTTCAGCTTTTGGATGGGAAGCTTTGCCTGATGACACAGGTTGTCTTTTACCTTGGCAGACATGCCTGAAAACCTGCAAATATTGTCAATTGCTTTTTCATGGAGCCCTGGTTCTGGCTTAGCTTCAAATCTGCCTGGTGCCACTTACTACCTATATGACCTTGAACACATCATTGAATTACTCTCAGCCTCAGTCTCCTCACATATAAAAAGAAGGGGCCATTTAACCAGATGGCTTCCAAAGTCCCTTCTAGTCTAAATCTATGATCCTAGTTTTTCTTGAGAACTTCTTTGGTCCTGTTGGTTCTGAAGTGGCCCCAGCAGTGTGCTCTTCACACTCTTGAGCTTGCCATTCCTTTGCTACATTCCGAACCTAATCAGTACTTAGCATTTTTTTTTTTTGCTGTTTGGAGGGGGAAAAGCAGGACAATTGGGGTTAAGTGACTTGCCCAGGGTCACATGGCTAGTGTGCCTAGTGTCTGAGGCCACATTTGAACTCAGGTCTTCCTGACTCCAGGGCCAGTGCTCTATTTACTATGCCACCTAGCCGCCCCTATATTTATCATTCTTATCAAAAGGAATGCTGCTGGTGAATCCTTTCATAATATGAACTATCCCTCTCTTAATCCAGAGTGGAGAAAATACCGGCTATAAAGTCAGAAACCCTGGGTCCGAGTTTGGGTCCTAGATCTGCCTGTGTATCCTTAGGAAAGTCAGTTGAGCTCCATTTCTTTCTCTGTAAACCTAGGGGGGTGGACTAGAAAGCTTCCTTGGCAGCTCAAAATCCTGCCATCTACTTCTTTTGTTCATCTATATGGCTATATTTTTCAGTTTTTGAAAGCAGAGCCCACCTGTAGTATCTTTGCTGGGTCGGCAAGAGGAGCCATATTGTTGTTGGGAAGAACAGATGGTGTCTTGGGGTCTGCAACCTCTTCCCCAGCCCCACCCTTTCAGTTGTGGAGGGAGTAGGGCAAGTGGGCTTAGTATATCACACACACAATTACCATTTGTTACCTCGGGTGATAGTTCCAAGAAACAGAGATGTGCCTCTTTTCAGCTGCAGTTAAACCACAGTTTTGGAGTGATTGCAGCTCATGATCTTACATCTTCTTTAGCATGTTGTTTTCACAGCTTCAAATTCTGCCTGTCTTAAAAAAATAGTTTCAAAAATGAGTCTAAAACCACATCCACCTGGTTTCCTTACTCTTCATAGTAAGTGGCACTTATCGATAATGAGACTTCTGGGGCTGCCTGTGAACCCACTGCTAAGGTTCCCTTGGAGTCCAAATGGTGACTATGAACTTTGTGACTTTTCTTCATCTGTAGAATGGGGAGGATAATGTTTTTGCACTATGGTTTTTATGAAGGCAGGTAGAATACTGACTGACTGAGGAGACAGAAGACCTGGGTTCAAATTCTGATATTTATATGACCTTGGAAAAGTCACTGGACTGCTCAAAAAGTCCACGGGCACAAAAAAGGTGAAGAAACTCTACTCTAAGGTTGCTAGAGCATATTCAGAAGATCGAAGCTCAGAGAGGATCCTAGCTGTAGAGCCGTTAGGGACCTCAGAGGCCATCTTGTCCAACTCCCTCAGAAGAGGCCCTATGCATCCTTTCTCAGAGCCGTGTTTGTAAAAGCATAAACTAAAATGCAGATGATTACAAAAGAAATCAAAGGTTAGTGAAAATAAAGATGTAATTTTTTCACCATCCAAGTTCACACACACCCTCAAATCTATTCATAGACCCCAGGTTGAGAACATCTGTCTTAAAAGGGTTATATACAGCACTAGGATAGCTTTGTTGTTATTGGCTTTCTCAGAGACACCAACAGTTCACACATTCTCCAGCTCTCCTTTCTCAGTAGGTACCTTAATCCCCTTTATTGATTTTTGATCTTGGGAGTTGGCTTTTGGTACTAACCACCATGTAGATGGGAGGGGAGATGATGGGAGCTTGCCCTATCCTGGCACAGTTTTGCTGGCAGGTCTCTTTCATAGTTGAACAAAGATCAGTACTTTTTTCCTCACCTTTCCCCTAAGTTTACCTCAACCTCCCTGTCCTCCCTCTCTCTGTTCCAAGGCTTCCAGATATATATGCAGCCCAGGGTGACAGAGAGAGTCTTGGAAAGGGCTTGGAATCAGGAGACCTGGAGAGTCTATCAATTAACAAGGATATTATGCCCCAAGCATTTTGTGCTATGAACTGGGATACGAAAGCAAAAGGGAGACAGTTCTTGCCCTTGGGGAGCTCACATTCTAACATGTAAGGTACATTTGAGACTCCAAGGAAGCAGCTAGAAGATAAGCTTGGGGAGGAAGGCACAATGTTTACTACTTACACGACCTCCAGCAAGTCCCTTCTGTTCACTGAGCTATTTCCATCTTTGTAAAATTAGGGGTTGCAACTAGAGGATCCCCAAGCTCAAAAGCCTCTCCAGTTTGGGATGTTGGGGGAGGGCTTAGTATTGGCTGCTACTTTTGAGCATTTTATGAAAACAGAAAACATTTACAGCTTAAAATGCAAAGGAAGTTGAAAATAGCATTTTCAAACTTGTTTGGATCTTATTTTCATAATTACATAAAACATATTTGCTCATTGGGAGATGAGGATTGTGAGATGAATAACATCTGATTTTTAAAAAATAAAAAAATATCCGAACCCTGGAATTAAACCACAGCCTTTCATTGCCTGTATTTTTCTGTAAAAATGAATGTTTGTCCAAATGAATTGAAGTAGAAAGGAACAGACTTTCTCATACTTTTACACAATCACTATGTTCCTCTAAGGTTGTATGGAACAACCCCTTTAGAACTGAGGTCTTTTCAATCCAAAAAGTATTAAGTACCTGTTAGAAAAAGAACAATTCAATTGAATCGAAACCAGGAGCTGTGGGATTTTTTTGTTTTTGTTTTGCTTTTTGGAGGGGAGAAGGTAGGGCAATTGGAGTTAAGTGACTTGCCTGAGGTCACACTGCTAGTTTTTGTGGTAAGTGTCTGAGGCCGATTTGAACTCAGGTCCTCCTAACTCCAGGGCCAGTGCTCTCTTCACTGCACCACCTAGCTGCCCCAGGAACTGTGTTTTAAACCAGTATAGTTGATGAGCCATTAGTAAATTTAATACAAAAAAGATAGAGAAAATAGAAAATAATGAAATTACAAATAAAAAGTAGCAACCAGAAGATAGACAAAAGAAATTTATAATATTATTAGGGAATACTACTCATGTCCCACAAATTATAGAATTTAAAGGAAATAGATGATTGTTTACAAAAAGATAAGTGACCAAAACTAAAGTAGGAATTGAGTGATTTAAATAGACCAAGAAGAATTAAGATGTTATCAAATAATTACCACATAAAAAACCTGGCCCAGATGGGCTCATAGCTGAATGATTTCAAATGTTCCAAGAATAAATAATCTTCTTATTTCACAAATAGAATATTGAATTAATATATACTACGTGTCAGGTACTATGTTAAAACACCAAGGATACAAATACAAGTCAGTAAGGCAACCCCTACCCTCCAGGAGCTTACATTTTAATGGGAAAAGACATACAGAAGAGCTGGAAAGTGGAAGAGGGGGTATTGGATATGAGTGGCAATTTGGTGTGGAGATGACTAGGAAGTGTTGTGGAGTTCTGTTTCTGTACAAGAAAAGACAAAAGCTCACTTTTTGCAGTCCAGAGTGTTTCTAGTATGGACTCCAAGGTTACCTTGGCTGTAACATAAGGATGATGGCTAGAGTGGAGGTGATGTGGTTTGGAGTTTGTGGCTGGGAAGTGATTACATATTATTCATAATTGTAGAGAAAGATGATACACTAGTTGAAATAGTGCCCTACTCCTTTTTCCAAATGAGTCAAGGAGGCAGGGTAGGCCCCTGGGGAAAGAATGCTGGTTTTGTTACTTATGTGGCCTTACACAAGTCACTTCCCTTCCCTGGGCCTCAGTTTTCTCCCCTATAAAATGAGATTATTGCACTAGAAACCCTCTGAGGTCCTTTCCAGTCTTGGATCTAGAGTACTATAATCCTACTTTGGGGTCTATAGAAAATGATGGAACAGGGGAATTGATTACATTTTCTTATTTTTGTTGTTTCCTACACATGTGGGTGATTACTCTCTAATTTACTATCCCGCTCAGTACCAAGGTCTTTCCAAACATTTGTTCATATTTGTGCTGCTGAACCAAGTTGGACAAGTCCTTTAACTGTGTTAATGGTATTCACTATAACTTTATGTTTCGTAATCTCAACTGGACCCTCAGTTGCACTACACAATCCCTTTACACCTCTGTAATTTACTCACTATCCCATTTTACCACAGCATCTCCTCTAAACCTTTTCATCCCTCCTTAAATCTCCCATGGCTCTCCCTATCCTCACCATCTCAGATGAGAATCTTGCCTCATATTTCACTAAAAGAAAATTGAGACCATTCTCAGAGTTCTACCTTTTCTCCCCTCCTCACTTCACATCACTTGGATGCCTTTTGCTACTATCTCCTCCTTCATCCCTTTCTCATATGTTTTTTTTTTAATTAATTAAATTCTTTATTAAATTTTTTTGAGTTACATCTTTTCCCCCCGTCTTTCCCCCGCCCACCACCCCAAAACAGCCATCCCAGTGTTTCCCCCCTCCCCCAGTCTATTCTCTCCTATGTCACTTTTTG
>CM053582.1:18254620-18303773 GCA_028627135.1 Pseudochirops cupreus
GGCTAGCCCAGTTGCTCAGTCCCCCTGCTGTCTGCAGGCCGCAGCGGGAAGCTGCAGAGCCGAGGTGCAAAACCTCTGCCTTTCACTTTTCCGCTCTGGAGGCCTTCTGGCCGGACTGCTTATCTCCCCCTTTCACAAATCCCATTCACAGCTACCGCTAATCCGCTCACCTGAAGCTTCTCAGCCCTTCCCGTCCAGCCGCCCCTGGGGCACAGGTGCGGCTTCAGGCCAGGCTGGTTTCAGTTTGTAGTGCTGATATGGTTCCTCGTAGCCGAGCTGACTTTAGTGGGAAGTATCTTTGTGTGCGTTTTGGAGTTCCAGGATTGGTTTGGAGTCCTATTTTATGGGTATTTTGGGGTGGCTCTGTGAGAGCTGCGATGTGTTGCTGCTTCTACGCCGCCATCTTGGCTCTGCCCCCCTTCTCATATGTTTAAGGGAAAACCCCTTAACATGTACAAGTGATCCTATTCCATCCTGTCTTCTCCAACATGTTGTTCTCTCTATCATTCCCACTCTCTTATCTTGAATCCTTCCCTGTCTATTGGCTGTTTCCCTACTGTCTACAAACATTCTTTTAAGCCCATTCTCAAAAAACCCTCACTTGTTAAATTCATTGGTACTAGCTAAAGTGCTGTTATCTCTCTTCCCCTTTGTGGCTAAACTCTTTGAGAAGGCCATCTACAATCAATTCTTCTACCATTCATCCTCCCAGTAACTTAGATTCACAAACTAGATGTGAATCACTATCCATCACACCAAAGAGCCAATCAGTTGCCAAGTTCTGTTTATTTTTTTCTTCACAACATCTGTTTAATATACCCCCTTATTTCCTCTGATACTGTCACCACTCTGGTGCAGGCCTTCATATTCTCAAACATGGAGGGTTGCAATAGCCTTCTACTTGGTCTTCTTGCATCAAGTGTCTCTCCACTACAATTCATCCTCCTAAAACACAGCTCTCTCCATTTCTAACCCCTGTTAAGTTGACTCCAAGTAGCTCAGTATCTCTTCTAGGATCAAGTAGAAAATCTTCTGTTTAGCTTTTAAAACCCTTCATCACCTGGTCTCTCCCTAGAATCTGACCTTTCTAATAATCTTACATCATCCCTCCTCACCCCCACTATATATTCTGTGATCCAGTGACAATAGCCTCTTTGCTGTTGATACCCCATCTCCCAACTCTGGATTTTCATTGGCTGTCCTCCAGCCCTAGAATGCTTTCCCTCCTCATCTCTGCTTCCTGGTTTCCCTGGCTTCCTTCAAGTGTAGAATCCCATCTTCTACATGAAACCTTTCCTAATCCACCTTAATTCTCGTGTTGTACTTCTGTTGATCATCTCTCATTTATCCTGTATATGGCTTGTTTGTATATAATTGTTTGCATGTTATCTTCACCATTAGACTGTGAGCACCTTGAGATCAGGGACTGTCTTGCTTTTCTTTGTTTCCTTGGTGCTTAGTAGTTCAAAATTCAGTGGCAAGACAAAAGTCAGGACAACTGTTGATGGCCCAGGATGCAAAGGATCACTTTGGCATCTGTGATGTCTGACCAAGTTCTAAACCCTCCACAGTGCCTGCTTCAGTCACCTTAATGGCCAGAATGTTCTCAAAATGAGAACAAATTGTTCTCATCTAACCATTCTGCTAGGGGGAAGTCTTCATATGCTTGGGGTAGACACCCCACTATCTCAGTGACAAGGTTTGTGGCTTGTTGCTTACACTCAACCAGGTTTAACCCATGCCAAAATGGTTTACCAGGAGGTGGACACTGTGCATGCCACAGCTTTTTAGAGTCACAGATGAGGGTTGGGTGCCAAGTAGACACCAAAGGTGGATAAGCAGCCCTAAAAATGGCTCAGCAAGCCCTCACACAAGAGGTGCTAGTCCTCCCTGAACACCCCATAGACCCCAGGAGGTGCTTATTAAATGCTTCTTGACTTGACAACTTTTTATGTTTAACCACTATACCCAGAGAAATAAGGCTACAGACACAGACACAGAATTTCTTATCTTCATGAGGTTTATGAAAGGATATTCTTTCTAGCCAGTAGAGGTCTCAGGAAGTCTGGAGATGAGAAGTCAGGTCATCAGGTCCGTGTTGGACCTCCTCCAGCTATGTGAGCAGCTCAGATGCCCATAATTTCAGATCAGCTGGTACAGAAGGGTTTTGGGAATGATGGCAGGACTAGTGGGGGGTTATGACACCACAGATTATGACATCACAATCAATTAGCAAACATTTGTTCAGCACCTTCTATGTGCTAGGCACTGAGCTAGGCATTGGGCATACCAAAGCAAAAGAAAAACTATTCCTATTTCCTCCTTGTCATTTCTTACAGCACAATCCTATACTGCAACTTGTTCTGTCCTTCCCCAAATTAATGGGCATCCCCTCCATTTTTAATCCTTTTCCACCACAGAAAGAATTGCCATAAATATTTTTGTACATATAGGTTCTTTTCCTTTTTCTTTGATCTCTTTAGGATACAGATATAGTAGTGCTATTGCTGGGTCAAAGGGCATTCACAGTTTGACAGCCCTTTGGGCATAGTTACAGATTATTTTTCAAAATGGTTGAACCAGTTCGCACCTCCACCAACAACCAACCAACGGGCAACATCATTGTCCTGATTTTTCTATTTTCCTTCTAGCACTTGCCATTTTCCTTTTCTGTCATATTAGTTAATCAGATAGGCGTGAGGTGGTATCTCAGAATTGTTTTAATTTATTTCTCTAATCAATACTGATTTAGCACGTTTTTTCATATGACTACAGATAGCTTTGAGTTCTTTGCCTGAAAACTCTCTGTTCATATCCTTTAACCATTTATCATTTGGAAGATGACTCATATTCTTATAAATTTAAATCAGTTCCTTATATATTTGAAAAATGAGGTCTTTATCAGAGAAACTTGCTGTAATTTTCTTCCCCCACCCCATCTCAGTTTTCTGCTTTCCTTCTAATCTTGGCTGCATAGGTTTTGTTTGTGCAAAACCTTTTTAATTTAATGTAATCAAAATGATCTATTTTATATCCCATAATACTCTCTATCTCTTGTTAGGTCATAATTTCTTCACTTTTCCATAGATCTTACAGGTAAGCTATTCCATGCTCCCCTAATTTGCTTATGGTATTGCCCTTTATGCCTAAAAATCGGGGGGAGGGGAGGGAACCTGCGGCCTTGAGGCCACATGTGGCCCTCCAAGTCCTTAATTGTGGCTCTTTGACTGAGCCCAAACTTCACAGAATAAATCCTCTTAATAAAAATTGTTCTGAGAAAATTTGGACTCAGTCAGATGTCACACCCAAGGACCACATGTGGCCTCAAGGCCACAGGTTCTCCAACCCTGACTAAATTGTGTATGTAACTTTCTTAAAACTCAAAAAACCCATGTGATTATATAAAAAGGTGCAGAAAAAAGCCTTTGATAAAAACCCTACACTCATTTGTGGTACAACCACTAAAAAGGAGGCACGAACAGTGATTATTTTTCCTCAATGGTATAATATAATCCACATTAAAGTGAGAGCCAACATCATATACAGTGAGGGACCATTAGAAAATTTCCCATTAAGAATGGTCAAAAACAAGGACCTCACCTTTCACTGTATAGTATTTGGCAGAATTCCAGCAATTGCAATAAAAGGAGTAAAAGATATTGGAGGGCTTAACACTGGAAACAAAGAGGTAAAAATTATTGCTATGTGTAGATGACATGATAGTGTTACCCAGAAATTCCAACTGTTTCAACCAAAAAATTGATGGAGACAATGACTGAGTTCAGCAAAATTGAAGAATATAAACTCAATCCACAAAAATGATTTACATTCTTATACTAGTAGCAGTAAATTTTAAGGAAACATCATAAAAGGAGCTCCAGTTAAAAATCAAATATTTGGGAATTAACCTACTTAGAAATAACAAAACCAGAGAAATTATTAGCTAGACCCCCAATCTTTATACATGGGTTGGACCCACAATTCTCAACCTGTGGGTTATGTTCAATTTGTAACAATGAAAATACATCCTGCATATCAGATATTTACATTACAATTCACAACAGTAGCAAAATTACAGTTATGAAGTAGCAACGAAAATAATTTTATGGTTGGGGGTCACCACAACATGAGGAACTGTATTAAAGGGTCACAGCATTAGGAAGGTTGAGAACCACTGGATTAGGAGGACAGGGACTGTAATGAAGAAACCTCCTCTACCAATGAAGAACAGCATCCTCTCTGCCACTTTGAGCTTTAGAGAACTGTCCAGAACATCGAGAGTTTTGGGGGGGTTAAGTGACTTGACCAGGTTCATGGCTAGTATGTATTACAGATGGGACTTGAACCTAGCCAACTCTTTATCCACTCAATTATGAAGCCTTCTCCTGTGTTTCTATTAATACAGTAAAAAGTGACAATACTCCCCAAATTAATTTACATATTTTGCCAATCAAAATATCGAAGGTTTTTTATAGATGAAAGCAAAAATAATATCATTTATATTAAGAGTCATACTTGAAAAGGAAAGTGGAAGTATGACTAATGTGGTAATATGTTTAATATGATTGTACATGTATAGCCTATATCAAATTGCTTATTGTCTTGAGGATGGGGGAGGGGAGGGAGGAAGAAAGAAAAAAATTGAAACTCAAAATCTTATAAAAGTGAATGTTGAAAACTATCTTTACGTGTCATTGGAAAAAATAAAATACTATTAAGTTGGGGGGGGGGAAAGGAAAGTGAAAAAAAGGGATCTTGTACTCCCCGACTTTAAACCATGTTACAAAAAGAGTTATCAAAACTATCTGATTTTGGGCAAAAGAGAAATAACTTAAATTCAAACAATTTTTTTTCTTTCTCGCATTTGTCTCTTTCTCACCACTCACAAGGATCTCACCTCTCCCCTAACTATTGCACTAGCCTCCTAATTGATCTCCTTGTCCTCTCCAATCCATCATCCACACAGCTGCCAAAGGATAGTTTTACCTGGGGGGATCAAATATAAGTGCCTATCATTGGCATTAAAAACCTTCTCAACCTGGATCCATTCCTTCTTTCCAGCGTCATTACACATCACTCCCTTCCATGCACTTTACAATTCAGCAAAACTGATTTAATTCCTGTCCCTTACACAGGAAGCTCTAATTGCCTCCTGGGCCTTTGTGTTGGCTGTCCCCTATGCCTGGAAGTTCTCCCTCCTTACCTCTCCTCTTAGTCTCAAGCACTACCACTTTGCTGGATCCCCACAGCTCCATGTACCTCCTTCTCTAAAGTTACGTTGTGTTTGTTTTGAATATATTTTGTGAATCCTTACGTGTGCACATATGTGTGCACATATAGATCTGGGAGGGGAGGACCCTCAGGGTTTCTGGCCGAAACAAAAACAATTGTTATTTACATCCATTCTGAGCCAATCGGGGCCCAAAGAGTGATCAAGTAGGCCTTGGGGCTCAGAGTGATTTGCAGTTAAGGCTGGTCCTTAAGAGAAACAAAATGAAACAAAACAAAATTTTCAGAGATTAAAACTTACATTGTCTTTGGGCAGAGTACAACCAGGTAAGGCTGTGATACCCTGTGTGGAGAGTGAAGAAAGAAAGAAAAGAAAGAAAGAAAGAAAGAGAAAGAAAGAAAGGAAGAAAGGAAGAAAGAAGGAAAGGAAGGAAAAAGGAAAGAAAGAAAGAAAGGATGGAAGGAAGGAAGAAAGAAAGAAAAGAAAGAAAGGAAAGAAAGAAAGAAAGAAAGAAAGAAAGAAAGAAAGAAAGAAAGAAAGAAAGAAAGAACCGTGTTGCCCAACTGGAAACTTGGTCCCTAGTGGCCAGCTCCTTCTTTACTCACAGAGGTTGCTGTTTGTCCTTCCTTCTTGAAGAGAACCATGACCTACCATCTATTTTTTTTAAAAGAGGTTATTCTTTTCCTCATTTCTTAAAGCCTTAATCACTGAATGGGCGCTGCCTCAGTCAAACTGAGATCCGTTAAAGACCTTAGCTTGAAAAGGCCAAGGTCTCCCATTGCATCCTGGGCCATCTCCAGTCGTCCTGATCCATATCTGGCCACTGGACCCAGATGGTTCTGGAGGAGAAAGTGAGACTGGTGACTTTGCCCAGCCCCCCATGGCATCACCTCCCTGATGTCATGGTCCCCCGAGCTTAGAACACTACATGGCATGTAGTGGGTGCTTAATAAATTTTTGTTGAATGAGGGATATATTGTCTATCTTATAGAATGTAAGTCCCTTGAGGCCAAAGACTGTTTCACTTTTGTACTTGCATCTCCAAAGTCTATCACTGTACTTGACACATAGTCCTCAGTTAATAAATGCTGGTTGGTTGACTGACTGACTGGTCAATTACTTGGTCTCAAATTCTGCCTGAAATACATAATGGCTGTAAGATGCCAGTAAGTCAACTAAATTCTCTGTGCCTCAGGCATCTCTTTTAGAGATGAGTTGTTTTGTACACGGGATTTTCCTACCTGGATGCAACCACCAGTCTAGATTAATAAACAAACAAACAAACAAACAAATAAATGTGTGTGTGTTGATTGTAAAAACAGAACAAAGCAGGATCTCTCCAAACTGCCAGCAAGTGATATGTCTAGCTAGAGCAAGAGGTTAAATAACATTGTGTCACGTAACACTATAACGTAACTGACGTTGATAGGAGGGAATACAGAGAAAGCAGGAAAGACCGCTTCGAAACTTGGCCTTGGCTTTCGGGAGGCAGCCTGGGCCAGGGGAAAGAGCGTTGCCTTGGAGTCCCACGGGACCCGAGGTCAACCCTTGTCCTTCTCCTGGCCCTAGTTGTGTGGCCTTGGGTTAGTCACTTAACCTCCCGGGGTCCCGGTTTTTTTTCTCCTCGCACCTTTGTAAAGTTGGATTTCGATGACCTCGGATGTCCAATTTTTTTTTTAATCCAAATAAAAGTAGAGCCGGAAAAGTGGATGTTACAGTCAGGCCATTTGACACGTAAAGTGAATGGGTGGAAGGATAAATTGACAAAGGACAGGGACTCAGGAAATTGAGTGAGAAGCAAGTGGTGACAGTTTATGTGTTGTAATCAATTCATTTAAAAGCAAATAGTGGCAATTTATGTTTAACTACCTATGTTGGCGTTTAAGTTTTCATGGGTTGCTTTTAGAAGGGTTCGTAGACTTCTGAGAACCAGTAGGGGTCGCTGGAGGGCACCTTCATCTCCCACAATGCTCCAGGGTCTGCTCAGCTGTTGGGACGCTATAGAGCAGATTTCCGTGCGGCTGCTGCTTCTCCTATTGATGGGTAAAGGAGGTCGCCATTGACAATTGTCCTTTTGAGGACTTTGGCCCACCTCAGACTCCCGCCGAGAAGGAGACAGTGGGAGAGAAGAGAGGGAGAGACAAAGGCAAGGAGCTGGCTTCTGTTGGGCCCTGGGCGAGGAAAGGAGGAACGCCCTCCCCTGAGACTTTGCTTGGGGCAAAGGCTGGGTGAGACTGAGCGCCTTGAAGGCAGGAGCCACTTATAGCCTACCAAGTGCTGATGCATAATAAATGTTTTTCCATTTAGTCATTTAGCCTTTCTCCTTAGGGCCTTAGTCCTGTACCCTATCCTCAGGATGTACTAAATAAGTGTTTGGCCAAGAATACCAAAAAGCTGTTTGGCCTAAAGCTTTTTTTTTTTTTTGAAATACTAGTCCATCCCCTGTCCAAAAAGCACTGCTGTATTCTCCCAGCTACAAAATCCACTCAACTCCTGAATTTGGCTGGTTAAGGCTGACATGAGAAAATATTCAATTTCTGGTGTGGACCAAAAAAACCCCTGTAAAACGAGGAGTTTGGAGGTCTCTGAGGCCCCTTCCAGTTCTACATCTGTGATCCTTGAACCCTTCCAATTCCAGGTTAACATTTTTCTCCTTTAATAAGTATTCCGTGATTGCCATCATTTCTAGAGCTTTTATCCTGGGTACTTTTGGGGCTTGTACCACTTTGATATGTAGATATCCTTACATCTTTATGTATACACACAGAGGATTACTAGGAGAATGCAGGGAGACCAACCCAGCTGTTCCCAATCTTTCAATACCCGCTGGTTTATGGATTGCCTGAGCCTGCCAGACCACCTTGCCTTTCTCACCAACGTTATTTGGGGCTCAATGAGGCAGTCATGTGCAGTCAGAAGGGTTAGGACAGATATATGGGTTGTGTAATGCCTAAAATAGAACGTGCAGTTAGTGTTAAAGGATGTGTTTCATGTGGAAGTGAATGGTGACTTTGGGTAAGGCCATCTTGGGGCCCTTCCAACTCTAGGTCTATGATTCTACATGTAAACTTGTGTAAGTCACATCTCTTGCCTTTTTTTTTCTCATGTGTAAAATCAGGGTTTGACCCAATATTCTCTCAGTCCTTTGCATTTCAAGCTCTGTGATCCCATGACCTTGTAGTTTTCCCCTAAGGGAATGACATTATTTTAACAATCTCCAGCTGTCCCTCATTCTGTACACTGACTTGTCTCAGGAATGGTACATTATGCTCTTGCCATATCCACGTAGTACCTGTGGGACTTCTGTCCCCATTCCCCAAAGGGAATTGGTAGAAACTGCCCAACAGATTGTGGTCAACTTGACCATGGTGAGGTGTTTGGTCAGTTAGTCTTTAGAAACCTGTTCTGAAACTAGGACAGTATAGAGGATCACAGGCCAGTGGGACTCTGACCCTGATGGTTGAACAAGTCCTCTTGGGTAAAGAACCTGCTAATGGTCCTGGATTAGTTCCTCATCCCCCAGGAAAGAGCTCAAACACAGAGGCATGAGGATTATCTCCTCCAGATAAGCATGGCAAATACACCCACGGCCTGGAAACAAAGAAGTGTGCAATGAAAACAATTAGGAAGGAGATGTTTGGCTCTATAAAGCTTGTGCCTGGAAGAATAAAGATTGGCTCTCTACTTTCACCATTCCAGGAGTCCTATCTCTTTATGCACTCACTTGCAACCTCTGGGTAGGTGATTCTTTCTCAGCCCTGCCTGGGGACTGCAGGGCTTCCACACTTTCTCAGCACTGCTGTGGAATGGCAGGGCTCCCCATAGGACATGGTGGAGACGGAGACCCAGATTGCTCAGTAGTGCAGGCAAATTGACTGAGAGGAGGAATAAAAAATAAAAATGTGTGAACTACAGAAAGTAAGGGGGTGACAGAATAAGGGGCAAGTCCTGGAAATAAAGCAGCTGTCATATAGCAGAGTTGGGAGGGCCTTATGTAGCCTTAAATGTACAGGAATCTCCCCCAAAGCATCCTAGTGAGGAGGAACCCTAAATCTGCCTCTCTGCAGCTTTTATTCAAGGCTCCACAATGAGAGCCATTCGTTAATGACTGTTGACACTTCCCATTTCTTGGCCTGGGAATGAACGTGTGACTTTGTCTTAGAGACTTGCCTAGTGTAACTGTCCAGGCTCGCACAGCCTGAATGTATCAGAGCTGGAACTGAACCCAAGTTTTCTTGATCCAAGGCCTGTTCACTACTACTATGACATACTGCCTCTCCATAAGTATTTTTAGCATGATTTTATAAACGAGAAAATTGAGACAGAGTTTAATTGCCTGGGCCTAGGTCTTGAAGGTAATCAGTGTTCTAGGCTAATGAGAACCTTACTGCCACTTACCAGCTCCTAATATCAGATCAGTGCTTATTGGTAAATTTGTCTCAGGTGGAAAGAAGTACTTAGGGAAGGACTCTTTCAGCACTGGGGGATCTTCAGAAGGTAGCCCTTCTCCTAGGTGAGTCTCTGAACTGAGTAAAAGCAGATATTTTGGTCACTGCATGTGACTTGTAAGGCTTGGGTGCCAAGGGGATAAAGAGGTCCAAGAAATTGCCATGGTTACAGGGCTGGGGTCACAACTGAAGACCTCAGTTTGATACCTGTTCTCCTACTTTACACTTATGTGACCTTGGACAGGTCATTTTACTTTCCTAGGGGTTACTCTTTCCTCTGTAAAATGAGAGGTTTGGACTAAAGGCATTTGAGGTCCAGGTCTCTGGGTGTCTTTGGAGACCTCAGAGGTTCCATCTAGCATGGCACTGAACTTCCAGGAGATATGCACCATACTGACAATTATTATTTAATTTGTGGAAGTTCATTCCTGATCTGGTGAGAATGAATGTAAAAAACCGGAGGGAGTGGTAGAGGCAGGGAATGGGGCCCTGCTAGCTGCTTCCTTTTCCTCCCTTCAGAAGCATCACTACTGTCCAGGTGGTTCCTGCCTCCCCCTCCTCCAGGAGGGGTTGGAAATGAGCTCTTTTGTTCAATGAGCAAAGAGTAAGGGGGCCCTTTCGGGAACATTAGTGGTTATGTGTGTCTTTGCTTGTTTATAGCTCTGCTCTTGCTTACTTGTATTGGTTCTGAGGGAGAACATTCATAGGCCTTCCCTCTGTTCTGCCTCCCCAGCATAGGTATGTTTGGCCTCTAAATTTCTTCTTTGATCCCCTTGAATAAACCCCTCTTGGTTTCAGATTGTCTGTAGTCCTGTCTAAAGTGGGAGCTCTTTTGGCTGCCTCAGCTGGGCCCTTTGCCGCTCTAGGTGAAGTCAGATTTCCTTGGCACTTTTTTTTGGAGGGGGGAAGGCAGAGCAATTGGGGATAAGTGACTTGCCCAAGGTCACATGGATAGTTTTTTGTGTTAAGTGTCTGAGGCCGGATTTGAACTCAGGTCCTCCTGACTCCAGGGCTGGTTCTCTAGTCACTGTACCACCTAGCCACCCCTCTTTGGCACTTCTTGAAAGGAGCCAGGCTACTGTGGTGGAAAGAGCACTTCCTGGGCCTGGGATCAGGACACCTGGACCCTTCCTCTCTGTGTGATCCTGTACAAGTACCTTCCTCCCCTCCCCTGAAGAAAGCCTAGATTGGCTGCAGCTGGCCCACCCCTGCCTTCTAGGGCTGTTTTGAGCAAAGCCTTTTCCAACAGCTCAGTGAAGTATGAGGACAGGATTTTCTGCCTATGTGACCTTGGGTCAGTCTCTCATCATCTTGGCTCTTCATTTTCCTTTTTTATGATCCTCTCATCTCCCCTTCTGTTTGCTTACTTCATTCATCCTCTCTCCTCTGACCATTAGAATCATTTTTTCTACCTTTTTTCATTCTCATCCTGTAGTGCTCTACCCATTCCATCCCAGCTTTGACTCAGCTTGAGTGATGGTGAGTCAGCTTGAAGAAGAGAAACATTTGTATGTTAAGCTCATCCCCAGGGGCAGCAGGGCACCTCAGGCCCCAGTGGGACCCAGAGTGCCTTGCCCCTGTTTGTACAGGGCTTGGCAGGCACTCAAAGTCTGGGAAAAGGTGTCATAGGAATTTTCCCCCAACCACCTGAAATCCCTTCAGGTTCAGTGCCGTGGAGAGGAATGTATGCTGGATGGAGAGTTTGAATTTTTGCTTTGGTCACCCCTGTCTGGCTTTGGATGAGTTCTTTCCCTTGCCTAGGCTTGCCTTTCCTCCTCTGTGAAATGAGGGAGTTGGGCTAGATGGCCTTGAAAGTCCCTCCCAGCTCTAGGTCACAGATTCTAAACTTCGAAGTGCCTAAAACATGCCAATTTCCCAATTGCTCACTTATAAAAGGATGTAGTTGATGAATGATGTTCAATTTGACAGTGCCTTGTTACGCTGAACGTGATACCTGAACATGGTATGAGCAGGGTAAAATGCCAATGTCTCCCTTACTACCCTTACTACGTGGTAGTGCACTTCAGAGTTATTGGGTCCATGTCTTATCTCACTGGACTCTGAGTCTTGATCAGGGACTGTCTTATCTCTAGACTTGGCCACGTTGTGCTCTGCCTACTGTAGATGCATAATTGGGGTTTGTTGAATCAATGGGTTCATTTTACTTTGGTTACAGAACCCAATGAAGTTTGACTATATTTCATGTCACCTCTTGTCACCCTTCCCTACTAACCCTTGATAACTTGTGACATCAAGTTCAACTGCTTACCTACTCTAACATCTCTGAAACTGCTTTGGGGAACAAGCCCAATCCCCTCCCCCTAGATAGTTGTAGTCTTGGGGTGGCTGAGTCAGGGGAAGAACACATGTCAGGTGTACCAGGAAGCTGGCCTGGAAGGCCTCCCGGACCTGTCACCCCAGCTGACGTTCTGGCACACCTGTGCCCTTATTGGCAGTGACACGGGTCTTTGAAGCTAACCTCAGCTCTGCTGTAGGCATTTCTCATCTTCCCGTCTCTTGGCTTGCTTCTTCCTTTGCCCTCTCTCCATCTGCCTGTCTTACTCATTTTTTTCTTTACCCTCTTTTCATTCTAATCCTCCAGTAACCTCAAGCTCCCATCCAGCCCCCAGTTTAGGCTTTGGGTTTTTGTGTGACTGTCAGCAGGAGGGGGAGAGAGATTAGCTCTTGTTCCCCTGGAGCCAGGGATGGTAGGGGACTTTAGGTTACTCTTTACTACTTGCTGCAGTGGGGGATGGGTGGGTGGGTCTGTGCAGGCCCTCATGCTGGAGCACTGGGAAAGAAATCAGGAAAGAATGGATGAAGCGTTTAGTGAATGCTTTTTTTGGATGAAAGCATTACGCTTAGTGCTGGGATACATGCACATTTCCCCCCCATCAGCCGCCAGTCCTTCCCAAGGCAGTGTGTGGTACAGCAGGAGCTGGCCTGGTTGTAGAAAACTTTAATATTCCTGCTTTGTTGCTTGTGTGATCTTGGGCAAGTCACTTTACTTCCCCTGGCCTCAGTTTCCTGCTATGTAAAATGAGGTGGTTAGACTAGATGACCTCAGAGGTCTCTTCCAACTCTAGAGCTAGGATCCTCTATGTGACCCTGGGCAAGTCACTTCCCCTCTGTGGGCCTCTGTTACCTCCTCTGTAAGAAAAGAGGGTTAGAATAGATCAGGGGTTCTTAAACTGGAGTCTGGGAACTAAAAAACACATTTGATAACTGCATTTCAATGTAATTGGTTTCTTTTATAATCCTTTATATTTAATGCATTTAAAAACATTCCAGGAAGGAGTCATTGGCTTTGCCAGACTGTCAGAGAAGCCCATGATATACAAAAGGGTATTTGTACCTTGCACATAGTAGGAATACATTCAGTGTTTGATCAACATTAGCTCTTTCAGGATACTACTTTATTCCATTCTGTTTCTTACAGGTGTTGATAGTGAAATTTCAGCAGCCATTGAGTACACACTGCCCATGTCCATTTGGGGTAAGGGAAGGGAGAGGAGACAGACGAACTGAGCTGAGAATATAGCTAAGAGAAGAGTTTACAGTCTAGGAATCTTCTGGTTAGAGCAGTTACTGTATATGCCATCCTTAGTCATGCTACGTCTATAGAGTCCTTGAAGGCTGGGCCACACTCTTAGGTATCTTAACACTGGAACTGAATAGAGTTGGAGTGTGTGTTTTCTGTACCTTGAATCCATCCCCTCTCTGGCAGAAGGGTAGCTTTTCTCATCCAAAGACCTATACGGGGAGTTGTGGTTAGTCAGTGCATCAATCAGAATTCTTTCTTTTTTTTTAAAAAAATTGAATTTTATGTTTATTTTTAGTTTATATCATTCATTTCCACAGGATTTTGAGTTACAAATTATCTCCCCATCTTTCCCCTACCTACCACCCCAAAACAGCCATCCCACTGAATACCCCCTCCCCCAATCTGCTCTCTCCTATAATCTCCCCCTCCCTCCTCCCACTTTCTGGTAGGGCAAGATGGATCTCCATACCCCAGTGCCTATATATCTTATTTCCCAGTTGCATGTAAAAAAAATTATATATTTTTTTAAACATTTGATTTTACAACTTTGAATTCCAGATTCTTTTCCTTCCTCCCTTGCCCTCATCATCCACCCTTACTGGGAAGATAAGCAATTCAATATAGGTTGTGCATGTGTAGTTATGTAGAACATTTCCATAGTGCATATTTTGTGAAAGACTGACTATATTTCCCTCCATCCTATCCCACCCCCAACTTGTTCTATTCTCTACTTTGACCCTGTCCCTTTTCAAAAGTGTGTACTTCTAACTACCCTCCCCTCCATCATCCCCCCTCTCATTCCCTTCCCCTCTACTCTCCTGCAGATGTAGGGCAAGATACCCAGTTCAGTGTGTATGTCATTCCCTCCCTAAGCCAAATTCAATGAGAGTAAGGTTGACTCATTCCCTTTTGCCTTCCTGTTCTTCCCCTCCATTGTAACAGTTATCCCTTGCCTCTTCTGTATGAGATAATTAACCCCATTCTGTGTCTCCCCATCTCCTCATTATATTTCTTTCTCACCTCTCAATTTCACCTTTTAAATATCATCCTTTCCTATTCAATTGATCCTGCGCCCTCTGTCTATGTATAATTGTACACATATATACACACACTCACATGTATTCATATGCATATATGCCCTCCTATATAGACATACATATGTATGTATATATATAAAATACATTTATTTTCCCTTCAACTATCATACTGAGAAAAGTTTCATAAGTTACAATTATCGTTTTTCCATGTAGGCATGTAAGTAGTTCAACTTTGATAAGTTCCTTATGATTTCTTTTCCCTGTTTACCTTCTCATGCTTCTTGTATTTGAATGTCAGATTTTCTATTCAGCTTTGGTTTTTTTCATCAAGAATGTTTGAAAGTCCTCCACCTCATTGAATGACCATATTTTCCCCTGAAACATTATACTCAGTTTTGCTGGGTAGGTGATTCTTGGTTTTAATCCCAGCTCCTTTGGCCTCCGGAATATCATATTCTAAGCCCTTTGAACCCTTAATGTAGAAGCTGCCAGATCCTGTGTTATCCTGATTGTGTTTCCACAATATTCTAATTGTTTCTTCTTGGCTAGAATTCTTTCTTAACTAATTAATTTATTTACATGCAGTAAACCTTCTAACCTTTTACAGCTTAAAAAAAACATCTTTTGGTGTATACCATGTCCTTTTGTTGCAGTTACTTATTTTATGCTACTTGGCATTGAGTTCATAAGCTTTTGGAAAAATATTCTTTAATTCTTTATCAAGAAACTGTACTTTTATCACACTGGATATTAAGCCTACGTTTGAAAAGATTGCCTTGATTATAACTCCATAGGGTCCTTCCCTCCCTTCTTCCCTCCATCTTCTCTGTTCTTCTTCTCTTTTCTCTCTCTCTCTCTCTCCTGAGTTTAATAAAATCCAAATAAAATGAACATTTTCATATCCATTGTAGAACAAGAGGGGATTATACTTAAGACTGATCATACAGATTATGTAGAACTTGCTTTTCTTTTTAAATATGATAAATTTAACATGTTACTTTTCAAAGCCATCAGTAATTCCTTCTGGCCTTTTGGTACTTTTTCGTTTTTAAAAACTTATCCCTACTCTCCCTCCCCCATTCCCTTGCTCCTACTAATCAAAAAGAAAGCAAATCCCTTGTAATAAATATACATAGAAGTGGGAGAAGAGGAGAGGAAAATTTGGAATTCAAAAACTTGTGGAAATGAATGTTGTAAACTAAAAGTAAATAAATTTAAGAAACCCCCCAAAATACACATACATAGAAAATTCTGTTAGTCAAGAAGCATTAATTAAGCACATATGTGCCAGGTATTATGCTAAGCCCTGGGATACAAAGAAAGGCAAAAGACAGTCTCTGCTCTCAAGGAACTCTGTCTAATGGAGAAGACAACGTGCAATCGACAACATATAAACAACCTACATACAGGATAGATTGGAGATAATCAGCAGATGGAAGGCATTAGAATTGAGGTAGAGTAGGAAAGTATTCCTGTAAAATATCAGATTTTAGCTGGGATTTGAAGGAAGCCAGGGAAGTCAGGAGGCAGAGATGAGGAGGGAGAGCATTGCAGGCATGGGGGGCAGCTGTTGAAAATACAGAGTGAAGGGATAAGAGCATCTTGTTGGAGGAATAGCAAGGAGACCAGAGTCACTAGATTGCAGGGAGAATAAAGGGTAAGAAGACTGGAAAAGTGGGAGAGGGTCCAGGTATGAATGACTTCAAATGCCAAACAGAGGATTTTCTGTTTAATCCTTGAGGTGATAGGGAGCCACTGTAGTTCATTGAATGATGGGAGGAGGTGATATGATCAGATCTGTGCTTTGCAAAGATTAATTTGACAGCTGAATGGAGGATGGTCTGGAGTGGAGAAAGACTTGAGACAGACCAACCAAAAGGCTTTTACGGTAGTCCCGGTGTGAGATGAAGAGGGCCTACGTCAGCTTTGTGGCAGTGTCCTAGAAGAGAATGGGGAGAGAGAGAATATATGTATAATATACACATATGCATATATGTTGCAAAGGGAAAAATGACAGGATTTGACAAATGATGGGCTATGGGGGAATGAGAGGGACTGAGGAGTCAGAGTTGGCACCTAGGTTGTGAGCCTAGGTGACTGGAAGGATGGTGATGTCTTCACAGTAAGGAAGTTAGGAAGGGAAAGGTGGTTGAGGAGGAAAGATGATGAGCTCACATTTGGACATGTTGAGTTTAGGATGTCTACAGGACATCCTGTTTGAGTTGTCTGTTGGCAGTTGGAGATGGGGATCTGGTGGTCAGAGGAGAGGTTAGGGCCAGATAAGTTGATCTGAGAGTCATCTACAGAGAGATGATAATTGAATCCATGAGAGCTGATGAGCTCACCAAGTGGAATAGGTTTGGGGGAGAAGAGAAGAAGGCCCTGGACAGAGTCTTGGGATCAAATGAAAGGTTTTTGGGGATAAAGGAAATGTGCATATTTGTAGGCAGCTGGGAAGCAGTCAGTAGACAAGAAGGGAGTGAAGTTAAGTGAGAAAGGGTGGGGATGATGAAGAGCAATCTGCTGGAGAAGATGGAATGGGATCACTGCTTAGTGCTGGAAATACAAATACAAGTAGAAAGAGGGACAGTTCCTCTCTTCAGGGAGCTTATACTCTAATAGGGAAAGGCCACACAAAAAAGGGAGCTAAATTGGGGGATGAAGAGGACAAAGGTACCCATGGGGGCATGGTGGAGCAAGTCTAGAGTGTAGCCTGGAGAGGAATGAAGAAAATTAAAAACAAATTTAAATGTGCAAAGAAAAGCAAATTCTGTTATTAGTTATGTCTGAAAACGTATGTCTTATTCTGCTATTGAGTCTGTCCCCTTTCTGTCAAGAGGTGGGTAGCATATTTCGTTATCAGTCTTTTGGAATTGTGGGAAGTCTTTACATTGATTGGAGTTAAGTCTTTCAAAGTTGCTTCCCTTTTTTTAATTTATTTTTTCATTGAACAAAAATGTTTTTGATCCCTCTCAACTTTCTCCTCTTATTGAAGAAAAAAAATCCCCTTTTTATGGGATTTTTATGGTATGCATAGTCAAGAAGAAAAATTCCCAAGTTGGGTGTGTCTAAAACTGTGTCTCACTTTGCACCCTGAATCTATCACATCTCTTTCAAGAGGTGGGTAGTATGCTTATCATTGGTCCTCTGGAATTGTGCATTGTTATTGCTTTTATCGGAGTTCTCGAGTCTATCAAAGTAATTTTTCTCTATGTTGTTAATGTCTAAATAATCCTCCATGTTCTGCTTACCTTACCTTTCATGACTTTATAGCAAATCTTCCTAGGTTTTGCTGAAAACACCCCTTCCTTAGAGCAGTCATCCATTTCTTATAGAGGAATAATATTCCATTACATTCATGTACAGTAAATTATTCAGCCATTCCCTTATTAATGGGCACTCCCTTTGATTCCTGTTCTTTGCCACCCCCAAAAAAGCTGCTATAATTATTTTTGTACATATAAGTCTTTTCCCCCTTTGATCCCTTTGGAATATAGGAAATCTGGTTTGCTTTTAAAGGAGTTCTACCTCAAGAAAAATATCACATCTCTGGGTGTCTAGAAAAAGGTAATAAAATAAGAAAGGTAAAGGTGGAAGATGAGAGCTGCTTAGTCTGGAAAGATAACAGCTGGCAGAGGGACTTATATCCGAATATATAAAATCATGAGTCATAGAATTCCCAAATCTCAGAACTGGAAGGGAAGTTGGAGGGCATCTAGTTCAACTTAGACCTCAGCTGAATTTCTCTGTACAATATAATCAATAAATAGTTATTTATCCTCTACTCAAAGACATCTTATGGGGAATCTACTCTGCTGTCTTTTCTTTTTTGGGGGGATAGTTATAATTACTGGAAAGTTTTTCTTTACACTGAGTTGAAATTTGTTTCCTGGGATTTCTATAGGATGTCTGCCCTTTTAGGCCAGTCACAACAAGTATGATCCAGTATAGTACAGTGGGAAGTGTTGGCTTTGGAGTCAGAGGACCTGGATTCAAATCCTCCTTATTTCTTAGTTGTGTGGCCTTTGGCAGGTCATTTCCTCTTCTTCATCCTCAATTTATTCATTTGTAAAATGAGGGGGCTGGACTAGATGACCTCTTAGGTCACTTCTAGTTCTAGATCTTAGTTTCTGTGTGTTGGCTTGGGCAAGTCATTTCCTCTCTCCCAGTCTCGGTTTTCTCATCTGTAAAATGAGAGGACTATACTCGATAACCTCTGAGATACATTGTGCACTAGGATTATGATCCCATGCATGATCTTAGGCAAATCATTTTTCCTTCTCTGAGCCTCAGTTTCCTCAGTAAAACAAAGTTGTAGTAGATGGCCTCTGAGGTCTCTTTCAGCTCTAAGTTCCAATCTAATTCTGAAGGAATTATTCTCTTCAGTGAGCCTTTGAAATTCCTTTTCCATCTGGCAAATTCAGCTTTTTAAGGCATTCTTTTCCTCATTGGGTTTTTGAGCCTCTTTTGCCATTTGAGTTAGTCTATTTTTTAAGGTGTTATTTTCTTCAGTCAGGTTGTTGACTCTCTTTTCATGATTTTCTTGCATCATTTTCATTTCTCTTCCCAATTTCTCCTCCACTTCTCTTGCTTGATTTTCAAAATCCCTTTTGAGCTCCTCCATGGCCAGTAACCAGTTCATATTTTTCTTGTAAGTTTTTGGTGCAGGAGTTCTGACTTCATTGTCTTTCTCCCATTCCATGCTTTGATCCTTTTTGTCCCCCAAAAAAGGAATCTAAAGTTGGATCGCTGTACTTGCTTTGCTTCTTTTGCTTGCTCATGTTGGCAGTCAATTACTCGACTTTTGAGCTCTTTGCCACAGTAGAACTCTGCTTCCAGAGGGGAGAGCTTTGTCCTAAATCGCTGGGGTTTTCACAGCTGCCAGAGCTATTGGGGGGTGCTGTTTCTACAGCCCCCACCAGCTCTGGCTCACTGGTCACACACCTCAGGACCACCACCCAAGACTGCGATCCAGACCCATGCAGGTTAAAGCAAGAACAATTACTTTCTGAATGGTTGCTTGGCCCCCCTAAAACTATAGGCTGGGAGCTCTGAAGCAGCCATGTGGAGGTGGCTGCAGGGCCACCACACTTCCACCACTTCTAGCTCCAGGGGCAGAGGCCAGACTGCACTCCATCCCCTCCAGTTCCAACAGAGTTCCACTGACCTCTCCCTTTTTCTTTGGCATCTATGGGTTGATATTTCTGGAAACTGCCACAGCTGCTGGTGATCCACTCTTCTGCAGTCTGCTGCAGCTGCTGGTTGGGGCCACCCTGGGACTAAAACCATGGGCTCATGTGGGGCTGGGCTAGGCTCCCAGGATGCTGTGATGGACCTTTCCTGTGCCCCTGCCAGGCTGCCTTCAGTGGGAGATTTGGTTTTCTCTGTCATTTTGTGAGTTCTGTAGCTCTAAAATTTGTTTAGAATCATATTTTATAGGTATTTGAGGTGGTTATGGGGGGAGCCACGGAGTTTTCCTGCTTCTATGCTGCCATCTTGGCTCTGCCCCCAAGCTCTAAGTTTATGATCCTTTGTGGTCTATGTGGGATTCCTCATTTATCTACCACTCTATGATTGTATGAATGACCTTGGGAAAGTTCTTTCACCTTCTTAGGCTTCAGTTTTCTTATCAGAATCAAAAGGTTGGACTAGATAACCTCTGAGATTCCTTCTACTCTAGGTCTCTGATTCTCTGTGACTTTGAGCAAGTTCCTTCATTTCCCTGAGCCTTGGTCTCTTCCTTTGCAAAATGAGGGGGTTGGTCTAGATGTTTTCTTAGTTCCTTTCCAGTTATAAGTTTGACTCTGACTATAGAGCAGCAATTTCCAAACTGTAGAGAAGGGTGGAACTAATGTGCGTACATTAGTGCATCCTCTTTTGGGGATATAGTAGGAGATAAGGCCAAAATTCTTCCACTCCTTCCAACAGTGCAGAATTGGGGAGGGTCCTGGTCCTGGGACGAAGTTCTAATCTAAGAACTGAATTGGTAGACATGAACAAACAAAATAACATTTCCTTCAATGAAGAATTACTATAAATCAAAAGAACCCCATATAAATTCCAGAGCAAGAAAATGACCCCCAAATAATTATAAGTTCCTGAAATGTGGCGACCAGAACAGAATATTCCAGATGTAGTCTGATTAGGGCAGGAGAGAGCAGAACTATCACCTCCTTTATTATGGACACTAGGCTTCTATTTAGAAATCAGAAAAGAAACTCCAACTGGGAGCAGTGACACAGAAGGAGATAATGTCCTTTTTGGGGGATAGATCCAAAAATCAAGCTACTCAAGTGTGATACCAGAGTCTTTTGGGACCCTGGAACTTGAATTGCAGGGTCAGAAAAAAGAATGAATTGGCCCCAAGAACTCCAAGAATACATGGAAGAAATGAAAGAAGAATGCAAGCATAGATTAAAAATTAAATCAGAACACTTGGAAAAGAATACCCAGCTTAGAGCAAAAATTGGACAATCTTGTTAATGTAGTCAACACTCCGAATAACAGAGCAGAGCAAACAGAACTCAGTGATTCAATGAGGCAACAAAAACAATTAGAACCAAGTTGAAAGACTGAAAAAATGTGAGAAACAATTGAATTATCTACTATTAAAAAACAACTGACCTAGAAAACAGGACAAGGATAAATAATTTCAGAATATCGGACTATGTGAAAACCATGGCCAAACCGAAAGCCTGGATACCATATTTCATGAAATCATAAAAGAAAACTGTCCTGAACTGTTAGAGCCAGAGGGCAAAGTGAAAATAGAAAGCATTTATTGGTTACCTCTTGAAACAACCTAAGTAGTTTTAAAAAGGTCTAGGTATTAATACATGAGTGAAAGAACTAGAGTATGATGTAGAGTATGATGCAAGTATGATGTTTGGTAAACAGTCTTTACTTGGAGGTTGATGGGTTTTCCTGTCAATCAGAGAAAGCATCCTAAGCTAGCTATAGACCAGGAGGCTGACCTAAGGGGGCACTTCTGATTCTAACTTCAGTTCCTTATATTGTTACTGAAATCCATTCCCTTCCAATTATTAGATTACAGATTCTGTGAGGATGAGGATTATGTGACAATATCATAGATTTGGAAGGGATAGTTAGAAATTGGAAGGGATCTTAGAGGTCATGTAGTCAAAACTTCTCATTTTACAGATGAGAAAAACTGAGGCCCAGAAAGATAAAATGGCTTGTCTGAGGTCTCACAGACAATAAGAGAAATGGGGCTCTTTATACTACAGTCATGTTGGGTTGGATTTTTTTTTTCCTTCTCCTGTAAGCTATAGCACAGTACTTAGTCCATAGTAGACCAATTCTTGTTGATATGGTTGTGATTCCTTCTGGTTTTTTCCTTAGTGGGCAGAGAGTAGTGTTGGTTATCATGCTATGTGTAATTACTTTTCCATATATTTGAAGACTGTAAGTCTATCCTGGCATAAAATGTCTTAGTTATAACTGATGATCAGATCACAGAATCTTAGAGTTGCAAGGAACTTCATAAATTATCTGCTCCAGCCCCTATCTGAGCAGGAATCCCTGACAAATTATCATTCAGCCTTTGCTTAAATATCTCCAGTAATGGGAAACTCAGTAGCTCCTGAGAAAGCCTAGTCTTTTTTGGACAGTTGGGATTATTAGAATGGTTATTCTTATATTTAGCTGAGATTGGCTTCTCTGTCACTTCTATCCATTGCTTCTGGTTGCCCCTTTAGGGCCAAGCTGAACAAGTCTAACAATCTCCCTTCCACATGACAGCCCTTCACATAAGGTACTCGAAGTAGCACATCTTTGTTGTTGTTGTTGAGTCATTCTGTTATGTCTGACTCTTTGTGACCCCATGGACCATAGCACACCAGGCCTTTCTATTCTCCATTCTCTAAAAGTCAGTCCAAATTGACATTTGTTGTTTCTGTGACACTATTGTATCCATCTCATCCCCTTTTCTTTTTGCCTTAAATCTTTCCCCACCTAGGGTTTTTACCAATGAGTCTCATTTTAAAGTATCAAAGCTTCAGCTTCAGTATTTGATCTTCCAGTGAATAGCTTGAATTAATTTCTTTAAGTATTGACTGATGTCACCTCCTTGCTATCCAAGGCATTCTCAAAAGTCTTCTCCAGCACCACAATTCTAAAGCACCAGTTCTGTGGGGCTCAACTTTCCTTATAGTCCTGCTCTTGCAGCCATACATTACTACTGGAAAAACCGTAGCTTGGACTAAGTATCATATCTGCCGTAAGTCTTATTAAAGATATCCAGTTCCTTCATTCATTCCTCAAATGACCTGGCTTCAAGTCCTCTCCTCATTTTAGTCAACTTCCTGAAATATGGTGACCAGAACAGAATATTCCAGATGTAGTCTGATTAGGGCAGGAGAGAGCAGAACTATCACCTCCTTTATTATGGACGCTAGGCTTCTATTTAGAAATCAGAAAAGAAACTCCAACAGGGTGCAGTGACACAGAAGGAGATAATGTCCTTTTTGGGCTATAGATCCAAGAATCAAGCTACTCAATGTGATACCAGAGTCTTTTGGGACCCTGGAACTTGAATTGCATATTAATGAAACTTAAGTCAAGTTAATTTTTTTGGTGACATCAATCAGCCAACAAGCATTTATATTGTTGAGTTATATTAAGTTGTCTTTTAAAACCCTAATTCTTGATTCATGTGAGGTGCCGTCTGCGCACATATCTCTCATCTTGTACTTGGGCAGTTGGTTTATTAAAATTCAGTTGCAAAACACATGTGGCCCTCTAGGTCCTCAAGGGTGGCCCTTTGAATCTAAAACTTCAAAAATTTGTTCCATAGAGTTAATTTTGAATCACATTTCTGCTGTCTGAATTCACTGTACATCTTCTGATCATTCATCAGTTTGAACTGTGTTTCCATTTGCAGCGCACTTTCCCATGCTAATTGTCCAAGTCAGATATCTCAAAGCAATAATAAATATAAAAGTACCTTTCTGGAAAAATCATTGAAAAAACCATCTTCCTTACATTTTCCTAAAACACTTTATCCAGGTCTCTCCTTTGCTCCCTTACACTCTGTCTTGTATTACATTTGTTTGTCTATAAACTCCTTGAGGGCAGAAACAGTTTTGTTTTTGTCTTTGTATGCCAAGTGCTTTGTATATATTAGATGCTTAATAGCTGTCTGTTATCCAGATGCATAACCATAGTCATTGCAATCCCACCTTCAGTCTCTGCCCCTCTAACCAGAACAACGATATCTTTATCATTATTATATTTGTAACCAGTGTCTTTGTTGTTAGCTTGTTACTTGGTTGTTTTTGTTTGTTTGTTTGTTTTTTTGCTTTTTTGTCGGGGGGATGGCAGGGCAATTGGGGGTAAGTGACTTGCCCAAGGTCACACGGCTAAGTGTTAAATGTCTGAGGTCAGATTTGACCTCAGGTCCTTCTGACTCCAGGGCTGGTGCTCTATTCACTGTACCACCTAGCCACCACTAGCTTGTTACTTGTTAAGGCCCTGTTGACCTAGTACCTAACTGTGTAATATGAGGATGGGATTTCTTAGAGAGATGACAATTGTGTGGTAGTATTTTCTTCTTAATATTTTTAAGGAGGCAGCTAAATGATGTAGTAGTGTGTTGGATTTGAAGTGAAAAACACCCGTGTTACTGTGTGACCCTGGCTAAGTTGCTGAACCTTTCTGGACCCAAGTTCCTCTTGTGTGAAATGGGGATAAAAAATAGTACCTGCCTCATCTGGTTATGAGGATCAAATTGGGATAATGTATGTGAAAAACACTTTGGACACCTTAAAGTGATAAAGAAATGCTAGTTAATATTATTGTTCTTATTATTAGTCATAGAATATCAGGGCCAGAAAGGACCATCTGGTCTAATCCTTTTATTGATGAGGATTCTGAGACCTAGAGGGGATAGAACTTGCCTGAGGTTGCATAGTGAGGTCATAGAGGGATGGGACAAAAATTCTGGGCTCCTTTATTTCATTCTTTGGAGACAGCAAGTCCTAGTGGAAAAGAACCTGTGACTGGAGCTGCAGACAGAGGGCTTGTAAAGCTGACTTGGCTATTTGCTACCTTTATGACCTTAGGCAAATTACTTAACTTCTTTGGGCTTCAGTTTCTATATTTGCAAAATTAGAATGTAGTATTGGATGATATCTGAGGTCCTTTTCAGCTTAGACATTCTGTGAGCCCTATGCTTTTCATTAAGATCTTGGCCTTGAACCACCCCCTCCTCTCTTACCTCTCATCTCCCCTTCTCCATTAGTACTATTTCCCAACTTTTTCATTCCCATGGGAAAACTGAATGCAGATAACTGATTTTTAGCCTTTTCTTGGTAGCCAAAAAGGGGGCATGGATAAAAGAGGAGCCAGAGAATGCCCCTCCAGGGCCATTGGCTTCTGTGGAATTAATGGTGCTAGAGAGACCTTGGCAGCCTAAGCCACTGGCTCTGGTGACTCCAGCACCTGTCAGTTAAGCAGCTGTCATTTTGAAATCTCCTAAAAGCTGTTTGACAATTAAAACAGGAAATGAAGCACTTTATTGGCATCTATGGAGTGATTGGCTTCCAAAGAGCCCTGTGCCCGCATTTGGCCCATAAAGGCAGCAGCAGGCTGTTCTCTCCCCTAAAAATGGACATTTTAATAATCATTTAAGTTTGAGGATACGTCATTACCAAACAGTATTAGAACAGCCTGTAAATCTCTCACTTCTGTGCCTGCCTCTATCCCCCTCTCCAATTAGAATGGATGATGCTAAATGGCCAGCGCTGGGAAGTTGGGAACCACCATTCCCTCATTTTAAATGCTTTGGCTCTGAATAAATACTCAGGTGCACAACTGTGACCTCTACTACCTATAGCCAAGGACTTCAAACTGTCCACATACATCCCAGAAGGATTCTGTCACTCCTATGGTACTGATACCCCAAGCCTATGGAGGACAGGGTGACCCTTTCCTTTCCTTTCCCTTTCCATGTCCCCTGTCTCTTATTTGTACATAGTTGTTGGCACATTTGTGAGAGCGGGTACTGTTTTGGCCTTTGTTTGTATTCCTAGTGTCTAACGCAGTACCTGACACATTTGTTATTGTTGTTGAGTCATTCAGTAGTGTCCAACTCTGACCTCATGGACCATAGCGGGCCAGGTCCTTCTATCATCTCCTAAAGTCTATCCAAGCTCATGTTTGTTGTTTCCATCACATTATCTCTCCATCTCATCCTCTGCCGTCCCCTTCTCCTTTTGCCTTCAATCTTTTCCCAACATCACAATCTTTTCCAGTGAATCCTGTCTTCTCATTATGTGGCCAAAGTATTTAAGCTTCAGCTTAAGTATTTGACCTACCAATGAGTAGTCTGAATTAATTGCTTTAAGTATTGACTGATTTGATCTCGTTGCTATCCAAAGGACTCTTCAAAAGTCTTCTCCAGCACCACAATTTGAAAGTGTTGATTCTGTGGAGCTCAACTTTCCTTATAGTCCAGCTCTCACAGCCATACTTTCTGGTTGGAAAACTATATTTTGACTATAAGGACCTTTGTCCACAAGGTGATGTCTCTGCTTTTTAGTATGCTGTCCAGATTTGCTATAATTTTCCTTCCAAGGAGTGAGCATCTTTTAATTGCATGGCTGCAGTCACCATCTGCAGTGGTCTTTGAGCCCGAGAATGTAAAATCTAATAATGCTTCTATTTCTTCTCCTTCTATTTGCCAGGAAGTGGCTAGTTGCCATGATCTTGGTTTTTTGATGGTAAACTTCAAACCAGTTTTTACACTCTTATTTCACCCTCATCTAGAGGCTTCTTAATTCTTCTTCACTTTCTACCATCAGAGTGGTATCATCTGAATATCTGAGATTGTTGATATTTCTCCCAGAAACCTTAATTCCAGCTTTTGATTTGTCCAGTCTGCCATTTTGCACGAGGTACTCTGTATATAAGTTAAATAAATAAGGTGACAATATACAACTTTGTCCTGCTTCTTTACTAATCTTCAACCAGTTGTTCCATGTTTGGTTAATAACTGTTGCTTCTTGGCCTGCATAGAGGTTCCTCAGGAGGACAAGTAAGATGATCTGGTACCCCCCTTTTGCTTGCTATTCCAGTTATTTTTTGATTTCCTTTTTAAGTGTTCCAATCCCCTGTGATGTGTGTGACATCTTTCTTTTTTAAATGTTATTTTCAGAAGATGTCGTAGGTCTTTGTAGAACTGATCAGTTTTGGCCTCTTTGGCATTAGTAGTTGGAGCATAGACGTATTACTGTGATGTAGAATGGTTTGTCTTGGATTTGAACAGATATTATTTCTGTCATTTTTGAGATTATACCCCAGTACTGCTTTGATTCTTGCCCACAGAAATATGTGTAATGATCCCCCGAATTCAATTCACTCATTCCCATCCATTTACATTAACTGACACCCAAGATACTGATGTTTAAATGTTCCATCTCCTATTTGACCATATCTGGTTTAGTTCATAGACTTTACATTCCTGTTTCCTATGTTATATTGATCCCTTTTGTCACAAGACACATCCACAGCTGAGCTTTCTTTCAGCTTTGGCCCAGTCACTTCATTCTTTTTGGAACTACTTGTAGTTGTCCTACAGTCTTCCCTGGCAGCATGTTGGACACCTTCCAACCTGAGGGCCTCGTCTTCTGAAGCCATATCTTCTATGATTTTAATACTGTCGATGGGGTTTTCTTCATGAAGATACTGGAGTATCTTGCCATTTCCTTCTCCAGTGGATCACTTTTTGTCTGAATTCTACATGTGACCCGTCCATATTGGGTAGTTTCATTGAACTATGTAAGCCTGGCCACTGGGACAAGGCAGTAATCCAGGAGGTGCCAGACCCATAGTAGGTGCGTAAGGAATGCTTGCTGATTTATTAACTCCTGTTGCCTCTGTCAGCTCATCTCATCAGTATTCTACCTTGTGATTTATTTTCAAACTCCTAGAAAGAATTGTTTACTTTCATCTGTACTTCTTCACCTCTTCAACTCCTTATATCTGGAGTCTATTGAAATTACTCATTCCAAGGTTGTAAATGACCTTTTAAAGGAAATAAAACTATAATTTTTTAGATGATATAATAGTCCATTTAGAGAATCCCAAAGAGTCAACTAGAGTTAATTGAAACTTATAATAAATTTAGTTAACCTGGAATATATAAAATAAGTCCATACACATTTCGGCATTTGTGTACATTACCAGGATCACCCGGCAGGAAGAGGATAAAGAAAAATTTCGGTAAAAATAACTGCAGAACGGATCAAATACTTGGGAGTCTACAGAGAAACACCAGAACTATATAAGTGCAACTGGAAAGCTCTATTTACAAAAATAAAGACTTAAATAATTGGAGAAATATTAATTGGTCATGGGTGAACCATGCCAATGTAACAACAGTAATGATACCATCAACATTGATACGCTTTTTCAGTTGCATTCCAATTAAACTACCAAAGGATTGCTTTATAAGGCTAGGAAAAATAATAATGAAATTCATGTGGAAGAAGAAAAGGTCAAGAATTCTGAAGAGACAGAATAAAGAAGTAAGTGGGAAAGGGGCTCGGTAAATCAGGTCTCATGCTACTATAAAGCAGTAATCGTCAAAACTATTTGGTGCTGGTTAAGAAGCAGGTTTCATCAGTGGAGCCAATTAGATACACAACATGAAACAACAAACACAGTCACCTGGTGTTTGATAAACTCAAGACCCCAGCTACTGGGTTAAGAACTCACTCAATATTTGACAAAAACCACTGGCACAACTGGAAAGCAGCCTGGCAGAAAATAGCTGTAGACACCAGCTTCTTACACTGTATACCAAGTTAAGCACCAAATGAATGACTTAGACATAAAATGTATCAGTGGGGATATAGGTAGGGTAGCAAAAAAAAAAAGGTAATAGAGGTATCTTTTTAAAAAATGCGGAGAAGAAGCCCAGACAAGCAGGACATCTTTGAAAGCTCCAGGTTGAGCTTAAATACCTAAAAAGAAAAGTGTACTTGATAGACATCTTCAGCTTCATGTACAGCCCTTGTTATCTGTTCTATGTATATGAAAGTGCGCGTTTTATTTGGTGTTAAATTCGTATTGATAATTATAATAATGATGATGATGGTACAAGAATGGGCTATTGACTACAAATTCAGTGGCCTTTTCTTTGTCTTCAATGTCAACATTGTCAGCTTTTTCACAATATGGTATTGACTCTCTCCTCCTGGATACTCTCATTTTTTGGCATCCATGACACTGCTGTCTGTCTCTCCTGTACACTTCCTACCTGTCTGACCATTACTCTGCCTACTTTGCTGGGTTGTATCTATCTCCTCAGTGTCTGCTGGGGCTCTGTCCTGAGTTTTCTGCCCCTTTTAGGAGAGCTCAATTGTGTTCTATAGGCCTGCATTTCCCAAATCTGTATATCTAATCCTAATTTCTCTCTTGAACTCCATAACAGTGTACATTTTATACAATGTTCTAAGGATTGCAAAGTACTTTATACACATTATATTGATGTAGTTTAGGGGTGCAGGGACCCTAAAATACTGTGGTTCAGGGCAGAGTTGTCTGGAAAGAATTTTTGGGTTTCAAGCAGTCTTCCAGTCAAGTTGCAAAAAGATTATTGTAACACCAATATGGTGGGCAGATCTCCTTATGGAACTTGAAACCTAACAGGAGTGATGCTAAGACTTATATAGAAAAGATACAGTGAATTGTGTAGCAAGTATGCTAATTAGGTAGTGAGGGTGGGAAAGAACATCTGTACCTTGGGCACAGGCATCATTCACTACTGGTGAATGTGTGGATGTGTTTATGTGTGGATGTTTCTAAGGGGTTTATATGTTTATATTTGTAACCAGATAGCCTTGGAGTTGACAGCTATGGCTTGACTTCTGGATTGTTTATGATAACTGTGGGAATCAGTAATCAGTACATGATAGTTCTACTGGTACAAGATAGTCCTGTTCATACAAGGGAAATTCTACAGAGGTCAGCTTGTTGTTACTGGGAGAGATCATTTGCATCAATGGAGCCCACTCATGAGTAATTGCCAGAAAGAGGGTCTTTGGGCTGGGGAGAGACATGATCCCAGGACTGGGGTTCAAGCACCCTGTCAATCTCATTTGATCCTTTTATCAGCCTTGTCAGGTAAGTGCTATTATTAATTCCACATTACAGATGAAGAAACTGAGTCTCGGAGAGGTTAAGTGATTTGTTTGTAATTACCCAGATAGCATTTGAGGTAGGCTTTGAACCTAGTAGGTCTTTGTGACTACAAGTCCAATCCTCTCTTTTACATTTGAGAGCTGGATTTAACACCAGTAAGATTTGGGTTCAATTTCTGCCTCTGACATATATTCTGTGACCTTGGACATACCGTTTAACTTCTAAGTGTTCTAGGCAAAAATTGCAACTGGGAGAGTAGGAGAGAACAGAAGATACTACCTGATCTTGATCATTTCCTTAGCTTTAGCTTCCTTTCTTTGGCTCCTCCTTCCTGTTGCTGGTTGACCACCAGAGGGCAGAGACAGGAGATCTCAGTGGTTGAGACACACCCATCTCACCCTCTACCTCACCCTGACCTATTTTCTTTTCTGCTTCTTTAACTAACAAGGTTTTCTTTGGTAATCCATGAAGGCACGTTTTAGCCCCTAGAAGTCATGGGAGGTAGCTAACCCCTGCTCTACCCAACCTGGTCTTCTCAGGCCCCTGAGGGCTTACCACTTGATCTGCTTCTAATAGTTAAGGCACTGAAGTCCTTTCTTGAACTGCAAGAGGAAACATTAAGTTAACTTAATTGGTTTATCTGCTGAGTTAGGTAGTCAGCTAGCCGGGCCCTGAGGGAATAGAGGGAAGGAACTGGTAGATTTTAAGATGAAATGAGCAGAGGGTGAGGAGACAGCTGGATGGGGCAGTGAATAGAACACCAGACCTGGAAAAGGGAAGACCTGAGTTAAAATTTAACTTCAGATACTTTTACTAGCTGTGTGACCCTGGGCAAGTCACTTTAACCTCTGTTTGCCTTAATCCACTGGAGAAGGAAATGACAGAACACTCCAGTATCTTTGCCAAGAAAACCCCATGGCCTGCATTGGCATGCTCTGATCCATGGGATCACAAATCAGAGATGACTGACCAACAGCAACGAAGCAGAGAGTGAGGTCCAAGACATGAAGAGGAGAGACTCAAGAAAGGAGAGGCCACCAAGTGATGGAGGAAAAGGACTTCAGAGGTCATTTAGTTACAACATCTCATTTTAAAGAAGAGGAAATGGAGGCCACACACAGGATCATAAATTTAGAGCTGGAAGGGACCCAAGTGGCCATCTTGCTCAACACTGTCATTTTACAAATGAGGAAAGGGAGCTCCAGAGGTGACTTGGCTTGCCCAGCATCACCTGGGTGGCAAATGGCAGAGGGAGGATTCAAAGGCAGGTCCTCCGACTCCAAAGCTGGCCCTCTTTCTGCTGGCCTACTTGATTTGAGACACTGAAGTCTTTGTTCTGTTGAGTTAGCTAAACATGATCATAACCCTTGGCAGGGTGGGGAGGGAGAGAGGAGGAGAGAAGAAGCAAGAACTACAGGCCTTTGTGTACTGTACAGTATTTTGGGTGACTTGCATAGGTAGTGGTATCTCAGTTTCCATTGACCCAGAACTGATCTATCAGTGATGATAAAGCAGCTGGCATGGAAATGTTGATGAATTGGGGCCTGGTTTGTACACCATGATTAGCATCTGTGGTTTGGGGTTATGCTGCCAGACTTTGCCCCCATCACTCTGAAGAACTGAGAGTTGGTTGAAGTTGAGCAGTGGGGCCTTTGATCATAAAACATTTGGTAAACCTAGTGACTGTATTTGACAGGGTCAAAGGGTGGCAGAGTAGATCCAACTTTCAACCTAAATCCAGCTGTTCCTTATACCTGGAATGTTCTCCTTCCTCATGGCCACCTCTTGGAACCCCTAGCTCCCTTCAAGCCTCAGCCCAAGTGCCATCTCCTACGAGAAACCTTCCTTGATTTCTCTAGATGGTAATTCATATCCTACTCTCCTCACTTTGTATTTATTTTGTATCTGTCTTATATTTACTGATGTGTGAATCATCTTGCATCCTTCGAGGAGAATGTAAGCTCTTTGAGGGCAAAGACAAAAGTAAGACAGTCACATAGTAGGTATTTAATGCTTGTTAATAAGACGGGATCCCTGACCTCATGGCTGCCTTATACAACCTAGTACAATTTATTTCATTAAAAAATTGTACTGCACAGTAACAGCCACATTGTGCGATGACTAACTTTGATAGATTTAGCTCTCCTAAGCAATGTAAGGATCTAAGACAGCTCCAAAGGCTCAGGATGGAAGATGCCATCCACATCCACAACAAGAACCATAGAGTCTGAATGCAGATCGAAGCTGACTATTTGCTCTCTCTTTTTTTGTTCTTTCTTGTGGTTCCTCTCATTTGTTCTAATTCTTCTTTATAACATGTAGAGCCTATATCAGATTGCATGCTGTTGTGTGGAGGGGGGAGGAGAGATGGGGGAAATTTAGAACTCAAAATCTTGTGGAAATGAATATTGAAAACTAAAAGTAAAGAACATTTAAAATTATACTGATAACTTTTTGTTTTTATGTCATCTTTGTTTCCAGTTATAGTCTTCCCTCATCCCCTCCCAACAGAGAATAAAAGGGACAAGAAAAGAGTTCATCAAAACTAAAGAATACATCTAGCCTGACAGTTTTTACTGTATTTGACACCCAGACTCCCGCTTCTGAAGAGAATGGTTGTTGTTGTTCAGTCAAGTCCAATTCTTTGTGACACCATTTGGGGTTTCCTTGGCAAAGATACTGAACTGGTTTGCCATTTCCTCCTGCAGCTCATTTTAAAGATGAGGGAACTGAGGCAAACAGGGTGAAGTAATTTGCCCAGAGTTGCACAGCTAGTAAGTGTCTGAAGTTGAATTTGAACTTCGGTCTTCCTGGCTTCAGGTACTGTGTTCTATCCATTGTGGCACTTAGGTACCTGGGAAGGGGGAAGGGAGGGAGCTACACTTTTTTTGCATCTCTTTGAGGCCAAGCTTGATCATTATAATTACATAGCTTTAAAGTGTTTGTTTTGTTCGTTCCATTAATTTTGTTGCAGTCATATATATATATGCACATATATATGACTGCATATATGTACATATACATATACATACATACATATGTATATATATATGCATATACATATATATAGTTTTCCTTGTTCTGTTTACTTCACTTTGCATCAGTTCATATAACTTTTGAGGAGCATTCTTCCTCTTGATGAAAATGTCTCCAAAGTTACTGATGATACCCATTTGCTTCTGGAAATCTAATGGTCCTTTCTCAGTCCTGATCCTTCTTGACCTCTCCTATAGCCCTTGACAGTATTGATCACCCTCTTCTCCTGAATTCTCTCTTCTTTCTAGATTTTCATGGTACTGCTCTCTCTCAATTGTTCTCCTATGAGTCTGGCTTTTCTTTCTAAATCTGTTCTAAGTCCTCTCTCTTCTCTTCTCCCTCTATACTCTCTTGTTTGGTGATCTTGACTCTTGTAAATTCAATTCTCTATGTCCATGAATTCCAGTTCTATAAATCCAACCCTGACATCTCTCCTGAACTCCAGTCCCCCATCATCACCAAGTGCCTCTACAACATCTTAAACTGAGTGACTCAAACTCATGTCCAAAACAGAACTCATTATTTTCTCCTCAAAATTCCTTTTTCCCAACTTCCCCTTTCTTGTTAAGGGTACCACCATACTCTCAGTTACCCAAGTTCACACCTTGAGGATCACCTTTAACTCCTCCCTCTCATCCCCCCATCTAGTCAGTTGCCAAATCCTATCATTTTTATATTCACAACATCTCTCATACATGTGTAAGCCCTCATAACCTAACCCCGGGCTATTGTAATAGCCTTTCTTGGTCGCCATGTCTCAAATCTCTCCCTATGCCAATCCAGGCTTCATTCAGCTATCAAAATGCCAGCTAACCATAGGTCTGACCATGTCCTTCCACTTACCCTGCCTCATTTAATCAACCGTAGTGTCTCCCTATTGCTTCCAAGATAGAATAGAAAATCCTTTGTTTAACATTTAAAACATTTTACCACCTGGTCCTGGCTCCATTTTACCTTTCCATGTTGTTTTCTACTTACTTCTCTCTAGGAGAGTATTCTACCTGGGTTTTCTATCCAAGTATACTGTCCTTGCTTTTTCTTGCACAACATACTTCATCTCTACCTTCAGTGCCTTTTCACTGGCTATCCCCCATGACTGGAATGTACCTCCACTTCATGGTTTCCTTTGAGACTCAACTCAAATCCCAGCATCTGCAAGAGGCCTTTCCCTGTGTTCCTCCCCCTCCCCCCATGCCTTCTCTCTTAGATTACCTTTCATTTACATTGTATCTATCTGGTGTGTATATTTTTTTTTGCTTTTTGTCTTCCCTATTGGATTATCAGCTCCTTGAGGTCAAGAACTGTGTTTTTATTTTTCTCTATGTCTGCAGTGCTTAGTACTGTGCCTAGAACATATTTTGTTAGGCTGTTTGGTTTCAGTTGTATCTGACTCTTTATGACCCCATTGGGGGGTTTCTCGGCAAAAATACTGGAGTGGTTTGCCATTTCCTTCTCTAGTTCATTTTATGGATGAGAAACTGAGGTTAGCAGGGTAAAGTGAACTAGTAAGTATCGGAGGCCAGATTTGAACTCATTAAGATGAGACTTCCTGACTCCAAACCTGACACTCTCTCCATTGCAGCGCCACCTACCTGCCTGGTGTCTGGCACATAGTAAGTGCATAATAAATACTTGTTGATTGATTGAATTACTAGAAGTAGCCCAGACCCTGGCAGAATTGCTGGACCTGCTTTGAGTAGTAGTCTCATATCCAAATTGTATATTTTCTTTCCCAAGATGTGTCCATTTCTCTATACATGCTGGCAATCTTCTTGCCATCTTCCCTGAACCCTTAGGAGCATCAGACGTCCAGAGACTATATTCTGGAGGACTTAATGCACTCAGTTTTGGAGCTCCCATCCTGGAGCCTGCACTGTCAGATTGGGGAATCCAGAGTACTAATTTGCACGGCTAAAAGGCCATCCTCAGACATGCTTCACATTCCATTGAGATGTCTGCTTTTTCCTTCAGTTACAGTGATCAAATAAATACTGCCGTAGTTACCAAACAAGTTACCAGACAACTCTTCTAGAATCCTCCATTCCCTATTCAGAAACACCCTCCCTGGCCACCACTGCTTTATATATGTTGTCTCTTCCTATTAGAATATAAACTCCTGGGGAGCAGGGCTCATCTTTTGTATTTGTATCCCCACAGTCTTTGACAGGCAGTAAGCACTTAATAAATGGGTTTAAAAAAATTAAGTCATCTCCTTTTGAACAAAGGACTGAGGGCTGCTTGAGATACCTGGGGGTGGAGTGGGTCAGGAGGGTCCTTGATCATTCTGTTTTTCTGGGCTATGCGGCCTCCTCTTCTGCCTTACAGTTAATGTAATAAGAGTCTTTTCATCTGTATCTGGTAGCTAATAACAGGTGGTTGTTGTTGTATTTGTCCTTCCTTTTCAAAGAAGACTTATGACATCAGGGAAATGATGACATGACTTGCCTTTGACTTGAATTTGAGCGAGGGAGAGTCATGCAAGGTCCCCAGCCTCACTTTCTCCTCCAGGGCCATCTGGGTCCAGTGACCAGATAGTCATCAGGATGACTGGAGATGACCTAGCATGCAATGGGAGACCCCTGGCCCTTTTAGGCTAAGGCCTTTTCAGGTTCTCACTTTGAGGTAATGCCCATTCAGTGAAGTGAGTCAAGGGATGGCCCCTTTAATTAAAAAAAAAAATCAAACTGGGAGGGGAAGACCCTCAAGGTTGCTGGGTAAAAGATAAAGTTACTATTGACATTCACTCTGAGCCAGAACGGCCCAAAATAGAGCCATTAAGTGTTGCTCAGGCAGGGACTTATTGTGGTCCAGTCTGTGAGCTCCAGAGTGAAAAGGGTGTAAGGTTTGGTCTTTGAGAGAAGAGAGAGAAAGAAAGGAAGGAAGGAAAGAATAAACTAAGGAAGGAAGCAAGTAAGCAGTTTAGCCAGTAAACCCCAAGTTAACTGGGAAGCTTCTGGCCATCATAATTTACTTTCCTTTGGAGAGCAGGAGGGGAAGGGGAGGGAGAGGACAAGCTGAGTTACCCAACAGGCTGGGTCCCCATTCAGGCGACTCACTGGTTGTTTCCCTCTGGAGCTCAGCTAATCACCATATATTGAGCACAGAGCGGAGCTTCCAGTGGCCTAGGGGCCACTGGTCACAAACTGCAAACAATGAGAAGGATTTATACATGCTCTTCAGGTTCCTGCCGCATGCCAGTTGCAGAAATTCCTACATTCAGATTGTTGATGCATCTTGATAATAACGAGAATGGGAAAAAAAACCCAACCCAGCTTCTGTTTGATTTCATCTTTTCTTCCCTTTTGATTTCCTTATTTCTTTCAGCCAAGAGGAGTGATTAGTATTGGGAATTTGAATCTTTTTCTGAACAATGGAAATCCTTGGAGGACAGACAGTGACTGGCTTCTTTTTGTCTTTCTTCTCAAGTGCTTAACGTCATTAGGGAGCAAGGTTTCATTGGATCCTAGATCTAAAGTGGGACAGAACCTCCGTGCTCTAGCCCTTTATTTTACAGAAGAGGAAACTGAGGCCCAGGAAGGTTAATTGACTTGTTTATGTCACAGAGTAAGCATCAGAGGCAGGATTTGAACCTAGGTCCTCTGTCTCCAGAGCCTATATTGTGATTCTTTCCACAGAACCACTCTGCCTCCCACTTTAAAAGGCCATCTAGCCAGGGGCAGGGACCAAAAGGATTTGTTCTATTCAATTTGGATTCCATCAAAGGACTGTACTTAAGGATGTAGAGGGCCACATGTAGTCTCGAGGCTGCAGGTTCTGCTCCCCAGCTCAGCTGTGTGCCACTGTGGTGACTCCTTTGAGACTTCTCAGTGACCTTCACTGGACAGCGTAGTGCCAGTGGCTGCTTTTGTCCTTAAGTGTCTGCCAGGTGTGGCAAATGGCAAAGAAACCAGATTCTACTTCTTGAGTCTGCAGAGTGCCTAAGCTACTTGTTAGAGGCATGTCTTTGATGGATGGCATTTGAGTGCTGTCCACTGAAGGACCTGGTTTGGATAAACCATTTCTTTAATTATGGAATGAGCCTGGGCAGTGTGTGTGTGTGTGTGTGTGTGTGTGTGTGTGTGTGTGTGTGTGTGTTAGTTTTTCAGAGGCCAGTTGCGTGTTCCTCAATGTTCTTGGTTGTCATAGTTCCCAGTCCCTTAGAAATACTGCCTTCTTCTCGTGCAGTGTCTGCCCTGTGGCCATTCAAGTGGTATGGACGTGTCTGTTGGAAGGGACTTTGGGTGCTGGTCTGGAGATTACTGCCTTTCCGTGTCATTCTGTCATCACTTGAGGAACAGCTAAGAGAAGGACAGTTACAATACACAGGAAAAAGGATGAGCTCTGGCCTGCTAGATGAAAAGATGCTTATCTTGGAAACAGTGGTTTCTTATGCAAAGCAGGGGGGCCCCAAGTGATTGTGCCCCACTGAATACATTCACCTTCAGGGATTGTAAATGAATAATCTATTTTGCATACTGACTGATGGGATCACCAAAAGGCCAGATGGTTCATTAATTAAAAAATTTAAAAACACCACAAACCTCATGTGACCTGAATTAATGTAGTTTGTTTCCTTTCCCAGGCAGATAGGAGAGCTGGGCTTGGAGTCAAGATAACCTGGGTTCCGATTCCATCTCTGCCACTTACTCTGTAATCCTGGGCAAGTTTACTGTCTCTGAGCCTTGCTTTTCTCATCTGTAAAATAGGAATAATATCTACCTAGTAGGGCTTGTTGAAAGGAATAGCTGAGATAATTTTCTCTTCCAAAAGAATGGAAGCTCTTTGAGGGCAGGGGTTGTTTCATTTTTGTTTTTGTATCTCTAATATTTAGCCCAGTGCCTGGCATGTTGATTGATGATATATGTTGTACCGCACAAATGTCAGTTAATCTGCTGTGCTTCTCAGCCACTGTCAACATTGCGCTATTTGCACAAATCGGTCGACGAAAGCCTACTATGTGCTAGGCACTGGAGATAGAAAAATAAAAAGTGAGATAATCCTTGCAATCATATAGCTTATATTCTTCTAGGGGGAATACAACCTGAAGGGAGGTGAGGTGTGACATGGACAATTCAGAATCAGGGCTAATCCCTAGATCATTTCCATTCATATTGAAAATGAAGTATATTTTTTAAAAATGAAAATTCTCCAGCAGACATACTATCCTAATTATGCCTGGCTTAATAAAAAAATTAATACATAGGTGGATCTATGATCTCCCAGATATGATCATTCCCTTCAACAGCACAAATTACAGTCCATCCACACCAATTTTCCTGTGTGATTCTTGTTCATTTATTGGTTGCCATGGGCAAAAAGTTCATGACTTTTCAATGGTGAGATTCTCTGATATTCAGAGATCAGAGAGATCACATCATTGGGACTGTAGTAAATTAGAATTTTATAGAAGAAATATCAATAGATGGGGAACAGCAGGGGAAGTGGAGAAGGAAGCTCCTGAAACTTAATTATAAGGAGTGATAGAAAAGCAAGAGGTGGGAAGTAGCTGATAATTGCAATAATTGGGCAAGTTGAGCCTTGGAGAGGAAATGGTTCAAAGGAAGTTGAGCAAGCACACCTTGCTTGGGAAAGAAACAAAACCTCTCTCAGGAGTGTAGTGAGGGGAACAGGTGTAGCCAACAGGCATTTTGACATAGCAACTACCAGGAAGAAGTGTGGAGGATTGAAGATTGCACTTTCAGGAAGTATGGAAGGCAGGGGAAAATTTAGTCAGCTGGAGAGCGTTTGTGTGGTGGTTGTCTTTCTGCCATGGCCAACTAACTACTTTGTATGTATAATGTGCAGGCTGGTTTGCTTCCTAGATGGGAAGCTAAAGGGCTAGAGAAAATCCCATCTACTCCTCAGGCTACCATGAAGAATGAACATTGCTCTCAAAACCTTCCAAATAGAAACAAAGAATAAAAAGGACTTCTAGAGTAAAGGAATTGTGGCCTGCGTTTGAAGAGTAGAACAGTGTGATGTTGAAGAGGATGGAAAGAAGGACCACCAGACATTGGGAAGAAAGTATCAGGGATAAAGCTCTTGCTGTAGAATGGGGGGCTGGATCCTCTGAGGAGGATGCAGCTGCTTTTGCTCCAAAGATCCACAGTCGGCAAGAGGAGAGATCAAAGGGAGAAAAAATGAATTGTGCTTGCCCCTCCCCCTCAACACACAGGGAGTAGGGAAAGGATGCTGGATGTGGGAGTCACGTGGACCATTTTTGGCCTTTTTACCTTTCCTTTAAAAAAAACAAACTTAAATATCAAATGAGATGGGTGTATATACATTGTGGAACAGAGATGGAGGATTGTACATTAAATGATATATTGCTGTTATGTTGAATTTGTTTTTCTTTTAAAGAATATAATAATTTTTAAGTAACTTTCAGAATAGTACAGTTCTGCAGTAACTTTCAAAGCTACCATTTTCGTCAGTGAGTTATTACTTTTGGCTTGACTTCTGTCTGTTCCCATTATTTATTTGGGGAGATCCCTATCCTTAGCTCCCCTCTTCCTTTTACCTCCTTTCTCCAAAAAAAGGAAAGCAGAGCCCTTGCAACAAATATGCAGAATGAAGCAAGAATAAATTCTACCATCTTGACCCTGTCCAGAAACGTAAGTCTCATTTTGCACCCGGAGCATCTTTCTGTCAGGAGGTGTGTGTATGGTCCTTTGGAATCTGTTCATCAGAGTTCTTATGTCTTTCAAAGTTTGTCTTTGCATAGTCGTTATTGAAAATTTTCTCCTGATTTTGCTCACTTCACTTTGTATCAGTTCATATAAATCTTCTCATGTTTCTCAGAAATTGTCCTCTTCCCCATGTCTTATAGCACAATAATATTCCATTATATTCATATATTTGTTCAGTCATTCCCTAAGTGCTGCTTCTAGTTCTTTGCCACTGTAAAAGAACTGTTATAAATATTTTTGTACAGGTGAATATTTTTCCACTTTGTTTTCCTTGGCATATATAGGCCTGTACTGAGTCAAAGAGTGTGTGTGAAGTTTAGTGGCTTTTTGGGTATAGTTCCAAATTGTTTTGCAGAATGGCTGGACTAATTCACAGCTCCACCAACAATGCATTAATATGCCTGTTTTTATGCAGTCTGTCCAACGTTTGTCATTTTTCTTTTTTGTCATCTTTAGCAATCTGGGGGGTGTGAGGTAGAGCCTTCAGAGTCACTTTGTTGTGTATTTCTTTAATTATTAGTTATTTGGAGCATTTTTTTCATATGGCTGTAATAGCTTGCAAAAAACTACTGGTTCATATTGCTTGACTATTTATCCATTGGGCATCAGTTCTTTTTCATTTGAATCAATTCCTTAGGTGTCTTGGAAATAAGTTATTTATCCGAGGAATTTGCTGTAAAGGTTTTTCCTCTATTCGCTGCTTTCTTCCTTATTTTAGCTACATTGTTATTGTTTGCACAAAGGCTTTTTGGTTTTATGTAATAAAAATTGTTTGTATTCTCATCTGTGATCATCTCCATACCATATTTGGTTAAAAACTTTTCCTACTCACAGTTGATAGGTAAATTCTTCTTTTCTCCTCTGATTTATTTATAATGTGACTTGTTATATCTAGGTCATGTATCCCTTTGGAATTGACCTTAGTATGTAGAATGAAATGTTGGTCTACCTAATTCTTGCCAGATTGCTTTCTGGCGTTCTCAGCATTTTAAAGCCATCTATCCAATTTGGAAAGTTAGGATGTCTTTCTGAAAATACATGTAACTTAGTTGAATGCATCTGCAAAAGACTGAGAAAGATTAAAGAAAATTCAAAAGATCGTTTATCTTTTTAAGAAGTTGGGCCAGAGGGAAGGATACTGTAATAGGTTTTCATTGAATATCTTTTACATTGAACACAGTCCAGATGTTGTAATAGGTTGCATGAGATGATGTTATATAACTTTTGATAATTAAAAAATTGTAAAAGAATTGGAACAGTAACTTTTATGAGCTTTGAAATAATATGAAATTGTATTGTGCTTGTCTTTTCATGTTCTATACAGATATCTATTTTCTCTTATATGGGTGAAACACCCTTTCCATGGCCTTTGCAGAAATATAGCACAGGGGAAAATGTAATCCACCTCATGTGATATCTTCCTTGGTAGACTTGTTGTATAGCTTGTATATATGGTATTTTCTGCATTACAGTTACCTACTGAATATGTTGTTTATTTTTAAAAAAGAAGTTTTATTGATATTTTCTGTTTCTTACATCACAATAGTATTCCATGTATCCCTTCCACTGCCAGAGAGCCATCTCATATGATAAATCTTTTTTTTTGGAAAGGAAAAAAAAGTCAGCACAACTGACTGACACATTGAAAAAGTCTGAAAAAACATGAAATGTAACACCTGTGGTCCTACCACCTCCATGAAGAGGTGGATAGGGGTTATATCTCTTCATTCTAAGCTCTGTTTGATTTTTATAATTTTGTTACATTTACTTTTGATTTTAGGGGGTGGAGTTCTTTCCATTTACATTGTTCTAGTTACTCTGTGTATTGTTTTCTTGTCTCTGCTTACTTACTCTACATCAGTTCATATAAATCTTTCCATACTTCTCTTTATTAATCACATACATTATATCTTATAGTAATATTCCATTAAATTCATGTACAATTTATTTAGCTGTTCCCCATTTTATGGGCATCTACTTTGTTTCCAATTTTTAGTAATCACAAAAAGTGCTATTATAAGTATCAGAGTATATGGGGACCTTTCTTTTTCAGTATCTTCCTTGGGGTATAAGCCCAATAGTTGAGTCTCTGGTTCAAAGGGCATGTGGCCATTGTAGTCACTGTGGTTGCTTTCCAAAATGTTTGTGCTGTTTCATAGCACTGCCAAGAGTATTAGAGGTCTTATCTTTCCACATCTCCTCCAACATTGGCAGTTTTGGTCACTATTGGCAATTGGAAGATGCGAGTTGAAACCTTAGGTTTGTTCTGGTTTGCATTTCACTTACTGGTGCTGATTTGGAGCTTTTTTTTCTTGTGACGAATTCTTTGCAATTCTTCTTTACAAAACTTTCGATCATTTTCTTTGAATATATATGGAAATGGCTACTGGCGATTTGTATTTATTAATTGTTGATGGAATACTAAACCCTAATTAGAGAAACTTGAGAAAAAGATTCCCCCCCCATTCAACCACGTCCCTTATCTCGGCTGCATTGTTGTTGCATATGCAGAAGCTTTTCAGTTTCAAGTAATCAAAGTTATTTATTTTATCTTTTATAATTACTTTTATTTGGTTAAGAATTAATAATCTCATCCATAGCTGTGAGAGGCATATGATCTGTTTTGCTTCTGTTTTTTAAAGAATACTATTATCTATAATGTTAAGGTCCTTTATTCATTTAGGATGTATTGTGGAGTATGTCTTAGTCTAAGCCTGATTTCTAATGGAGTATCTTCTAGTTTTCCCAGTAGTTTTTTTTAATCAAATAGGGAGTTTTTCCCTAGATAGTTCATGTTTTTCACTTTATCAAATGCTAAGTTACTTTGTTTCTGCATCTTTCTTCTCCAATCTTTTCCCCTGGACTATTTCTCTATTCTTTAAAAATACTTGATGGATTTTGATGACTGCTGCTTTATAATATAGTTTGAGGTCTGTAAGTGCTATTCCTCCTTCATTCCTATTTTAAAAATCATTTTTCTTCATATTTTAGATCTTTTGTTTGTCCAAATGAATTTTGTTATTATTTGATCAAGTTGTATAAAGTATCTCCTTGGTAATTTGATTGGGATACTATTAAAAGTATAAGGTAGCTAGGTTATGCAATGGATAGGGTGCCAGTCCTGGAGTCAGGAAGACTGAGTTCAGATCTGGTGTCAGACACTTACTAGCTGTGTGACCCTGGGTGAGTCACTTTACCCTATGTTTGCCTTAGTGTCCTCATCTGTAAAATGAGCTGGAAAAGGAAATGGCAAACAGCTCCAGTATGTTTGCCAAGAAAACCCCAAATGGGGTCACAAAGTTCTATAAAGTGTCTCCTTGGTCATTGGATTGGTACAACATTAAAAGAGTGAATTAATTTTGGTAGTATTGTCACTTTTATGATATTGGTATGACTTAGTTCTAAGCCCTGACTATTTCTCTAGCTATTTAAGTTGTCCTTTAGTTCTTTAAGGAGCACTTTGTAATGAATCTAAAGTCTTTTGTGTATTTTGGATGGTTGATCCTCAGTTTTTTGCCTTTTGTATGTATTTGAAATGGGATTTCCCTTCCTATTGCTTCTTGTGTTTTGTTATGATTTAGAAATGCTGTTGATTTTCGAGGATTTATTTTGTAGCTTAGAACTCTGCTGAAGCAATTATGTCTCAATTAGTATCTTTTACCATCATATCATCAACAAATAGGTATAGTTTTATCTCCTCTTTACCTTTTCTAACTTCTTTTGTGTTATTGCTATTGCTAATATTTCTAGAACTATATGAAATAATAGTGAGGGCAGTGGGCATTCTTGCTTTAGTCCTATATCTATTGGAAAAGGTTCTAGTGCAGGGGTTGGGAACCTGCTGCCTAGAGGCCACATGTGGCCTTCTAGGTCCTCAAGTGTGGCCTTTTGAGTTCAAGTTTTGCAGAACAAATCCTTTCATTAAGGGGGTCTGTTAAGTGTGAGGTTTGGATTCAGTCAAAGGGCTGCACTTGAGGACCTGGAGGGCCATGTGTGGTCTGGAGGTCACAGGTTCCCCACCCCTGTTCTAGTGTATCCCCATTGTATATGATACTTGTTTTTGGTTTTAAACAGATACTTTTTGTGATATCAAAAATGGTTCTTCTATGACTGTAGTTTATAGACTTCTTTTTTTTGGCATAAAAGAATATTATAGTTTGTCAGAATTTTTCTGCATCTATTAAGATGATCATGTGGTTTTGGATGTTTTGGTTTACAAGATGATTAATTATCTTGATTGAACTATCCTTGCATCCGTGTTATAGATTCCACTTGATCTTAATGGATGATTTCTTAGACAAATTCCTCTAATCTGTTAGGATTTTGTTTAAAATATCTGAGTCAGTCATGATATTGGGCTATGCTTTTCTTTTTTGTTTTATTTTCCCCTCATTTAGATATTAGGATAATATTTGTCTCACAAAGGGATTCTAGTAGAATTTTTTTTCAATTTTTGAGAATAGCTCATGAAGTATGGGTACTAGCTGTCCTTTAAAAGCTTGATAGGCTTCTCCCGCGACTCTGTCAGGAATTGCAGTTTTTTCTTTGGTAATTTCTGTATAGCTAGGTCTCTTTCTTTCTCTGAAATTACCTGATTTAAGATTTTTATTTGACCTTCATGTAGTTTGAATATTTTATATTTTTGGAGGCATTTCTCTATTTCTTTTGTGTTTTATTTTTGTTAATATATAACTATACATAACATGTTTATTTATGTAAATTATTTTAAAAAATTCTTTGGGTTTTGCCATGATTCATTTTGCTAATTTGCCATTTTATTGATTTGATTTTTTTGTTCTCTTTCTAATCAGATTAGCTAAGGGTTTGTCAATTTCATTAGTCTTTTCAAAGAACCAGCTTTTAGTTTTATTTATCATTTCTGTGTTTTTTTTGTTTTGTATTTATTTGCTTTCTAATTTCTAATAGCTTTTCTTTTCTTTTTATTTTAGGCTTGTTAATTTATTTCCTAAATAAAATTTTATTTCCTAAAATTTTCTAAAAATACGTATTCAGTTCATTAATTCTCTATTTTTCTTTTTCTTTTTTTTGGTTAAATTATGATTATAAGGATATGATTTTCCCCTGAGGAATGTTTTAGCTGTGTCCCAGAAATTTTTTTATGTTGTTTCATTATTATCATCTTCGTTTATATAGTTGTTGTTTTTATGATTTGTTCTTGGATCCATTCCTTATTTAAGATTTCACTGTTAAGTCTCCCTTTGGATCTGTATCTTTTGTATGTGTTCCCTAAATCAGTTTCTATTGTTAATTGCCTTATAGTCTGTAAAGGGTATATTAGCTATTTCTGCCTTTGCTATATTGATATGCCCTAATACTTGGTCAATTTTTATAAGAGTTCTATGTGGCATAGGAGTATATGCATTTTTTTTCTATCCCACTAGAATATACCTTTCATCTCTTAGCTCTAGTTTCTCCAGAAATTGCTTCAGTTCCACATTTCTCCCTTTGTTTATCTTTCTGTTAGACTTATCCAAAACTGATGGAGGGGTATTGAAGTTTCCTGTCACTGTTGTGTTACTGTCTATGCCTTCTTGTAGCTCAGATAACATTTGCTTTATGAATTTAGATGCTAAGGCATTTGGAGCATAGACGTTTATTTATGGCTTCTTGTCTATGATTCTTTTCAGCATAATATAATTTTCTTGTTTATCCCTTTTTTGTTCTTGAATGTTTTTTCCTTTAGTCTAATTACATGATAACAACTCTTGCTTTTTAAATTCGTTTGATGAATAGTATTTTTTATCCCCTTAGTTTTATTTTTTTTTTATTTCTGTTTTTTAAATGTATTTCTTATAAGCAACAGATTATAGGATTTTTCCTTATCCAGTCTGTCATCCACTTTCATTTTATTGAATTGTTTAATCCATTCATATTTAAAGGTATAAGAGTTAGGTTGATATTTTCCTCCATCTGTCTCTAAAATTGTTTGACTCTTAAACACATGGTTTTTCCTTCTGCTATAAGCACAGAATTATATTCCTTTAGTTACTTTCCTTTAATCTTTTTTTCCAAGATTTTTTTTCCCACTGAATCTCTTGCCCTTATCCTGAACATCCCCTCTTCTCATTTGTTACCCCTTTTCCTTTAGGGTTTTATTTATTAGTTCCTTTTGCCTTTTTTTTTTCGAGGGGGAAGGCAGGGCAGTTGGGATTAAGTGACTTGCCCAAAGTCACACAGCTGGTAAGTGTTAAGTGTCTGAGGTCAGATTTGAACTCAGGTCCTCCTGACTCCAGGGATGGTACTCTATTCACCACACCACCTAGCCACCCTTAGTTCCTTTTTCTATCCTGCTTTTATATGGTTATATATATTGCTTACTCCCCTTTTAAACTTTGTCAGATTTCTCATTCCTCTCCTCTCTTCTTTCAGCTAGTCCTGTTCATTAGTTTTTAAAATTTCTTTTCAACTCTTTCCAAAAAGGATTTATCTCATTCTCTTTATCTCTCTTCTTCTTATTCTATACCCTCATTCTCATATTCATGATCACCTATCTGATTGCTTTTACTTCATTCAATCCAAGCTTCTAAGGCAGTGGTTCTCAACCTTTCTAATGCCGCCACCCTTTAATACTCATATGTGGGTGTATCTGCATGTGGGCGGACCTGCCCGAAGACTTAGAGGAGTGGTGTCTCGGTTCCTAAGACCATCGGAAATATGTGTTTTCCGATGGTCTTAGGCGACCTCTGTGACCCCTGTGAAAGGGTCGTTCAACCCCCAAAGGGGTAGTGACCCACAGGTTGAGAACCGCTGTTAAGGTATCCATTCTAGGCTCTCCCCTCTATATGCTTTCTGCCTATGTGCCTTCTAAGGTCTATCCTATGTGTTCCCCTTTTCCATTGTGCCTCACAGAACAGTGGCAATTATCTTAGGTGGCAGAGGACATTGCCCCATGCTAAGGTCCTTGCCTCACTATTAATCTGTACCTTCTCTTATTGACCTTTTTTCTATGTTTGCCTGGAAATCTTCCCACTGTCTTCAAGCTCACATGCTTTCAGGTGCCATTTTCCCCAGGGCTTCAATTCTACCACTGCCAGTATAGGGCAAGTAAACTTTTCAAGCATCACATCCTCCAGCCTCATCCAGTGTAAGTTCCTCTTCTTCCTCACCTACTGTCTCTTCACCCATAGGAGCATTCATCCATGGAACCTCCTCCCACCTCCAAACTAAGGCCTCCTTTCTTTTCCCCCTTTTCAGTCTTTCTATCCTCTTCCTCACTCATTCCCCTTTAGGTTCTTCTTTCTGAGGTCACAGAGGTCCCCTTCCCCTCATTATGAGCCATTCATTCAATGTTAGAGCATAACACACTCCTCTCTATCATCCTGTTCCTCTCCCTCCTTTATATATGCCTTCCCATGTTATGATGTAGTCTCACAAAGGAAACATTCATCTGTAGGCAAGATGTTGTTGCCAGATTCTTTCTATAATGCCCCCTATCTTCCTCTTCACCATGACCTCTACCAGATTTTAGCCTTCACCCCGTCTCTTCATGTACGTTTAAGAAAGAAGTCCCTTACTAGTCTTTCTGTGGTCATTCTGTTGCTTTTACTGTTCTTGCCTACTGCATTTATTCATTTCTACATTTCTTTTGTTTGGGATATTTGAGAAGCAAATAATCTGTTCAGTTCTTGTTTTCTTTCTAAAAATGTTTCAAACTCCTCTATTATTGAATGTCCATCTTTTTTTTTCTAGTATAGCCAAGCTCAGATTTGCAGGATAGGTCATCTTGGGCTGCATTCTGTGCTCCATGACTCTTCAAACACACATTATTCCATTCCTTCTTCCTTTTTCAAGTGGTTGAGGAATTGTCTTGCATTATTTGAATGTCCTTTCCTTTGCATTTGAAGGTCTTTTTTTTCTGACGAGTTGTAAAACTTGTTTCTGAACTGAATTGTTAAGTGTAACTACTGTGTCTAGGAGTTGGCAGCCTTGCTTTTGTTTTTCTGGAGGTGATCTCTGATTTCTTTCAGTTGAGATTTCATTTTATATGTTCAACTGTAGTTTTCTTCTATTATTTCTTTCATTATGGTGTTGAGGTTTTTTGTCCCGTCATATCCTTCTGGGACACCTATAATCCTCAGGTTGTCTCTATGTATCCTCCCTTTGAGAGCAGAATGTTTTGCTTGCATAGTGAGGATATTTTCTTCTTTAAGAAATTTACTTCTTTGCTGAATTGGTGATGGCTCCTGACCTATGGTTATCCCTTGAGTTGCGATTGGCATAGAGAACTGGCCAATAAGTGGTTGTAGCTGGGCTGTGTGTTAGTTTAAATGTGCTTGACTGAGTAAAAGTGAGAACAATGTAGCTTATGAGACCAGGTGTTGGAAGAAGGAGCTTCTGAACGTGTAACCACAGAGCCTCTTCCCTGTTTGGTGTGTTATAGCCTTGGAGCATGCACCTTTGGAACTGTTATGTCTGTGAGTGTATTTGGCAGTCTGGGTCTGAATGATTAGTTTTGAGGGAAAGAATATGGCTCTGGAGAAAACCTAGGAGTGTGAGCCCTAGAGAATATTGCTTGAGTTTGATGGGATCTTGGAGGGCAGCATGAATGAAAAGTGTAGGTCAAATGAGTGAGTGTATGTGTATATTATGTCATGATACCAGTCCCCCATTAGGTGTAGAAAGCATGAGCCTTTAGGTGTGGACCCCACTAGTTATTTTTGTAAGTGTAGTTAAAACAACGCTAAATGAAGACCTTCAAAGTAGATTTTCTGTTGAGTTTATGAAGACTGATTTCTATGGCAAGGCCAGGGCAGAAGCCTGGGATGTTAGCAGTAGACAGATAGGTTGGAGTCCTGTTCTGGAATGTTCCTATCTATGATGAGAATGACATTTATCTGTCTGCCCTGACCCAGAGCTAGGAGAATCCTTGAAAATCATATATGAAGGTCTCTAACAGTATGACAGCATTGTGGAACATAGTGTGTACAGTGCAAATAGTGATGGATTTGTAGTAAGAAGACCTAGGTTCAGATTCTGGCTCTGCCATTTATTCTCATTGCCATCTTGGGCAAGTTCCTTCTCTCTGGGCCTCAGTTTCCTTGCCTGTAGAATGAGGGTCTTGCACTAAATTATTACCAAGGTCTCTTCTCATCTAAATCTATGTTTCTCCCTCTAGGGAGCAGGGCTCCCTCTAGGTCTTAAGCCCTGTCTATAAGACCCTGTTGGGCTGCATCTCCATCTGTTGTCTGGGTTCCTTGAAGTACATGTTTCCCTGTAGGGGATATATACACACTCAGACTTTTCTCTAGGGAACTGAGTCTTCCTATGTCTGAGGTCTCTGTTTTTCTTCCTCTGAGCTCCCTTTTAAAGTCTACTCTAAATCCAAGTCAGTGTTTGAACAAGGACCTCATTAGTGGAGCAGCGAGTATAAGGAAAATTCTCCCCTTCCTGAAGGAATTTGTCCCTTATAAAGGAAGGACAACATGGCATCCAGGGCACATCAAAAATATGCAATTTAATAGGGCAAATGTTAAGTCCAAATGAATTTAGTTATTTTGTGTAGCTCTATGAAGTAGGGATACATGATCATTTGACTTGACTTGAACTTAAAAATCAACTTCACAAAATATAGGATATGGGGCAATAGGACTAGAGATCACTTTATCTGAAAAATAAAAGCTGCTGTTTTTTCTTAGCAGCCTGAGTTATTTGGTAGCAAAAAATGTAATCTAGTCTTTGAGAGGTCTAATGGCCAGATGAGGCTTTGCTGCACTTTGCTCTGGTAAGAAAACATTTGGGGTGTTCTATTCAGTTTGACAAATTATGTTTTAGGAAGAGTTTTGGTAAGCTTGAGGGTATCGAGAGGAAGGCAACCAAAATGATAAAGGCTCTAGAGACCATATTAATTGAAAAAACCACTGACCTGGAAAACAGATCCAGGAGAGACAATTTAAAAATTATTGGACTACCTGAAAGCCATGATCAAAAACAGAACTTAGAAAGCATCCTTCAAGAAATTCTCAAGGAAAATTGCCCTGATATTT
>CM053582.1:18304273-18358849 GCA_028627135.1 Pseudochirops cupreus
ATCTCAAAAGCACTCTGAAGAGAATAATTCTGTCAAAATTAGAGTGGAGCAAATGGAAGCAAATGACTTCATGAGAAATCAAGATACTATCAAACAGATCCAAACAAATGAAAAAATAGAGGGCAACGTGAAAAAATTAATTACTTTTAGTTTACAACATTCAGTTCCACAACCACTTGAGTTCCAAATTTTCTCTCCCTCTCTCTCCTCCCCACTGTGTTTTCTTGAGTAAGTTACATCCCTTCTCCTGGCCTCAGTTTCTTGAAGGCGTTGTAAAATGAGGGGGTTGGGTTAGATGGTCTGTGTGCTCCTTTCCAGTTTGGCTGGACTATAGAGTATTTGGAGAGGATTAAAGTATAAGAAGAATGGAAAGAAAGAAAAGAAATAAAAAGAATGGAAATTCCAAAGAATTGGAACCAGGTTGTAAAGAACTTTAAATGTTTATTTTTGCATAGGTGAGTGACATGATCAGGATTGTACTTTTAGAGGAGACCATGATTTATAGTTGTCAACCTTTAAGCTCCCAACACTGGACTTTGAGTAGGTTTCAAAGGTTAGCGCCTTTCCTACCATCTGTGCTTGGGATATTGACAAAACCCTGGGCAAGGGCACCTTCCCTAACCAGGATATTGTCATGAAGGCAGAATTCTTAAAGAGGAACCTAGAAAAGAACATGAAAGCTAAAAGTTAATGGAGCAGGTGTCCTCGTGGTACAAAGGTCACAGAATCATGGAGTCCTGAAGTTGGAAGAGACCTTAAGACATTGAATGTGATCTCTAAAATTCTGTCCTGTATAAACAAATGCTCTGTGTGTTGGCAAAAAAAGACAGGCTAGGAATACTACAGAAAAGGCCACCAGGAAGTTGGATCGACTGGAGTTTCCTTTTTGTGGTCTCTCAGGTTTGCTGTCCAGCCCCAAATTATAGGTGCTTTCATGTGACTGGAAGAACAGACATCTTCGTTCCATTGTTGACATGCTCTGTGGCCAGGCAGACTTTCCATGACTCTTATCTTCATATTCCATCAGGTAAGCATCCTTTAATATCAGTTAAGGGTTTTCTTTCTTTCTCTCTCTCTGTCTCTCTGTTTATATAGCACAGAATTTGAGATCACACTCATTGTCTTAAGATTTCTTTCTTTCTCTCCTTCTTTCTTTCTCTCTTTCTTTCTTTCTCTTTCTTTCTCTCTTTCTTCCTTTCTCTCTCTCTTTTTTCTTTATTTCTTTTTTTCTTTTTCTCCCTCTTTTCTGCCTCCATGTGTCTCTCTTTCTGTCTCTGCCTCTCCCTCTCTAGTTCTTAGAAATTTTAAATGTTTAATTTTTTATTGATTTTTCTTATTTTTATGTAACCTTCATTTCTAAATATGTTTCTCCTTACCCTATCAGAAAACTCTCTCTGAAACAAAGAATATGAAAGAAAGAGGAGGGGGGGGGGAAGCCCTTTATTTTATTTATTAAATAATATTTTATCTTTCCCAACTACATGTAAAAACAATTTTTAACATTCATTTTTAGAAAATTGAGTTCCGAATTCTGTCCTTCCCTCCCTCCCCCCAGATGATAGTAATTTGCTATAGGTTACACATGTGCAATCATGTAAAACTTATGGGAAAGCACTTTAGCAAAATAGACAACACTAACTGGGCTTGGCCGTGTATTAATGTTTCACACACGTAGTTCCCTATCTGCAAATATGGGAAGGAGGTGCATTTTCTCATCTCTTGTTTGAGGCCAAGATTGGTAATTATAATTATATGATTCTTAGTATTTTTTAAATGATAGGATCATATATTTGGAACTGGAAGGAACCTTAGAAGCTATTGATTCATGTTACTGAGGCCCACAAAGGCTAAGTGACTTGCTTAGCGTTTGAGGCAAGATTTGAAAACAGGTCTTATGACTCCAAGCTTAGCACTCTATCTGCTGCACAACCTAGTTGGATTGTTCTTGTTTTTTTTCATCGATGTTGTAGTCACGGTATATATTGTTTTCCTGGTTCTGTTTATTTCATTTTGTGCCAGTTCATATGACTCTCTCCTTTGTGTTGAGATATGAAAGGGGGGGGGGGTTTAGCTTTACATAAAGGTTAGCATTTTTATCATAGGCTCATAGATCCAGAACTAGAAGGGTCCTTAAAGGTCATGTAGTCCAACCGCCTCTTTTTACAGATGAAGAAACTGAAGCACTGGGAAGTTAAGTGACAAGTGATCTGCCCAAGGTCACAGGATTGGCTTAGGAAAGGAGATACAAAAATATTCTTCACTCCCTTCTTTGCAGAAATGAGAAATTAAGGATATGAAACATTGCATACACTGTCACACTTTGATGATATGTTGGTTAATTTTGCCAAGCTACTTTTTTTTTCTCTCTTTTATATTCTTTATTACAAGGTCTAATTCTTAGTAAGAGAGAGGAGAGGATAAATTCAGAAGTGAAAGTGTTATAAAAGTAATCAAAATTAAAAATTAAAAAAGGCAAAAGATTTTCAGTAAGACAGTACTATTATTTTAAATGTCATTCTAGGGCTGATTTCTTCTGTACTTTCTTGCACTCTTGGCAAACCCACAAATAGTTAAGAAAATCCAGGTGCAAAATCTCAACCAATTTGGATAGGAGGAAGAATTATATAAAGGCTTGGACTGAGTGTGTCATGTTTATATTTCTTCCATAGCCGAATGATTATTTTCTGGGTTCTAAGTGTACGCTGGTCTCCCTCATGGAGTAGAAAGTAAAGGGACAGAAGGAACACCTCTCCATCCTCCATGTTGTTAGTGGGGGAATGAAATGTTCCTACAGGAAAAAAGAAGTGAGGCTTCATTGGGGAAAAAGGAGATCTGAGCTGAGGAGGGAAGACTTGACCCTTCCTTAAGAGGAGGAAGTTATCATCAATAGCCACTTGAAAAAAAATGCTCTAAGTCACAAATAACTGGATGAATTAAAATAAAAAACTGAGATACCAACTCATACATATCAGATTGACTAAGTTTACAAAAAATGCTAAAGGGAATGTGGGAAAACAGGTATACTCATGCACTGGTGGTGGAACTGTGAACTAGTCCAACCATTCTGGAGAGCAATTTGGAATTATGTCCAAAAAGTCTATTAAACTGTACATAGCCTTTCACCTAGCCACACTGCTACTAAGACCTGTGCCTTTAAAGAGATCAAAGAAAGAGTAAACGGACTTATATGTACAAAAATAAATATAGCAGCTTTTTTTTTGAGTTGGGAAAGCATTGAAAACTGAGGGAGTGTCTTCATTTGAGGAATCACTGAATAAGTTATGGCATATGAATGTGATAGAATGCTGTTGTGCTGTAAGAAATGATGAAGGGCATGTTTCAGAAAAAAAAATACCTGGGAGGACTTTCATGAACTGATGCAAAGTAAAGTGAGCAGAACCAGAACAGGCTACACAATAACAGCAGTATTGTAAAGATATTCAACTTTTTTTTTTTTTTGCTTTTTGCAGGGGGGAAGGCAGGGCAATTGGAGTTAAGTGACTTGCCCAAGGTCACACAGCTAGTTTTATGTTAAGTATCTGAGGCTAGATTTGAACTCAGGTCCTCATGATGCCAGGGCTGGTGCTCTATTCATTGCACCACCTAACCACCCCTAGATATTCAACTTTGAAAGGCTTAGTAACTGATCAACACAGTGACCAATCACAATTCCAAAGGCCTCTTGCTGAAAGGTGCTATCCAAAATATCTCATTGGTAGAACTGACCTGGAAAATAGATACAGGAGAGATCATTTTGAAATTATTGAAATGTGCTATCCACCTCCAGATAGAGAGCTGATAGACTTAGTGCAGGATGAAGCATATTCTCTTTTTTTCTTTCATTCCTTTTTTTTGGACTAATTCAGGAATTTGTTTTGCATAAGTATATATATTCATAATGAGTTTTTGTCTTTCTTGCTTTCTCAGTGGATAGGGGAAGGGAATGGGGCAAGGAGACAGTTCAGAAGTGAAAATGAAATAAAATTGTACATTAAAAGAAAAGAGAAGCAAGCTGGGTGCTTGGATGAAGAAACAGCTTCTAGTTTACCAGGTAATGAACTTGTAGAGAAGTAGAAGCTATACAGTGAGAAGTCATCCAGTAAAGGGCAGAGAGAGAACCATAGACTCGTTCTGGGGCACATGGGCAACTACTGGTTGACCTTATCACAACAATGAAGATGTCAGAGAAGACAGAGGTTGCAAATACACAAATTTAGGTTGGATATGTGGAAAGACATCCTTACAGAGTTATTCAGGAGGTGAATGGGCTACCTCCAGAGATGGTGAGTTTTTCTTCAAACAGGCTAGATGACCACTTGTCCGCATGGTGTTAGGATACTTTTTTCAGATAGGAGTTGGAGTAGCTGGTTGTTCGTGTCCCTTCTAATTCTTATACTCTGTTACTTCACCAAGTTAACTTTTGTGAATCACCCTGTGAATTGTATTATTTCAACATAAATATAATTTAAAGCTATCTGGTGGCTTTTCTTCAAACAGGAAATCTGCCAGCGTCACAATGAAGGTGAAATCCAGGAACCCTGGAGGAGAGATCCCAAGACCTTCTCATACCTCAGGTGAGTTCTCCCTTAGTCTAGCCACACCCTACTCCTTTCCCTCCTTCCTATAGCTGACCTTTTTTTTTTAAAAATTTAATTTAAAAAATTAAATTTAATTTAAAAATTTGTCTCCCTCTCCCCTTCTCCCACCATGGGGAAAAAAAAAATAAAACCTTCATGATGAATATACATAGTCAAACACACCAAGTTCCCATGAGGAAAAAAAGAACTATATGTACAAAGATATTTATAGCAGTTCTTTTTTTTTTGTGGTGACAAAGAATTGGAAAATAATGGGGTGCCCATCAGTTGGGGAATGGCTGAACAAATTATGATATGTAAATGTTAAAGAGGACCATTTTACTGTAAGAAATGATGAAAGAGATGATTACAGTGAAACCTGGGGAGATTTGTGATATGATGTACAATGTCTGGCACATAACAGGCACTTAATTCTTAATGACTTGAATAATGTTGGCCGAAGCAAGAGAACAATTTACACAATAACAGCGCTGTAAATAACTACCGAGCTGAGCAAACATGGCTCCATAGGGCTAATGATGACTTAAAGACTCAAAATAAGACACTGGTTTTGGAGGCAGTGCGTACCCATGTGTAAGTACGTACGAAATATATACAAAATCAGTACAAGGTAATCTGGGTGGGGAGGCCTCATGGAGGAGGTAAGTGGTGTTTGAACTGAGCTTCAAAGTAAACTGGGATTCTAAGAGACAGAGGAGAAGAGGGAGGGCATTCCAGGCACAGAGGAAACCCTCTGCAAAAACATGGCGACAGAAGATGAAATACTATTTGTGAGAAACAAGAAGGCCAGTTTGACTGGGCCATAGAATTTGTAAAGAAACGGGAACAGTGTGTACTAAGGCTTGCAAAGTAGGTTGGAGTTATGTTGTGAAGGGCTTTACGTGGGAAACAGAGGAGTTTGTATTTGGTCCTAAGGAGCCATTGAAGTTTATTCAGCAGGGGAATGACATCATCAGACTTGTGCTTTGTGAATATCACTTTGGCAGTTGTTTGGAAGATAGAATAGAGAGCAGAGAGAGGTCAATTAGGAGACTATTGCCATAGTCGAGGTGGGAAGTGAGTTAGTACACATTTACTAAGTGCCTACTCCATGCCGAGTACTGTGTTAAGCCCTGGGGATTCAAAGAAAGGCAGAAAACAGCCCCTGCTCTCAAGGAATGCACAGTCTTAACGAGGGAGACAATATGTAAAAAGTTATGAACAGACAAGCTATCTTCATCATAAATTGGAGATATTCAACAGAGAGAAGGAGCTAAAATAAATGGGGCATCAGGAAAGGCTTTTTGTGGAACATGGGATTTTGATTTTAGCTGGGACTTGAAGTCAGGGAATCCAGGAGGTGGAGATGACAAGGGGAGAGTATTCTAGGCACCAGGGACAGCCAATGAAAAGGCATTGAATTTGGAGATGGAGTCTCATTTTCCAGGACCAGCAAGGAGGCCAGTGTTACAGGCTTTCAGAATATTTGGGAGTGAAGGTGTGAGAAGACTGGAAAGGCAGGAAGGGGATGATCTTGGTCATCTTCTCAAAGCAGATGTTTGGTTGTAAAGTGCACTCCAGATAAAGTGATTTCTGTCGGGAAAAGGGATAAAGTTGGATGCATTAAAAAAACAAACAAATGAAAGTCACGTTTTGTCCGAATTTTGGCACGTTACTTATGCTTTGTCCCAGGCTATCTTTTTCTCTTCCTGTTCCTCTTGTAGCTAATGGGCTATGCACCACTTGGCTTCTGATGTTTGCTTGCCCCTCTTTAGTCTGCTGGGCCTGTGAGCCTATTCTCTTGTCTCACATTTGTTTGCTGTGAATATGAGATGTGGAGAAGAGGAGAGTATCATGAATGCTCTTAGTAGGGTTTTCTGATTACAGCATAATTTCAGTTCTACCCTTGAGGCTGATTATTTTTTCCTGCAATTACATGTAAAAAACAAATTTTAACATTTTTTTAAGTTTAGATTTTCAAATTCTATCCCTTCCTCTCTCCCCTCCCCCTCCCTGAGATGTTAAACAATCTGTGTGAACACAGAGGCTTCCTGGACAGCCCCCCCAAATCCACATTCTTCCATATACACAGCCAGTACAGCTTTGTGGGAGGTCATGGGGACCTACTCCCTCTCCCTGGAGGTCATGTGCCCCAACTTATTACAGCCTCCTGTAAAAAGCCAATACCTTACTTTTTACTTTTGCATTATATGCATAACAATAGTTAATTAATTGTTCAAGGAAGAACAAGCTGAGGAACTATTTTAAAAGATGATTAAAAATGCATATGTGCACATATGTTTAATAGGAGTCTTCCTTTGCTTTTGGAAAATAAGGTCTGTTTGTGTGACTTTAGTGTTATTTGTGAGCTAATATTGCTTTTCTTTTATCTACTATTATTTTTTAAAATTATATTTTATTATAAAAAAGTCAGGCATTTATTCTCTCAATCACACCTCTCCTATTAAGAAATGAAAAAAAGAAAAACAAAACTCTTGCAATAAGTATGGATAATCAAGCAAAACAAAGTTTCCCGTTAGCATTGTCAAAAAATGTGTCCATCATTTTCTCACTGGTTTTCTATAATCGTGGTTTGTGATTGAGATAATTAAGGTAGCTAGATGGTGCTGTAGCAGATAGAACCTGTGCCTGCTGTCAGTAAGACCCAACTTCCTGAATTCAAATCCAGCCCCAGACAATGTTTGTGTGACCCTCATTAGCCCTGTTTGCCTCAATTTCCTCATCTATAAAATTAGCTGGAGAAAGACATGGTAGACTACTCCAATATCTTTGCTAAGAAAACCCCAAATGTGGTCACAAAGAATTGGTATACAATTGAAACGACTGAGCAACAATTTGAGATGATGATTTTTTAAAATAATATTTATTTTTTTACCCCAATTACATGTAAAAAACAAATTTTAACATTTAAGTTTTGAGTTTTAAATTCTATCCTTTCCTCTTTCCCCTCCCCCATCCCTGCCATAGTAAGCAATCTGCTATAGGTGATACATGTGCAGTCATGTAAAATATTTCCATCTTAGTCATTTGGAGCAAAAAAAGACTCAAGAAAGAAAGAGAAAAATAGTATGCTTCAGTCTGTATTCAGAAAACATCAGCTCTTTCTCTGGAGGCAGATAGCATTTTTCGTTATGAGTCTTTTGAGATTGTCTTAGATCATTGTATTGCTGAGAATAGCTAAGTCATACACAATTCTTCATTGCATAATATTGCTGTTACTCTGTACAATGTTCTCCTGGTTCTGTTCTCTTCACCTTGTGTCAGTTCATGTAAATCTTTCAAGGTTATTTTTTAATAGTTAAATTTGTCATTGCTTAAAATATATACATTCCTTTTGAAGGCTAAAAATTAGACTTATTTTATATTGGTATGTGTGTGATACCTTAATCCCTTATTAGCAAAACAATTTTTTTTTCATTTCTTTATGAACAGGCATGAGCAAGAATGGAACCTAAGATTAGATAACTTGGAATGGGAGGCAAAAAGGAAGGAATTCCTGGAATGAGGTACCCAGAAGGTCTGCTGGTGGCACAGGCTTGCTGAGGGTCAGAACTGAGAGTGTTTCCTGCTAACTTCATCCTCCATATAGCTGCCAAAAGAATCTTCCTAAATTGTGGATCTAACTGCATCAGTTCTTTGCTTAAGAATCTTCAGTGACTCCCCATTGTCTTTAGAATAAAATACGTGCTCCTTTGACACAGAAAATTCTTCACAATCTAGCTCTAACCTACTTTTCTTTTCTTTTGAAATGTTTTTTTACAATGAACAAAAATATATTTTATTTTCTTCCCACTTCTCACCATTGAAAAAAAGAAAAGAAAACCAAATCCCTTGTAACAGCTGTTCCAGCCTGCTTTTCTACACATCCACAATGAGATAATTCCATCTTATTTCCTATCATGTATTCTACTGTCCAGTCACACTGACCTTAGTGCCCCTTGTCCATACACTCCATCTCCTGCCCCTGTGCCTTTGTAGAAGTAGCCCTTTGGAATCCCTAGCTTCTATTGGGGTTCAGCACATGTGCTACCTTTACCTGAAGCCTTCTTTGATCCCTATAGTTATTGCCCTCCATGCACATATTGTAGCAGAGAAGATGGCAAGAGGGCTGGGTGGGGCAGCTGAAAGTGTATCACTAGCACCTAGAACATATTACCTTATGCAGAGTAGGCGCCTAATATATGTTTATTGAATGGAATTGAATGGCTGATAGTTGTTCTGGCCCTGATGTAGAGTACAGGTTTATACCCTGAACATCTCTAATTGATACCATATAACAACGAAATCATATCCTGTCTCTTAATCCCATAGGAACAACATTATACATGGATGATTGTCTAAGCAACATTTCTCTTGCATTTCACAATGTTATAGTAGAGTTGATTATAACATTCACATTATTAGTATAAAATGACATTGTCTATGACAGCATTATTTAGGAGCATATCTGTAGCCATTGCAGAAGCAACTACGTGAGGCCATGTGACATCTTTCCTTTCTCATTGGTTTCATAAGGGCAAGGATGGCTATCAGTAGACTTCCACTGGAAGGGAATAATGGATGTTTCAGTAATTGCCTAAATATTTCAAAAAAAAAACCCAAAACCATAGAGACACCTCGCTGTGGTATAGATATGCTTACCAAAAAGTTGAAGAACATTGGAACTTAGGCAAAATGATTCCTATTTTTTCATATTCTAGAGGAATTGGCTATTTACAAGAGCCCTGTAATGATTTTGTACATACCTACACACACGTACATGTTTTTCTCCTGGTATAATGTAAGTTTTCTGAGGGCAGGGGCTATTTCACTTTTATCTTTGTATCCCCAGCTCTCACATGGTGCCTGGCACATAGTAAGTGGAACAAGCACTTGTTAATTAATTGGAAATTTTTGTAGAGGTTATGGAGGGAGAATGTGGACTTTGGAATATTTTACGACTGAAAGGGACATAAGAGATTATCAAGAGATTATCCCTGTTTTAGAGATGAGAAAAATGAGAGCCAGAGAGGGGGAAGGGACTTATTTAACTTTATACTTCTATGACATGGTAGAGACTGGAGTAGCTGGGCCATCAGGCCAAATTTCCTGCAGGAAGTGATCCTTTCCCTCAAGGAAATGAAGCATTCTAAGAAGCAAAGGTGAGGAAAGAGTACATTTGAGGCTTGTTGATAAGAGGGGGATTTTAGAGTTCAAGATCATAGAAGTGGAATGATTGGGGGTGATAGTGGAAGAACCTCATGAGCAGGGGCTAGGGTGGAGAGGAATGTGGACTTCGTAAGAAAGGAGGAAGAGTGATTGACCCTGGAGGGCCTGGCATGATCTCAACAAAGAATGGTATTGACAGATGGCTGAGCTTCAAAGGACACAAGAAGAGGTTGCTAAGTGGTGAGAAGAGAGGAAAAAATGATCTTAGCTCTTGAAAACAAAATTGCCTTAAAAAAACTTGTTGCTGTCTTTTGTATATGTATCACCTTTATTGCTGAACACATATCTCCTCCTTCACCTACCCAGCAAGAACCACTGCTTGTAACAAAAATGTAGACAAGGGAAAAAAGTTCAGCACAAGTAATTAATGTATCAGCTGAGTCTGGCAGTATATATAATGTTTCACATACTTCATCTTCAACGTCTGCAAAGAAAGGAAGATTAGGTCTATTTTCTTTTATCCTTTCTGGGCCAAGCTTGGTTATTATACAAATTTCTCCTTGATATATCCATTTATACATCTATATAAGTGGGGTTTTTTCCTGTCCTAAGTATTTTCTTCCATAGATCAACATCCAGAAAACCACTAAGGCTGGTGGAAGACCTAGGTTCTCTGATATTGTGTCCCTGCTATTTTTCCCATATTGAAGTTTTAAAACCTAGTAAGCAGATGAGGTGGAACGTTTTCTAAGGAGTTGAGACAGTAGGAGAGCTGCCAGTGATGTTCTTAACTTCATTTGTCTGAAGTAAGCTCCTGTATAAGTGAAATGACTCAAATGTTCCTTCTGAACATTGAAGTGTATTAGAATAAATAGAAACAGCGTGAGATGTGGTAAACAATGGATTGGTTTGTCTGATCTGTCTCCCATCTAGACCAAGTATCAGTTGGGTAATGAATTTCACAAATTCAGAAAGTTGCTGTCCCTTTCAAAGAGATTTGGGAAAAAGCAAAACCAAGTGAGAAAGAAAAAAAAGCTTGTGGGTGGCTATGGCATTCTCTTCTATGGGTTTAGTATATGATGGAAAATTCATATTCTTTTCTTTTTTCCACTTGAGTCATCTGAAACAATTGGATTTGCGCACTTGCTGATGGAAAATTTCAGTGTGCTCTTTGATTTCTTCTGATGACTATGTCTGCTTTTTAAAGTCACCAGGGTACTTCAAAGAGGTAATCAGAATCCCCATCAGGGTGTTGCTGGCTTACAGGAAAAGGCCAGGGCCATTTTACTGAAGCCTGGGGTTTGAAGCCCCACGTGTCTTTGGGTGGGAATAGTGGGCTTAGATCAGTATTGGTCCTAATCCAACTGCTTGTTTTCAGACTTTTTTCTTCAGCTAGGAAAGAGAGTAGGTTGTTCTCTTGAGACAACCAGGTGACACAGTAGAGTGCTACCTTTGGGGTCTGGATGATCTGAATTTGAATCCTGCCACATGTACTTATTAGCTATGTGACCTTGGGCATGCTGTTTAACCTCCCTCTGCTATCTGCAAGATGAGGATAATTATAGCACCTACTTCCTAAGGTTGTTTCAAGGATCTAATAAAAAAAACCATATGTAAAGTGCATTAAAGTGCTGTAGAGATAGATGTTAGCTATTAGCTGTCCTCTTCTTTTTGGAAATAAGCGCTTCCAAATATGCTTTAGCCAGCCAATGAAATTGGGGCCCATCATTCAACCAGCATTTACTCAGCACCTGCTACGTGCTAGGCGCTGCAGATAGAAAAACAAGAGAATGGTCCCGGATCTCAAAGAGCTTACACTCTATCATGGAGAATGATCTGCCTAGGAAGGGCAAAACAGAAGTGTTTAACCGAACTTATAAGATCAACAAGGGGATGATGGAAGACTTAGCTGCCCTTAAGGAATTCAGGTTGCCAGGCCTAGATAAATCATATCCTAGAGGACTGAAAGAGACAGTGCATGTCATTGCTGATGTACTGAGTGATGTGCTGAGATGTGCTGAGGAAAGCTTTGCAAAATGGTGGATAATGGACAGCACTCTGCAAAATTGGACATAGGCATCGTGGTATGGTGGAGGGGGCAATAAACTTGGAGTCAGGAAGACCTAGGTTCAGATTCCACCTTAGACATGTGCTAGCTGATTGACCCTGGTCAAGTAACTTTACCTTTCTGTGCCTCAGTTGCTTCATTTGTCAAATGAGGGGGTTGAACTTGATGGCTTCCAAGGTTCTTTCTAGCACTAAATCTGTGCTACTATTAGCATACCTGGCAGTTGGAATCCACTTCTGATGCTCAGTATAGTGTGATAGGAGTACATAAGTGATGGGGTAAAGTAAGGGAATGTTAACATTTCCAAGTGTCAGACATGTTAGGAAGAAAATATTGATGTTGCTGACTACAACTTAAATGATTATTAAAAATTAATATAAAATAAGGAAATTCAAAACTTTGAGAGTTCTGGTTTGCACCTTTGATTACTCTTAAACAATAAAGCCTGCATTTTCACAGTTGTAACTAAAATTAGGAGATCATTTGATTATTTTATATCTAGACCTAAGATTGTTAAACACTATGTGGAACAGTGTTTATTTATACTGTTGCTCTAAAGTGGAATGAGGTTCTGTAGACTTACTGAGCTAGGGTCAGTTGTGTTACCTCAAGGTCCTGCCAATATGTTATAGTTTTAGAGCATAGGAAAAGTACCTTAACCTCTAAAAACTGAAAACCACTCTATGGTAACATTTAATTTCACCAAATACCTTGCTGAACAAATTTTCCTGTGGATTGCTTTCCTGTGAACTTGGCATATATCTTGTATTTATTTACATAACTGACTTTCCCTGTAAAATATAAGCTCCCTGAAATTGTAGCAGAGACTGCTTTTGCCTTGAGGGGGTTGATGATCTTGATTTCAATTCCTGGCAAAAATCTAGAATATGTTTAAAAATAAAATTTTGTTGATATCTTTTTATTTTATATCATCTATTATTTTTCCCTTTTTTAAAAAGATAAATATAGTATTTTATTTTATTACATAATTTACCATATGTGTTATTCCTTTGCCCCTTTCCCAAATCCAGTCATATGAAAAGAACAGGTAGATACCAGTACATGTAACAATTCTTTCTAGTGAATAACTCTGAAGAACTGTGTGTATATATATGTGTATGTATATGTAACATGTAATTCAACTTTACAACAAAACATCAATTATGGAAATTTTATTTTCAGACTGTGGGTTGCTCTGCCTGCAGCTTTTAGGGCAAAGTGAAATTTCTTACCCCGAATCCCAAGATGTAGGGTGAGTCTAAAAACATACACAAGCATTCCCGGGCACTGATTTTAGTAGTCTAGTTTGTGCAGAAACATCACCTTTCTGACCTTCTACAGCCCCTCAACGGTTCTGCTTTTGAATTATGAATTGTGTGAATTCAATGTATTAATTGTGGAAAAAGTTTTGAGGCTGTGGTGGCTTTGTGGATGACAACATGGAGGTCTAGACGTTTTCTCTGATCCCATGGCCTCTCAAACCTCTCCAAAATAGGATTTATGTGACAAAGATAAAAACACTTCAGTTGTCTCCATAGCCTAAGACACCCAGAGTCCAAAAGAAGGTTAAAAAAGATCCCCAACTCATGAATGATGACCCTGAGTTCACTGAACAACCCTTACCTACCTTCCAACACTAGTGCAAAACCCTGCCAGAGCAACACCCCTCCCCCCTTTGCCAGGAGCCAGGAGACCCTGGCTCCAAGCTATGGGAACTTGCACTGGCCATCAGACACCCAGGCCTCCACAACCCCTCAGGAGCAAAAGCCTGCTGAGGGCCTTAACCCAGTAACAGCAGCAGAGCTGGTACTGGGCCAAACAAACATATTGCTTCAAAGCTTGGAACTGCCAGCCCTGAGCCAAAGAAGTTGGGAACAGAGGGATAGGGTGGGATACCAGGAGAGGATACCTTATGGTATCTCTAAATTAGACTTGCTTTATTATTGTAATGATAAAATATAAAATTGTACTCTACTAACAATTAAGAAAACTCCCCATATAAAATTACAGGACTGTAAAATGACAATGTTATAGGACCTTCTATAAGAATTGAATGTAGTTCAGCAAGACCTCGTGTACCATTATCTGCAAGAGTTCGTATTACATTATTTTAAGACTTTTGTTTAAATAGTGTTTTAAATGAAATATGCTACACCTTAGAAGCTGTTGAATAAAAGTCATATATTTGTGTATACACACACACACACATAAAAATATACACCTACATACAGATGTTGGTTCAGTTGTTTGTCACGTGTGACTCTTTGCGACCCCATAAGGGTTTTCTTGCCAAAGATACTGGAGTGGTTTGCTATTTCCTTTTCTAGCTCATTTTAAAGATGAGGAAACCAAGGCTAGTAGGGTTAAGTGACTTGCCCAGGGTCATACAGTAGTGTGAGGCCAGATTGAATTATGGAAGGTATCTTCCCGACTCCAGACCCAGTGCTCAAAAATACATATATGTACACATATACATATACACACATGCATGCATGCATATGTATGCATAAGTATATATATATATATATATATATATATATATATATATATATATATATATGGTATATATGTAATATATAGAGCTCTGGGTCTAGAAGCAGGAAGACTTAAGTTCAAATCCAGGCTCGGACAATTATTAGCTGTGTGACCCTGGGTAAGTAATTTCTCCCTGTTTGCCTCTGTTTACTCATCTATAAAATGAGCTGGAGAAGGAAATGGCAAACCACTCCAGTATCTTTGCCAAGAAAATACCAAATGGAGTAAACAAGAATCAGACACAACTGAACAACAATAAAATACATACTTAATTTCAATATTGGAATTTTTCATTTGAACAAAGGTTTGCAATATTTGGCTCAACACTAGAGAAACACAATCTTAAATATGGTTCTGTATTGAGCTTATTTCTGTTCTGATTGAAGTGAAAATGCTCGCCCACACTGGTATATAGTGAAAAAATGGTAGAATAATTTAACAAGTTGCATTGCTGAGACATGGCAGTTCATTTTTTATTTTTAGCTACATAGCTAACTGATAAAAATGAATAGATACTCTTGACAATGGTCTTCAAAGACATTAGAAGAGACTGAGGCTGACAACTCTGTGAGACTCTGCCTCACTTAAATCCAATTGACTCCCAAGTCAAGACCTCACCCTGAAATGTTATTGGTCCCCTTTGAAAATGAAGGAGCAACAGCAACGACATTAATAATTGAATGTAGTGCTTATCAATGGGCAGTAGAAACTGGGAAACAACTTGATGATAGGATAAGGAACTCTAAGAACTCCTTTGTGCTTTGTCAGAAGCGTTCGGTTTTATGGAAGCTCTACACAAACATATAAACATTCAGTGACTACAGAAATGATCCCATATGGATTCAAACATGCAAATGCTTGTTATGATACAGGAAAAATATCTTTGTAATATGATTAAACAGTTTTTTACTATTTAAGGCTGGAAAAAAGTGAGGAGTCCCTGCCATCTTCCTCACCCCTTACTACTCTCTCCTTCCCCCTTTCTCCTCCTTTCCCTACTCCTATTCCTCTACTCCCTCTTCCACCCTTGCCCCTCTCCTCTTCCTCCATAACCATCCCCTCCCTTTCCCTTCCAAATCTGAGATTCTGTAGCTCAGAGCAAACCTTTGCCTTTCCACACTAGATAAAGTAGTAAAGAAGGCCTTGCTTCCTTCCACTTTCCCACCAGATTTTTCGAGTGGCTTTCTACTACCTTAGAAAAGAGCTCCCAGAAATATTTAAATTATGTCTATGTCTATATATGTATATACTCATATTTATCAGGTAGGTAATGCCGTGGAGAGAGTACTAACATTGACATTAGGAAGACGCTCTGTGAGTTCAAATCTGGCCCCAGACACTTCCTAGCTGTGTGATTCTGGGCAAGTCACTTTACTGTGTTTGCCTCAGTTTCCTCATCTGTAAAATTTGCTAGAAGGAAATGGAAAATGACTGCTGTATCTTTGTCAAGTGACTTGGCATGTTGACATATTATTTATCCAATAACTATGGACATTTCTTGCTACTTGACTCTGGCCAGATCACAACCTTTCTGAATCTGTTTCCTCATCTTAAAGTGAGGATGAGAATAACTCATGGATTGGACAACAGTGGTTATCTGCCCTCCTAGCACAGTGTGAATGTAAATAGTAAATAGAACTGTTTCTCTCTTGGTCAGCAACCTTGAAAGGTCTTCCCCACACAGTTTGATTTGTTTTCTTTAGATTAAAGGGGCCATCCTTTGACTCACTTCTTGAAGAGGCCTCTTCACTGAAGAAGCCTGGTCTTACTCAAAGTGAGAACTAAAAAGGCCTTAGCCTAAAAGAACCAGGGGGTCCCGTTGCATCCTGGGCCATCTCCACTCATTCTGATGAATATCTGACTACCGGATCCAGATGGCCAGGGAGGAGAAAGTGAGGCTGGAGACCTTGCCAAGCTCTCCCTCACTCAAATCCAAGTCAACTGCAAGAAGTGTTATCGTTTCCCGATGTCAGGGTCCTCTTCCAATACAAAGGACAAACACAGCAACAACTACTACTTAAGGCATGATTAAAAATTTTTTTGGCCAAACCCCATTGACCAACCATGAACCCCCAGGAGGTTTGCATATCACTAAGTAGAAATCAGGGATTTGGAGGAGGGAGGTCTGGGGCTCTGTACTAGTGAACCTGTTCCTCAGTGACTTGGATAGAGACGTAGATGGCATCAGATTGGAAGATGGTGTAGAAGGTGTAGCTAAGAAGTTGAAATGGGAAAAAAAGATCAGAATTCAAAAGGGCCTTTAAAAGTTAGAATATTGAGCTGAATCAAATAGGATGAAATGTATTTTTAAAAAACATTTGGGTTCCACAAGTCCATTTTGCAAGTCTTGCGATGAAGGGGACGAGGTGTGGCAGAATAAGGGGTTGTGCTTATAGATTCTGGAGGTTTGAGAGGATTGTAAGCTCCATTTGAGTCAGGAGTGAGAAGTGACAGCCAAAAAAGCCAATGGAAACTCAGGCTTCAGTAAGAGGAAGCTGATGCCCAGGTTGAGGGAGAAGGTCTCAAGTATTATACTTACTGCTGGGTGGAATATTTTAGAAAGGACAAAGAGAAACGGAAGTATATTAGGCAAAAGAAGCCCTAACACTAACTATCCCCCTCCCCTAACCCACTCCATAAACCGAATCCTCCCCCTCCCCTCCCCTCCCCTCATCCTCTCACTATCCTCCCCTCCTTCTTTCCTCCCCTCCCTCTTCCTTTCTCATCCCTTTCCCTGCTCCTCTTCCATGTCCCTTCCCATCCTTTTAGCTTGCTTCAATCTGCATTCAGACTCTAATTTTTTCTCTGAATGTGGATAGCCCTTGCACTCATGAGTCTTTTAGAGTTGTCTTATGTCCTTGTATTGCTGATCACACATAGGATGATGTGTTTGTAATTGTGTACAATGTTCTGGTTCTGCTCCCCTCACTCAGCATCAGTTTAAGTCACTCCAGGTATTTATGAAGTCCGTCTGCTCCTCATTTCTTATACTACAATGGTATTCCATTACATTCATCTTCCACAACTTGTTTATCCATTCCCAACTTGATAGGCATCAACTCAGTTGCCAATTCTTGGCCACCACAAAGAGAGATGCCACAATTTTTTTTGGTACATGTGTGAACTTTTCCCATTTTTGTGATCTCTTTAGGATGCAGCCTAGCAGTGGTATTGCTGAATTGAAAGGTATGAACAGTTTTATAGTCCTTTGGGCATAGTTGCAAATTGATCTGCAGAATAGTTGGATCAATTTAAACCTTCACTAACAATGTATTAGTGTTCAATTTTCCCCACCTCTTCTCCAGCATGTATCATCATCCTGTTTCGTCATGTTAGCCTGATAGGTATGATGTGGTACCTCAGAATTGTTTTAATTTCCATTTCTCTGATAAATAGTGATTAGAACATTTTTCATGTGACTCTAGATAACTTTAATTTCTTCCTCTTAAAACTGCCTGTTCATTCCTTTGACCGTTTATTAATTGGGGAATGACTTATATTCTTAAAAATTTGACTCCGTCTTCTATATATTTTGAAAATGAGGTATCAAAAAGCAAAATTCTTGTTACAAATATGTATAATAAAATAAAACAAATTTTTTCCTTTGCCATGTTCAACACACACATATACGCTTCATTCTGTGCTGTGTGTTTTACTTTACCTTTTAGGAGGTGGGTAGAATGCTTCATCATTAGTCCTCTGTAATTGTGGTTTGTCATTACATTAATCAGAGATCCTAATTCTCTCGAAATTCTTTGTCTTTATTGTTGTGTTTACATAAATTGTTCTGATTCTGTTCACCCCATTCTGCGTCAGCTTATTTAAATCTTCCTGGTTTTCTCTGGACCATCCCCATCATTTCTTAATGCACTGTAGTATTCCTTCACATTTACATGCCATAATTTATTCCACCATTCCCCAAATTATAGATAACCCTGCAGATTCCATTATTTGTTGCCTCAGAAAGATCTTAAAAATGTTTTTGTATTTCCTTAGGTTTTATTTTGCTTAGGACTAATGTCTTCCTTTTTCTATCTTCCTTCTATTTCCCCTTCTCTCTTTTCCCTACTATTTCCCTTTCTTGAATGAATTTTTATACCCATCTGTGTGTGTGTATTCTTCCTTTTTTTGACCAGTTCAAATGAGAGTGAGGTTTAAGTGTCATGTATTCCCTCCCCTCCTCCTTGTTTGTGTATGTGTCTTCTTGTGTACTCTCATTATATATGAGATAATTTTCCCTAACCTTCTCTGTCTCTCCTTCCCCACATCCCTCCCCTCCAGGGTATTCCTCTTCCTTTCCCTTTCCATTCTTCATTTAATGTAAGATCATAAAGACATAACAGAACTCCCAGGCCTTCTGTCTAAATAAACCACTTCTACCACTTCTATGACCCTTGATGATAGGGTGCTGAGGGGATACTTATGTCTTCTCCTCATGTTAGAATGTAAGCAGTTTATCCTTTATCATTGTTCCTGTTTACATTTTTTGTCCTTTTCTTAACTCTTGTGTTTGAATTATAGTCTTTTCATCTGGAATTACTAGAAGTACTCTCTTTCATTAAAAGTCATTTTTCACCCTGTAGGATTATACTCACGTTTTGCTGGTTTAGTAATTATTGAATGTGAGCATATATCCTTTGCCTTTTGGAATACAGTATTCTCAGCTCTCTGCTTCTTTATAATGGTGACTGCTAGACTATATTATCCTGATTGTGGATCCTCACTACTTGAATTCTTTCTTTCTGGCAGTTTGTGGTTTTTTCTTTGAGCTGGAAGCTCTGGATTTGGATTTTGATGTTCCTGGGAGTTTTCATTTGGGGGTTTCTTTCAAGAAGTGACTGGTGGATTCCTTTTATTTCTGCTTTGGCCTCTGATTCTAAGAGATCTGGGAAGTTTTAGGATCTTATTGAAATAGGAAGTCTAGGCTTTTGTTTTGGTCATGACATTCAGGTAGTCTGATGATTCTAAGTTTTTTTTTCTCCTCAATCTGTTTTACTATGAGATACTTTATGTTTTCTTTTATCTTTTCAGCCTTTTGACTTTGAATAATTCTTGTTATCTCATGAAGTCATTGGTTTCTATTTGACCCATTCTAATTTTCAGGGAATTTGTTTTTTGAGTATGATTTTGTACCTCTTTTGCCAAGTTGTTAATTCTTTTTCTAATTTTTTCTTCCATAGCGCTCATTAATTTTACTTTTTTCTCTTTTTAAAAATTAATTTATTTATTTTCTCGTTTACATCATTCATTTCCACGAGATTTTGAGTACAAATTTTCTCCCCATCTTTCCCCCGCTCACCACCACAAAACAGCCCTATTTATAGCTCATTTTACATATGCAGAACTAAGGCAGTGTTAAGTGACTTATTCAGGATCACTCAACTTGTAAGTATCTAAGACCAGATTTGAACTCATCAAGATGAATCTTCCTGATTCCAAGCCCAGTGCTCTATGCTGAGTCTGGGCTCTGTGTACTTCTGGAGGGTAGGTCTTGGCTGATCCTGTTGTTGCTTTCTTGTGGGCATTGGTCGTTGTGTTGTCCAGGATCTTAGGGATGGCTCAAGTTGGGGACCTGAAAGCTTTCAGTACTCCCAAAGTGGCTTGATCTTATGGTAGAATCTGATAGCTGCCTCCCCTGGTCTGAGGTCTGCAAGTTCTTGGGTTTGGGTCTCAACAACAGTAGTTTCTGCTGGACTCAGCCACTGACGGCCAGTTGGGAAGCACTGTTGGTTCAGAGTTATAGAACTGTAGGCTCCTCTTTGGGCTGAGATTCCTAGCCTAGTTATTCCTCTATAGGCATCAAACTGAGCTAGAGGCTCATTCTCCTCCTGGGTTCTGAGCCATACTGCTGCTAGTGCTTTCTGAATTTGTTTCTCTTTCTGTGTACTGCATAAGGCCTGAGGCCTATGTGAGGTGGGAGCGGGCACAAGTTCTATTGTCTGCCCTGGCTCTGTGACTCAGAACTGATAGTGGGAATAAAAACTGTCACAGAAAACTGTCTTTGTTGTGGTGCCCCAATATGAGTCTGGGACCCTCTCCAGGTGGTATGTTCCACACCAGAGACTCTGTCCCCAGTGTCTGTAGACCTATTTGTCTTCCTATGCTGACCTGGGCTGGAAAAATGACTCATTGTAATTTTTTCCTATATTTCCCTATCAGGAGTCAGTTGAGTACATTTTCCAGATTTCTTTGGAGGAGTTTTGGGTGAGTGAACTCCTCATTGTACTGCTTCCTACCATCTTTCTCCATCTAACAGTTCCTAGTGTTGATAGCAACAATTAGTTAAATTAATAAACTATTTGGTTAAGGAGAGAAGTGCAGGGGAAAATATGTTAATTTGTTGATTGTATTTAGTTTGCTAAGTTCCTTTGTTCTGGAAGTTTGGATCTTTTTGTATCTGGTTTTTTAGATACTTTACCTAGAACCCTTTCTTATATAATCTCCTTTCCATAGAACCCTCCCTCCTAGAACCCTCATAGAACAAGCAAACAATTGTTAAGCAGTATCATCTGACAGTAATTGTAACTGACAGAGAATCTGTCATTCCAGATTCAGAGACAAGCACCTCCCTACTGAAAAGATGCAAGTATATTCCAACAATAGAACTGTGGAATTTCACACTGTCCTTCTCTGACTTTTTGCATCAATGTGCATTGCATCATTGTTATGTTGTGAACAACAGCAGTCTCCTTGTATGCTTTCTTACAGCATCCTTAAACTCTCAGGTATTTAACATTGGCAGCACTGTAGTAAAATGGAAATAATACTGACTCTAGCTTCACAGAACCTGATTTTAAGTCCCACTTCTGATGCTTCTTACCTGAGTGAACTTGGGCAAGTTTCTTTCTTTTTTTTTTTTTTTTTTAAACTTTCTGGACTTTAGTTTCTTTATCTGCAAAATGATGGAGTTTGGACTGTATGTCCTCTGGGGTCCCTTTTAGCTCTAGAATTAAGATCTTCGCCTAAATAATTGTAACCTCCTTCAGAAAAATGAACAACATAAAGGTTGGCCAATGAGGCAATGTCTCTTTAGTTGCTTTTATTATTAGAGAGTTTACCAAAAATAATCAATTTACTACTTGATGAATGAACAGAGTGACATTAATTGACCATCATGGAGGTTTTAATCCATGGTCATGGATTAACACTTGTGTTAAGTAACTAAGTAACACTTGGCTTAAAGTCACTGAGCTAAGACGACCTGAGAACAATAGGTCTTTGTCTACATTTTTCTTGGTTAGGTCAGATTCTTTTGAATGGTTATGGATCTAATCTAGGAAGTTCTGCCATGTTTTAGGGGCTTGATGTGATCAGTCCAATGTTGTCTACAAACAGGAACATTTGGAAGACTTTTCATTTATTTATATTGTGTACTGGGTCTCTACTATGGTAGTAGTGGTCATATCTCTTCCTGTTTTATGCTTCATATTATATTAATTATCAAAGAGTCATTGACCAAGATTGTTTCTGTTGTTTTATCTTTCATGGAGTCTTGAATAATTCTGATATATTCAGAGGGAATACCTAGAACTGCTAATGCCCTCCCCTCCTCTCCCAATGGCCTTGTGTTTATTTTGTATATATCTTGAATATGTTTTTATGTGTCCATGTTGTCTTCCCTGAAAGACTATAACCTCTTTGAATACAGAGACTCTTTCATTTTATCTGTATATCCTTTGTACCTGGTGTACGAAGACACACAATAGGCACTTAATAAATCCTTGTTGATTAATTGTAAGGTTGTTTTGCTCTACTGAATCAAAAACTTTTTAACAGTCAACAAGCAATAATCATAGCGAGATTTTGTTTCCTCTATATATGTTTCAATCAATTGTATAACAGTAAATATGCAGTCTCCCCTGGAATATTCCTCATTGAAGCCTGGCCATTCCCTAGTAATACTTTCATAGAAGATGGCCTCAATGAGCATGTGGATTATTCTCATCAACATGTTACGTGGATGGGATCGATTGAAGTATGACATATTGGCCTCAGTAAATTTGGAGGTGTTGATCTCTTGCTTGAAGGCCACATGTGCTTCTTTCTCCCAGAGGGAATGTACGTGATTCTTAATTCATCTTCGTTTTCATATTACTCCAATGTATACTTTGAGTGCTACATTTTGTACATACTATTTTTAAACAATGTACATTAGTCAGTTACTGTTTTTGCTTGTGGTATTTGACACTCAGTTTTTCAGTTAGTCGCCTTCTTCCCTCTAGCAGCTTCACAGTAAACCACACCAAATGGAGAGAAAACAGTTTACTATCATGTCACCTCTGACAACAGACAGGTTGGGAAGCCATTTTTTTAAAATGCTGAGTTCAAGGAAATGAAGCTGAACTAAGCTGTAAGCTAACCTTAGGGCTGATTATTGACAGCTGGAGTTTCAGAAAAGTTCCCCAAATGACTTGGAAGAACAATTCAAATTTCCTTCCCTGGCCCCAGATCCAATAGTCCTTTTATTAGCTCACTGGCCTTTGTCAAATATGGTACCACAGAGCCAAACAACAGAAGAAGGTGGTGAATGATCATGGCAAAGATTTAGGTGAGAGCCAAAGAACTTTCTGAGACTGAAGGTACTTTGGTTTCATTAGTGTGGATACTCCTTTCACCACTACACTTTGCCCCTCCTTAATATCTTTCCATCCTGTGCAATTCTCAGTCATGAGTTCTTGATGAATTCCTCTCTGCTTCACATTATTACCCTTCCGATGCTGTAGTATTAAGTCAGAGAAGAAGTATTTGCTTTTGCTAGTTGTGAGGAAGAGCATGGATAATGCTCCCTCCTGTTTTCCACTTAGGGCATCCTCAAAAGTGAGTTTGGTATTGTTTGTTGGTGTTACCCTCTCTGCCTCACCCTCTCTTACCCCACACATCCAAACAATTGTCCAATATTGGTGCTTCTATCTCACATCTCTTGCATCTGACCCTTGCTTTCTACTCAAATAGCTACCGCCCTGGTACAGACCCTTAGCACCTCTTGCCTCAATGATTGTAGTAGTTTCCTGACTAGTTTTTCTGCCCCAAATCTTTCTCCTTTTCAGTCTCTCCTCCACACTTCTGACAAGGTGAGTTTCTTATAGATCTGACCATGACCCTGTGCTAACCAATAAACTCCAGTGGTTTCCTATTGCCTCTAGAACAAAATATTAACTCCTGCTTAGCTTTGAAAGCCTTTCACAACCTTTCCCCAACCTGTCTTTCTAGATCCATTATACATAATCCCCCTCTTGCACTCTGCAATCCAATTGAACTGGCCTCCTCTCTGTTCCTCACACGTGGCACTTTGTTCCCCGTCTGTTCCCCATGCATTCTCTTCTTCAAGATATGCCTTCTGAATGGAGTCTTTCCTGATCCTTCACAAGCTAGTACCACCCCCACCTTGTGTTGGTCTTTGTATTTCTTTGCATTCATTCTTTTTCTATTTATTTTGTATATACATATATCTCTATCTATATCATCTCTGTGTCTATAGATCCTTGTGGTGCTTCTTGTTGGGGATTGAGAGCAGGGATTTCTTTGTTCATTGCATTTTTATCCCCACTGACTAACACAGTATTTGGCACATAGTAAGGTGTTTAATAAATATTTGTTCATCAGTTGGTTTGTTGAAGGAGATTTTTGAATTTTCAGTTTGATTGTTGATTAGAAATATTAGGATCCTCAGATCTTAAAGGCGGTGCTAGAGAAGACCTCAGAGGTCATCAGTCTAGTATCCTTGTTTTACAGAGGAACAAAATGAGACCCATGGACAGGAAGTGCCTTGCCTGAGGTCGTACAAGGTTAATTAAGCATCTATTTAGAAACAGAAGATGTAATGGGAGCAAACAAATGAGCTCCCCATTTTCCAAATCTGTAGAATCCTGGCCCACTTCGGTGGGCTATGTGTATCTTGGCTCAATGTCCGACAGCTTGGTGAAATCCTCAAGGTCTCTGGGTTCCCTCCACATCCCATAGTGGGTATTGGGAATAGGGAAGGGGATATGTCAATTGCTAGTGAGTCATTGCTACATAACTTTTAAAGAAGAGATAGCTTTCTCCCACTCTCTATTCTTCCACAATCCCGAACATATTTCTTTAGAACTCTCCTTCTGGGACTTCCCCGAAGGGTAGGAGAGGGGTGCCCCTTCCTGGCAGAAATGTTGACTACTCTCACACATGGTAGCTTGAGCTTTCTACCACTGGCTGCCTATTCTGCCTTGTGCTACTTTGTCTGTATCCATGTGACCCAACAGTGATTACAAAAGATCGCCTTTTGGGGAGTACCTTTTTAGGGAGTTATTGGAGAAGATAACCACAAGGAGGAGAATGACTCCAGCCCCTGGCCTGGTGTGCCAGGGGGTGTGGACTTTGAGGGAGCAGTTCAGGTGGTACAATGTTGGGCAAGTCTTAGTGAAAGTGAAATGCCTATCCAACAGCCCCCTAAGTGTTTTATGCTTTAATGTTTTAAGTATCAGTCTCCCAGGAGACTATAATAATATTGAGCCAGGAGATCCAACCAGCTGTGTGGATTTGGGAAAGTTCGTGCCCTTCTCTGGTCAGTTATTCAATTGACTTGTATATATACACATATATACATACATACATACAACATAAGTATATGGAGAATAAATACGTATTAAATAGAAGGCATTTAGGGAACTAGCACTAGCAGTTGGGGGAACCTGAAGGGCCTCATAAGAAAGTGATGCTTGAGTTGGATCTTAAAGTAAATGAGGGAATCTTATGGGGTAAGCGAGGTAGAAGAAGTACATTCTAGGTATGGGAGATGACCAGTTTCCTCCTCTAAAAAAATGAAGGATTTGGACTAGATAATCTCTAACATAACTTCCAACTCTGCATTCAAAGTAAATATCATATTCAAGTGCTCAAAAGACTTGTGATATCTTCGGAGTATGAAACTCATTGTATGGGAGCTCCCTTCATCAAGACAGATCACAGCCTCTCTAAGTAAACACTAAGGGCTGGGAAATAGCCTGAGACACAGAGAAACAGCTCATCTAAAGGCATGTACTTGGAGTTTTAACCCAAGTCTTCCTTATTACAAACAATCTCTGCTATCCACTAGACCACACTGTTTCTTCATAGCTTGTGTTATTGCTTTTTTGTAACATGCCCAATTGTACCCTAGGCCATTTGCTGAGGGCAGCAAATAATTAACTGGAAGGAGAATGTGAGAGTTGGACTTTCACTGACCTTGTCATAAAGAAGTGGTGAAATAATGAGGTATTATGATAACTATATAATTTGGCCCCTTCAGATGATCCTTTTATGAGGTACAAATTTGTTGCTTGAGTGTATCAAAAAGAGAGTAAAATGACAGGGTGACCTTTAAAAGGCAGATCCCTGAGTCCAGGAGCTAACCTCCAAGAAGAACCCAGCTCCTCTTGGGATGAGCATAACAAGCCATATGGAGCTGAGAAGGCAGCATTGTGGACAGAGCTACAGAGAAAGGGACTGGAACTGTGGGTGTAAGGCTGCTTGGGGAGATGGGCAGATGGGGTGCAAGGTATGTCAGGAAAGGAGGTGTGTAGTTGAAGCCCTCAGACTCCAGTCCCTAAGGCAGTAAACCTGTATCTCCTTTCCGTCCTTGAACTCCTTCATAAGTCTTTTCCTCTGAGCACAGGGGAATGTTTGTTTGCATTTCTTTGAAATGTTTACTTTGTCTTTATAAATAGTGGTAACTACTTGGTAATTCCTAATTGGAGTTGTACTTATTACTGTACTTTACAGGAATACATTTGGGAAAATAGAGAATAGGAAATAGAGATCTCTCTGAGGTGTTTTGCTATAAGTGCAGTTTCTTGCTTGAGATTTGGAGTTAACAGAATGATAAAACAAATTATGTATCTTTTGATATTACATCCCAGTGTGGAGAAGGAACATTTATCCTAGAAAAACCCATGTAAGTGATGTATCCATAGTAGGACCAGCAGCACCATTCCCTTGAACATTGCTATATTTGTGTATATGCCTTAGCTTTCCTATCATATAGTGAGTTCCTAGAGTGGAGGGGGTTGTTTCACTAACTCATGCTCAAGCAGTATTTCTATATAATCTTCTCATTAGGAACAGAACAACAATTTTGACTCTCATGATGAAACTGAGTGAAGGGGCATCTGGGGGAACAGGGGCAGAAGAGAGTCAAGAGTGCCCATCAACAGGATAGCTTTGTTCTCTTCTTATTATTCTGAGTCACAAAGACTTTCAAGCACGATGGGGAGTTTAAAAAAATGGGATAATATATATAGTGGCAGCACTGAGACTCCAAAAGGAAATGAACAATAGTCACGTAAATTGCTTCAGCGTTGGGAATCTAGGCATAATGTTCAACTTAATAACCTTTAAGAAGTAAGCGTTCCTTCTTTCAAAGAGAATTGTAAAGGAAAGCTTAGGCATCTGAAACCCCCAAATAATTGGGGTTGAAACCCATTCACTCTTTGCCTTCCTTTGAAAGATTATCTTGATTAGACTTTTTTGGGTTTGATTTTTCTGTCCTGAAAGGGATGTTTCTCATAGCAGGAGCTTTGAGAAAGTGTTGGTATTCAGGACAGTGAACAAGAGATAGGCATGTGAGGTGAAAGATGTGGACTGAGGGTGGATTTTTAAAGGGAAAGTGGCTCCTACTCCTGAGTAAGGAGCAAGTAGTTCTTTCAGGGACCCTTGTTAACACTTTAGGCTTGCTTTGTATCATTGTCTCACCTGTTTTGGCCAGATCTTGATTTTTTTTTTTTGATGTGTTGGGGAGGCTACCTGTTTCTTGTCAAACCATATCATATTCTTAAAGGTCAGCACTAGATAATACATAGAGTTGACTGTTAATTATAGACCTCTCTGCTTTTCTCCTACTATACCCAGAATTAATTTATCAACTCTGTATTAACAGTTCAGTGTAACCCATGGCCCAGCATTCCAGACTCATGTGGACCAGGTTCAATTTACCCCCTACCCCCAATTAATCTCTCTGTGGCTTATTTTCCCCTTCCCAGGGTTCTTTCTGGAAAATATCAAAATATAGCTCATGTCCATGTCTCATTTGATGTCTCTAGGTTTTGTAGAAGCACTCAAGGTAACATTTTCATATCAGGTATAGGACAGTCTTTATCTCAATTCATAGACAAATATAGAAAACATACTGGAACTTCATTTGTATAAGCTTTTCAAAGCTGTTCAGATGTCAAAATCTCAATTTAAGAGTTAAATTTTTTTTCTTTCTTTAAGAAAAAATGGAAACATCTGAAAGAAATCCAAGCAGGTGTGTTAGCTATCGTGGACTTTGTGTCCAGGTCTTCCGTGACACTTATACTAATGTAGTACATGAGTGTACAGTGATTCTTTGGGATTATCTTTGTGTTGATACTTGATAGGATAAAGTAAAACTCCTACAACAAACAAAGAGCATTGGTTCTAGAGTGTAATGACTTAGGTTCAAGTCTGACTTCTCACGTTTAAGACCTGTGTGTATTTTGGCAAAGTCATTTAATTTTCCTGTGTCTTAGTTTCCTCATCTGGAAAATGAAAGGATTAGACTAATGGCCTCTGAGGTCCTTTGTGGCTTTAGATGTATGCTTCTATGATCCTATCACAACAGCAAAAATAAGATTAAAAGAAGGAAAAAATAATCTACTCCCCACCAAAAAGGAAAGTCATTCCTATCCTGTGAACCTGAAGTCTGCAGGGATTTGGATGTGACTCCATAGATCTAGGTTTAGTCTTGGGGGCTTCTCATAAATCATTCCAGTCAGGGCTTGCCTTGGGAACCTCAGAATAAGATCTCAACTTATAAGTACCTGAGGTAACTAAAAAATTCTTTCTCTCTCTCTCTCTCTCTGTCTCTGCCTCTCTCTGTCTCTTTCCCCCTCTTCTATCTATCTCTTCCATCCATCTCCACTTCCATTGTTACTCTTCTTTCCAGGAGGTTAGTTCTAGGTACTTTTGCTACTCTACTTCTCTCTTTGGCTGTCCTCATTTCTTGGGCCATGTAATTTCCTTCTCTCTGGGAATTTATAAGAGATTCTGTTTCTGTTTTTCCATGGCTGTCTTTTCTGAGTCCGAAGGAGTTCCCTGGGGATACGGGGTGAATGGAGAACTAGACTGTCCTTCATCAGCTGTCACCTGAGATTGATGTCAAGTGTCTCCTCGCTCCAATCCATCCTCTACTCAAGAAGAAAGGAAATAAGCATTTATTGAGCACCTCTTATGTGCCAGAAACCATGCCAAACACTTTACAAATATGATCTCATTTGGTCCTCACAACAACTCTGGGAGGTAGGTACTTTTATTATCCTCATATTACAATTGAGGAAACTGAGGTAAACAGGGGTAAAGTGACTTGTCCAGGGTCATGCGGTAAGTGTCTGAAGCCAGATGTGAAATCACATTCTCCTGACTCCAGACCCAGCAGTCTTGAAATCACTGGACCACCTAGCTGCCTCTTTGAATCATCTGTCAAATTGATTTTCCTAAAATGCAGGTTTGACCTTATCACCTGTCTATTCAATAAACTCCAGTGCCTTCCTTTTACTTCTGAATCACATATAAAATCCTGTGTTTGGCTTTTAAAACTCCCAATAACACGATCCCTTCCTACCTCTCTAGTCTTTTTATACCTTGCTCCCCTCCAGATACTCTGTGATTCAGTGATGCTTCTAGCCTCTTTGCAGTTCCTTAAACAAGATACTCTGTTGCTCAGTACTTTTTACTAGCTGTACCTTCAGGCGTGGAATGCACTCTTTCCTTATCTCTGCCTCCTGGCTTTCTTTAAGTCTCAGAGGTCTGTCTTCTGCAAGAAGCCTTTCACAGTTCTCAATGTTAGTGTCTTCCCTTTGAGACTCCCTCTGATTATCCTCTGTGTAGATTGTTTTTACACAGATATTTACATGTTGCCTCACCTAATTAGGCTGTGAGCTCCTTGAAAGCAGAGATTGTCTTTTGCCCTTCTTTCTATCTCCAGGGTTTAGCACAGTGCCTGGCACATGAGTGATGCTTAATAACTGCTAGCTGACTGATTGCCTTCTTTCCCAGGAACCCAAGTCTATCCTTTGGCCTTTGGTTTCTGTGCCCAGCTTTATCTAGGTCAGCTTCTCTTACAGATTCATGACCTTCCTTTAAGATCTCAGGGTTTGACTGGACACTATAATAGTCCAATCCAGTGAAATTATCCTGACATTCCAGGGCTCATTCAAGATGATGTGATCAATGAAATATTGCTTTATGGCTTTCAAGAAGACATGACAAAAGTCTCAAAGAAAGGCCTGATCCTTTGGATGGATCTTGTTATCCATGCTTTCTCCTTTTTACATCCTCTAAGTCAGTTATTTGACACTCAGAAGGAATTTTCCCATAGAAACCACTTTGTATCTGGTGGTTGGGTTATTAGGCTGGCCTAGACGTCACGTAAATGAGAAGAGACCTGAAGTATAGTCCTGAACCCTACCATCATTTGCTAGGAGTATAGATAGGGCCTGATTGGTATGAATATAAGCCCTATGAAGTGGAATTTGAAGTTATAATTATGTAAAATATGGTAATTAGTTGTAGCCTAATGGAAATATGCAGTTTGAATTCAAAGAACACAACCTTTTTATAGGATTCATTATTCAAGCTGACCCTAAGTAGGTTTTACTGGAGAAGTTGAAAGAGAGAGAGTATAGTAAAGAGCCTTGACTATCTCCAATGAAAAAGGAAAAATCAATCTGTTAACTTACTTTTTTTATGATCTGATATTTCATTATCTGATTTGTTTTGCAAAATTATGAGTTTACCTTGGCAAATCTCGAGTAAAAGTTCTCTTCAGAAAATGTTTAAGCATAACATAAAAATCAGCCCTACTTGAACTGTGCTCTTTTTCCTCTGTCAGAGATGGCTACATTTCATACATTGTAAATGCGTAGGACACTGGACAAAAAAGTGAAACTTGGGTTTAGGATTACCTGTTCCTTTTGTAAAAAAAAGTCTTCAAATTATATGCTCTGTTTGTGGAACAATTATTTTGTTCTTTCCCTGAATCCAGTCTCTCTAACGTTTCATAGTTATCTTTTTCTTGGGTTAAAAACATAAACAGAAGGACAATAGAAGATCTACAAAGGTATGGAGAGCAGAAAAAAAGTCTATTCAATGACTTTGCACAGTGTGTGATGTTTATCTTTCTGCCAGGGCTGAATAATTGTAGTCTCTTTTCAAAGTACTGACTGATCTCTCTCTGACAAAGGAAGGTAAAGGAACTTGAAAAACACGTGTCTCTTCTCCCAGTTATCAGGACGGATGAAGTGTTCCTTTAAGAAAATGGCAGGTAGGCCTCAATGTGAAAACAAAGAAGAAAGAGGAGTGGAAGAGGGAGAGAGCAATCTCTATCTGTGTTAGGATCTTGGAGGATTAACAAAAGTGATGTAGAAGAGAAAGGGAAGAGCAAGTTACACATATGAGGCTCTTCCCAAAGAGCAGGGAAGAGAGAAGGCAGCTGCTAATCCTCTAAGAAATGATGGGGCAGAGCCCCAGGTGCATACAGATGAGGGATATACGATGACTGTCCAAGGAAGAAGAGACAAATAGTGTTGGTTGGTGATTTCTTATTGGGGCTACTGAGGCAATGTATCAGTCTGACAAGAAAAATAGGAAGGTTAACTCTTTTTGGGGCATATTTTCAGGACATGACAGAGAATCTCCAAAGACTTGTTAAACTTGAGGAATACTGTCCTCATCTGGGTCTTCTCACAGATACCAAGCTATACTATAAGAAAGAATCAGAATTGGAATTTTTATCACTGCCTTTGATAAAAAGCAAGGACATAGTCATCTTGGAGACATTTTAGGATGAAAATATATAGGGATGACATTAAACATAAGAAAAATGGAAAAGATCTGAAAAGATTTTTATAACAAACTTTTTTCAACATCAGGGACAGTAGAGTCACCACACTTGGACTACAATATTATTGTCCCAGATTATCCCTAGAGGAATAGAAATGTCACTGAAGAGAACAAAGGTGGGGGAAACAGTTGGATTAGACCAAGTGTGCAGAGAGTAGAGTTGTAGTAGACATTGCAGGATCAATTGCAAGATATCTGAAGCTGGGAAAAACATTAAGGTGTGGAGAAAATACTCACCTCTGTGCCTACTTTCCCATCCATATGAAATTTGATGAGAATCTTTTACATACAAATTGAGGGCATCTTTGAGAGTAGACAATAGGCAGGTTTTTACAAATGACATTCCATAATACAGAACAAATCACCCTCACCTAATTGATTCAAAGATGTAGACAATACACGCATGTGTACATGTGTACATTTTTATGTATGCATATATGTGTGTATCTGCACATGCATATATATGTATGTGTATACACACATAAGAAACACACAATGACATACACTGCAAATGTCCAACAAATTTGGCCCAGAATTAAGCAGGAGGAGAGTAGTGGGCTGAATTGTCTTCAGGAAATCGTAAAGGCCTTTTAGTGGCCTCAGACTTCTCTCAGAAACAAGGACCCATCTTTTTTAACAACAGTATTTTATTGATGTTGTGTTACTGAAGGTCTTAGAATATGATGGCTTTTGGAGAAATAAAAATGAGTGTATCAAAGATAATGTAGAAGTAAATGGTGGCATTGAACAGTCTGCAGTCTATGACAGACCATTTGAAGAAATGGAGTAAAGGATGTCCTTAGGAAAATATGTGATTGGAAAAGATGACTGGTTATGTGGCAAGAGCAAAGGATAACCAACAGCCTGAGTACTCCACTGTTGTCTTTATGGTATCAGGGGAATGGGGGACCCCAGCACATTAAGGGAGCTCATATATCACATTTATAGGAAGATGTGGGCAGAATTTGCATGAAAGGACTGGGATTTGCATCATTGGAGGGAATGTGGAAATTGATGAGATCAAAAAATTCTTTGAGCATTTGAGGTGAGCTTAAAATATAGGAATGATGGATAACATTTAACAAAGGTTGGCAAAAATATACTTCCCTTTAGTTTTACCAGTCTAATCAAAAGGACCTTAAACTATTATATCCTCCTGGCTTGATGCCATACCAATGATAATGGAGGAATAATAATGATAACAATGAACATTAATATAGCGCCTACTGCATACCAGATACTATGCTAAGTGCTTTACATATATTATCTCATTTGATTTTTGCAACAACCCTGGAAAGTAGATGCTATTATCATTCCCAATTTCCAGATGAGGAAATTGAGGCAAATGGAGGTCAAGTGATTTGTCCAAGGTCACACACCTAGTAAGTATCTGAAGCCAAATTTGAACTCAGGACTTCCTAATGCTAGGCCTGGTGCTCTATCCACTAAACCACCTAGATGCTCCAAGATGACCAAGAATTCACAGGAGATAAAAATCTAAAAACAAAGACAGCAAAAAAGCCTCATATGCATATATGCAAATATATAAAGTATGGTTACCCTTACAGAGTTAGAGATCCTGATGCAAGATTGCAGATGTGGCATCATGGCTCTCATTGAGACTGTGGGATGGAACACTGGGTGGGTATGCCTTATTCAAAAAGAGCTGGATAGGAAAAGGTAGCAGTGGAGTAGCTTTTTGTATTAAATATACTCATGTGACGAATCCGAATCAATGGGAGAAAAAAGACACAGAAGTGACATTGTGACTAGCATATTCTATAGGTCACTCAGATGTTCAGCTTACTTGTTGTCTTGCACTACAGGTATGAATTTGACCTGAATAAGCTGAAACACAGTGAAAATTCAGTCCTGGCCCCCTTTGTTGGATCTGTGATCTGATCTACCTGGCTCCTGTGGCCCAGGCCACACATCTCCATGGATTAGACTCTTTGAAGGGCTTCTTGATGATGTCACAGTTCTTCCTAAATCCCCAGAGTTTCTTTTTTTGGCAGACTGCTTCTGTTCTTTTTTTTGTGAGGCAATTGGGGTAAAGTGACTTGCCCAGGGTCACACAGCTGATAAGTGTCAAGTGTCTGGTCAGAGATCAGATTTGAATGCTTCTGTTATTTCTTGAGCCAGCATTCATCCCTTGCTGAGAGCTGTATGATCCACATAATTGACAGAGACTTGGAAAAATTAGTTCTTTTTAAAAAAAATTTCTTTATTTCTTTACTTTTAGTTTTCAACATTCATTTCTGTAAGATTTTGAGTTCTACATTTTCTCCCTCTCCCTGTCCTCCCACCTCCCCAAGACAGCATACAATCTGATATAGGGTATACCTATACATCCACATTAAACATAACACTGGTCCTTTTCAACAGCCAACTTTATATTGACAGCCAATTAACCATGTTGGTAGTCTCTTTCTTCCAACATCCTCTTAAATACACTACAGTCACATAGGCAAACTAACACTCTAAAGTAGTTCCTACCTTCCACCATTTTTTCCATCAGCTGCCGACATGAGTTGCTGAACTACTTTGTTTGGTCTGTGTGACCTTGGGCAAATAACTTAACCTCTCTCTGCCTCAGTTTCCATATCTGTAAAATGGGGATAATAATAGTACCTACCTCAGGGTTGAATGAGATAAGTTAAGCACTTCATAAACCTCCAAGTCCTGTCCTCTATCCCCTGTGCCTCTATCCCTCTATCCCTCCCTAATTAGTCACCAAGAAAGCTGTTTAAATATAGCTAAGGAGCAAAATGGCTAAGGACTTTGTTTTTAGGTTTGGGGATGAGGTTGTCTTAAATGCAAATGGGAAATATTGTGCCGACCTGTCATCTTACAGTCTAGGTATGAATATGATCTGAACAAGTTTGAACAACGAACTTGCTTTTTCTCTTCTGCCATCTTGCTGCTTCATAGTGAAGCTTCAGTACTGGGTTACTCAGTGCATCTATGACTGACTGGTTGGTTCCTACAGTGCAGGTCACAATCCATACTGGCCTTCTCATCCTGTGCAGTTTCATTCGTGTCCTCCCATAAATTGTCTGGAGAAGGATCTCCCTACCTTGTTGGAGACCTTGGTCTTTTCGTATTTCAAAGGTACTAATGCAACACGTGGGCCATCTACATGTTAGCCCTTATTCTTACCACATGCATGGCCCACTTCTTCTTCTGATTCTATATGTCCTCGATGATGTTCTTAGTACCACACAAGATACTATTGTTAATAGGCTGCAGCTAAGCCCATCCTGAGTGTCTCTGTTGTTTCTTTTGGGTCGTATACAGTTTCCATGCCTCTGAGACTGTGGTGTTTGTAGCCATAGGGTATCAGTGGGAGAATTTTGGTATTTAAAAGATGGACTTTAATGTCAGAGAATAGCTTGGGAGTGTTGAAAGTGTCACACACTTGGCTAAATTCAGTCCAGCTTGTTCTTTTCCTCTCATTCAATTCTAGGTCCAACCCATCATCTGTCAGCTGTCTCTGTGCTTGCACTGATGGCATAACCCAATAGATTGCCTAAACAGATGCACTCAATAGGCATTCTTCATCCACTTGATCTTTCTTCTGTGGATTCTTAGGTCAGTCTCTTTTGAGTAGTTCTGGATCTACCTGCGGGCACACAGAATCTCCAGGTTGGAAGAGACTCCAGTAGCCAGCTAGACTAAGCTATATCTGAGCGAGACACTGTTCCACAGATGCTCATCCCAACTTTGCTTGTACACTTCTACTGAGGTGGCTCATTCCACTTTTGGACAGCTCTAACTGCTAGGGAGTTTTCCCATACATCAGCTGATAGCAGCCTCTCTGCAGTTCCATCCATTTTTCCTACTTTTGCCCTCTGGGGCCAAGCCACAAGTGTAATCTCATTTCCACAGGAGAACCCTTCAAATCCATATAGATTATCTCTCTCTCTCTCCCCATTGACCTACTTTTCTCTGGCCCCAATATCCCCAATTCCTCCCACTAGTCCTTGTATGGTACGATCAGCCCTTTCCATCCTAGTCATTGTCCTCTGGACACTCTGGGCTAACAACCATGCTAGGTTGTGTTACAGTTTCCATAATGTTTGCAGGAGGTTTTAAACAGTAAGCACCAAATCCGTCATTTGGGTCGCTGAGCCGGACTTGAGTTCTTATGTGTTAAAGCATTTGTGCACCAGAAGTGTCATCTTTCCAGTACTGAGGGCAAAAGCTTAGTTCCTGTAGTGAAAGGGCACCTTTTTTGGAAGGTATAGTAAAACCAGTCCTTTGGCCTCAGCATACAGTGCAGATTTACTGTCTGGGTTTTTTTTCCTTTTCTAATTACCAGATTAAATCTGCACACACATTAGCTTCACACTAATATGATGAACTTTGAAATGTTATTTTCCTTCCTTTATCAACAATGCTTATCTCTTAGCATTGTTTAAAGGCCTTGTGACAGGGGTCATACTAAAATTGAAAGTAAATGCACTTACTGCAAATCATGTCAGAAATTGACTAGGTATCTAATGTGGTTTCTCAGACTGATTAATTGAGGCAATCGGATTGTCCCCCACTTAAAAAAAACAAAAGCATATGCACACAGGCTGAGAGTGCCCTAGTGCCCCCCTGTGAAAGGTCTACCATTGTGCCTTGGAGCATGACAGCCCCTGGCATGTTCCTCAGCAGCTCTTCCAGCCCGCAGGGCAGTGTACCTGTGGTTGTGGAGTGTCCATAAGGATCCTGAAAATCAGATGGGTTTGAAACCTCATTAAAAAAATCTTGGCATTGATATAGGTTGATTGCATTAATTTGACTATGTTCAGAGTTAATATAAAAGTTTAACAGCATATAAAAAAAGTACCATTGGCAAAGAGGGATATCATTGTTTTGAGACAATGTAAGGAATTCATTTGATATGATTCCTGTCTTGAAAATGACTTGGCTGTCTTTGTGCTTCTCGGTTTTACTGGAAACTATGAATACAGTCAGAAGAAAACATTGATCAGTAGAACTCATCTAGTCCAACCCCCTCAGTTTCCACAAGGAGGAGATTGAAGTCCAAAGAAAGGAAGGGACTTGCCCAAGGTCACACAGCTAGAAATGATCATTTCAATTTGACACTGCTATGGATCAGAGGTCATCATCCTCTCAACTCTATGTTAGAAACTTTCTTCATTAAGTCTTTGTAGATATAGCTTCTGGTTTGCTTGAGCGGCTGGGGCTGGGACTCCTTTCTCTCTGCCTAGAAATATGTGGACTGGATATGTGTCTGGACCTTCGCAGTGACTGCACACCTTTAGGATGCTTTTCCTCTCATTAGGACTCAGCTGAATTCAATTCAACACATGTCTATTATTGAGAAGCTGCATTCTAGAGGTTTGAGAGGATTGTAAGCTCCATTTGTGTCAAGGATGAGAGGTGACAGCCAAAAAAAGTCAATGGAAACTCGGGCTACTGTAAGAGGAAGTTGATATCCAGGGTGAGGGAGAGGGTCTCAAGTATTATATTTACTGCTGGGTGGAATATTTTAGAAAGGACAAAGAGAAACGGAAGTGTATCAGGCAAAAGAAGTCCCAATCCTCCCCCTTTCCCTCCCCCAACCCTAATCCAACCCTAATCCTCCCCTAACCCTAACCTTCCCAATCCCCTAGCCTTAACCCTCCCTTCCCCCCCCCCCCACAGGCCCCGTGCTCTATCCACTGCACTACCTAACTGCTTTATATTAAATGGCTACCAACCAAATGTACCTGAAATAACCAAATGGTAATAATAATCATAGCGGCTAACATTTACAGAACACTTTAAGTTCTGCGAAGCATGTTGTATATATTCTTTCATTTTATCCCCACAATTACTCTGGGAAGTAGGTGATATTATTATCCCCAGTTTCTAGGTGATGAATTGAGGCAGACAGAAGTTAAGTAACATGCCGAAGGTCACATGCCTAGTAATCATGAGGCAGGATTTGAACTCAGCTCTTAATTGCTTTTTCTCTTCTGCTTTCTTGCTGCTTCATGATTAATAATAATAGCTAATAATAATATTAGCCAACATTTATTTATATAGTGCTTCTTCTGTCCCTGGCACTCAGCTAAACACTTTTCAATGATTATCTCATTTGATCCTCACCACAGCCTTAGGAGGTGAGGGCTGTAATTATCCCATATTATTGGCGAACAGCCAATGAGCCACAGAGATTTGAAGTCAGGCCTTAGCTACCCCAGTCCCAGCCCTCTATCGACTGTGCCACTTAGTTCCTTATGTTGTGTTCGGGGAGGTACACAGTTCAGGTAGGCCATGATCTCGGCCCTCAAGGCAGGGGAGTGCTGGAACTAGCTTAGAGAAGCCAGTAGATTATTACATTTTCAGTGGGAACATATACACCTTGGAAACTGATAAATGGTACATATGGGTTTGCTTTGTTTTGTTGATTGTCTAGGCTTAAGAAAGTGATGGAGAAAGTGTTAATAATTGAGATGAAACTTAAAAAATGTCATGCCTTTTCAGAGAGTTGTTTTTTACATATTTACCAGCAAACCACAGGGCTTATAGTCTATAGGGGGAAAGTCTTTCAGGTACATGGGTTACATGACCCATAGTATGGTTGACCAGATTCTTATTAGGGCCATGGTTTTCAGGAAGCCCCAGGGTCCTGCCTACTCTCACAAAGGTCCCCTGTACCCATCCTCTGGCTCATCACAAAAGCAAATAACCACACTGTTCTAGAAACTGGAGAAACTGGTTCAGTATTTATAGGGGTATTAACCAAAGGGATTCCATAGGCAGAATTCTCCCAGTTGATTCAGTTTAATGGATTAGAAACAAATGGCAGTGAGCTTTAAGAACTTGCTCGTTTTGTTTTTTCATAGCACACTGCTATTCTTTGCCTGCTACACAGAGGTCTCATCAATTGTCAGAGCAGTGACTACTGTCCTGCTTGGATCATACCTCCTGCAGGAGGTATAGTGACATAACTCTAGAACAGAGTTTGGTGTAAGGCTGAAGCCAACACAATAACCAAACGGCTTCGTCTGAAGTACGTGGACTCTGGAACCTGAAGTCCTGTGTTAGAGTCCTGTCTCTGCTTCTTAATAGCTGTGAGACCCACTGAGTAAATTCCTCTCCCTGTGCCTCAGCTCTCCAGAAGAGCTAGCTAAGCTTCCATTACCTTTCTCCCAAGAGGATAATGAGGAAAGTGCCTTATAAATATGATTGTTCTTGTTACAGGCCCTAGAGGTGGGGGTCCTATGGAGAGTGTTAGAGCCTGGCCTCCCAAAGTTTCAGTTCCATGTTTGTTTGCTAGAAACTCATCCTAGATTTCACTATAGTTGTATGCATGAAAACAGATTCTGATTTATAATAGTCCAGAAGAAGAAAGGAATAAAAAGGGGGACAAAGTAAGTTGACGTGTCTGGGCAAAAGAGTAGCCACAAATGAACATTATTCAAGTTAAGATCTGACTTAAAAGAGTTAAAAAAAAGGTGGTAGTGGTGGAGGTAGAAATCAATACAAAAGAATTAAATGGAAGAAAACATAAACCTAATAATCCTAAGCTTAATGTGAGTGGACTAAACTTCCCAATACAACAAAAACATCCAAATGGATAAGAAAACAAAACCTAATGATACGTTACATGCTCGAGATGTTAAAAAAGGAAGATACGGACAGAATGAAAATGAGAGGTTTGAACAAAATGTATTGCATCAGGTGACTCCAAAAAAGCAGAAATTGCAATTGTAATTTTAGATAAAGAAACAAAAACAAGGTTGAGAGATAAATACAGAAACTACATTGTATTTTAAGCCGCCATACACAACGAAACATAATCATTATGAAATATGTCTGCACCAAATGGCATAGTGTCTAAACTCATAAATGAAAAGCTAACTGAACTGTACAGGCTAACAGTAAAAAAAAAGTTGTGGGAGATTTTGTCTTTCAGAGCTAGATAAATTTAAAAGAAAACAGAAAGGAAAACACAGAACTTAACAAATTATTTGAAAGAATTAATTTGAAATGCTAATTTTATCTTCCAAATGGGAATATTAAAGATGTTTTTTTATTATCAAATGGCACATTTCCACAACTGATCATATTCTAGGGGAAAAAATCATTAAAAAATGTGAAAGAAATGTTAAACATTATAGACTGTAACACAAAGTAGCAATGAAGACACAGAGCATAACCAAAAGATGAAGACTTCAATGGAGAATAAGTAATGACATCTTGAATGAATCTTTGAGTGGGTCAATGAACTAATCATAGAAACAATAAATGTTAAAAAAAGAAAAATAGCAATGAAAGGGCAGAAACAGTTTTGGGAGGATGTAGCTAGAGTAGTCCTTAGAGGAAAAAATGTGTCTGATAAATGTACATTAGTGAGACAGTATGAAATTTAATGAACTGAACATGTTATTTAAAAAACCTGAAAACCTGTAACAAATGAGCAACCCCCCAAAGAAGTAATCTTTAAAATTAAAGAAGTAGATGAAAACAAAAATGCTATAGGAGTGATAAAGCTAAAACCTTTTAAAAAATTAACAGAATTGATGGGCTAACTTAGACAAAAAAAGAGAGGAAAGTCAAATTGCTAAAAACAAAAAAAAATGAAATAAATCCGCAACTGAGAGGAAATAAAATTGTCAGTTATCATAGTGCCCAAGGTCACAGTAAGAGCACAGGATTATAAATCTAGAGTGTAAAGTTTCTCAGAGACTATCTAGTCCAGCCACTTCATTTTGCAGAAGAGGAAATTGAGGCTTAGGGAGGTGAAATTGCTTGTGCAATGTAACACACAAAAGCCTAGAACTCGAAGGGACCAATACCCTCACTTTTCAGATGTGGGAGGAAACCGTGGTCCTTAAAGGTTAAATGACTTGTCAGAGGTCCCACATGTTGTAAATGGCAGAGCTGCAATTATATGCCAACAAAATACAAAATTTAAAGGAAAGAGATAATTATCTAAAAATAAGATATCAAAGTTAACAGAAAGAGAGAGATTTTAAGCAACCCAATTTCAGAAGGAGAAACTGAGCATCATAAATGAACTACCAAAGGGCATAGTGGAGTGGCTAAGGTACAGAACTTGGAGTCAACGAGACCTGGATCCCTATCTCTGACACTTTCTAGCTGTGTGACCATGGGCTGAGCCTTGTTTCTTCTCTTTTCTTTTTTAAAATTAAATGTCATTTTATTTTCAGCTCCTAATTCTTTCCTTCTCTTTTCCTCTCCCTCCCCCATTATTACTGAGAAATTGAGAAAAACAAAAGTCGATACAAACATACATGCATTAGCCATGTCCAAAAAAATAGACCAGTATGTGCTCCGAGTCATTTGAGTTTGGGACGTCATAGGCCTGCAGTAGGGATAAAGCCAATTGGATGTTCACACTAAGTCTGACATGGGTATGTTTAGCAGAGGTCTACCAGGATGCATAAGGAGGTCAGAACAATAAAGCCCATTAAAGTTTCTGTGCAGATCTATATGATATGAAGGTTGGCGCCGGTGAGCGGCTATATACTGCCAACCTGGCGAAGCTAGGCAGAGCCAGTCTCCAAAAAAAAAAATCATATAAAAAAGTATTTTAAATCGTGAATAAAAGAAGTACAATTAAAACTATCACACATATATCCAATTACTTAAGAGGCTCTGGAAAGATAAATACATAATGTAGTATGGTCTAGAGTTGTGAATTGTTCCAATAGTTCTGGAAAAGAATTTGGAATTATGGGAAGGAAACTACTGAATAATGAGATGGGAAAAGAGGTTGGGGCCTAGGTTTTTTTTTTTTTTTTTTTTTTTTGCTTTTTGGCAGGGGAAGGCTAGGCAATTGGGGTTAAGTGACTTGACCAAGGTCACACTTCTAGTAAATGTTAAGTGTCTGAGGTCAGGGGCCTAGCTTTGAAGGGCTTTTAGAGTCACTGGAGTTTATATTTTATTTTCTTAACAGATGTTTTAAACACCAGAATGGGAGCATTACAATGCATAGCAGAACACACAAAAAAATGATTCTTCATGAAACCATGAATCTCCATTTCTTATCTCCTGCTTTTAAAAAAATGTACATTAAATTCTCAATGTTACTTTCAAAATTGCCTAGCTTTTCTTTATTTTCCTAAGCTTCCTTGTTTCTCTTCTGTACATTTAAAAAAATGTTAGTGACATTTCTTTTTTTGCTTCGTGATTGGTAACCCTACTTCCACCTTAGGAGGCCACTGTAATGCAATGTAGTAGTTTAGGTGAGAGATAGTGAGGGTCTGAACTAAGATGTGAGTAGATAGAAAAGGTTGCATGTGTGTTATAATAACTGTCAGTTGTGTGGACTGTGAGGATTTGGGGAATAGGACTGACTCATCTTCTGGTGCCCTCACTGACCCCACTGGCATTGAGGATATGTCCCTATCCAAAGCATAAATGCCCTCATCATCTCCATAGATGAAGTGTTTGGTCTGGCATTGATGACTTCTCATAGATAAGGTTAAAGACTCCTTGCCTCATATTGCCTCATTGATAATACATTCAGAATGATTGATTCAGAGATGCAGGAACAAACAGGAGAGCCAGAGCTGAGTATTCAGACCAAGAGAAGCCAGTTTGACAGCCATGGAATAGCCCTTCCATGGCAACAACATACTTCAGGGATCCATATGTAGTGGAGGAGTCCCTTATCCCCTGGAATAGTTCTTGGGCTATGCCAAGTTTTTGCACTGAGGGTAGGAGTTCATGAACCTTGACATGTTCTTGAACTAAGCCTGAATTGGAGTTAATGTGCAGCAAGAGACAGAGAGTATAGAAGAAAAAATGAGAACCTGGTCCAAAGAGGAGCAAGGAACAGAATTAGAGTGTGTAAGAACAAATGAAAATCTTGCCCTTTACTGATACTGTGAGTTAAATGAACTCTGGGCAATGGGGTTAACTCTAGCAACCTAAATTGCTTTCTTTCCGTCAGTGTTAGGGACTTGATACTGTGGTAGTACTCCAAGACAGGAGGATTCTGGGTCTTGAGGATCACTGGAGGGAAAGGCTTCTTGATTCCATAGCAGTCCCAAGTCTTTTTTCCTCAGTGGTGTGGAGCCTCAATCCAAGGATATTAGGTTTAAATCTAAAAGATTGTGTGGGCCCCTAGGGGGCTGAGGATCACTGGAAAGAGAAACCAGGATTTTTTTTCTATTTAGGGACTCAGGTTCAAATCCTTTGCATTTTTCAGGTTAAACCTGTTTAATATTTTATATTGACTTGACTGTTTGCATGGGAGCTAATAACTCTTTACTGTTTCCTTAGAAACCTGGATTTGTGTCAAATTCTTTTGCTCCCACAAGGGATACTCTAGAGGGAGGTGGAAGTCAAAGGAGTCTCTAGGACTGAACCTGGTCCATGTAAACCCAAGGCTTCACTTCTGCGCCACAGGTTACAGGAACAATATTTCTAGAATAATTTTTTTCAAGAATCCAGAACCACGTATGTGTGCGTGTATGTGTATGTATGGGGTCAGGTTTGAATTATCTAGGCTGGCTATCTATGTTGATCAGACTAGTCAGATAAATGGCAGATTTCTACTTCATCTGGGTTACATAGACTGTCAAAGACATTATTCAAAACTGAGTAGACAATTTATTTCTGATACTATCCTACCTCCTCTTCCTAGGTTCCTGTTCCAATTTTTGACCAATCATCTTACCCATCCCCCTCAAAACTTACCTTTCTACATCCCTCAGGGAACTTGTTCTCCACTAATATTTTAATGGCTTTTAAGAGTTTAATGGGTTGCCCCTTCCAGGAAACATACTTGCATATTAACCATAATCCAGAGGAGTGACTCTAATAGTGGAAACGTAAGGCGTGATAATTGCCTTGTAAAGCAGCTAAGGCTTGTAGTACTCCTCAGATTAAGTGTCCTCCTACTTTGCTCATTTGTAGGAATATATCTTTATGGTATTTTGGCTATATAGACAGACTGAGCAACTGGTAATTGAGTCAGAGTAGCCCTGGGAAAGTCAAAGATCTGGTAAGAGTCACATTGTGACTCATGTTACAAGTCACATTATGGCTGCTGTCTGGAGTCTGGCTGAATTACTACGATTTTTTTAAGTGAATAAGGGACCAGCTGTAAAAGTTCAGTATATATCAGTGGTTCTCAACCTGTGGATTATGTTTAATTTGTAACAATGAAAATACATCCTGCATATCAGATATTTACAGTATGATTCATAACAGTAGCAAAATTACAGTTATAAAGTAGCAACGAAAATAATTTTATGGTTGGGGGTCACCACAACATGAGGAACTGTATTAAAGGGTCATGGCATTAGGAAGGTTGAGAACCACTGGTATATATGCACTTTTTTTTTTAAATAGGGAAAGAGGGTGAAGGGAACTACCCAAAGCATAAGGCTTGTGCTGCAAAATGGGAAATGAGATTGATATTTTGTAAATCATGGTACTAAACCTGTGACAGAGTGGCAAAGTAATCTGTTATTTCTCTTATTGTATACTCTGTGAAGTCCCATTGTAGGGTAGCTTTGGATCCTTAATGTGTAACTAGCATTGTACATGACATAATGCCCCTGAGTGTTTTTTTTTTTTTTTTATAAAAAAGCATGATAGACTGAATGCATCCACTGGCAAGTAACCTAGTACAACAAGGCCTTTGACCTTGTGATCTTGCTGGTGAACAGCTTCTCTTGTTGACTATAAATTTCTTTTCCCTATGCTTAGGACATAAGACAAGAGAAAGGCAGCCACTGCACGTGTAACTAAGCTAGGCTAAGGGGCACTGATACCAGTAGGATGTTCACACCTGGCTTGGGCACACTACTTCCCTGGGGTTGCTTCCCTTTTTCTTGAATTGGTTTCCCCATCTTGCCCAGGTTGGAAGTGAAACAGCCAGTTCACAGGCCAGACTCCACTACTGATTGGTTTAGGATCTTTGACCTGTTCTATTTCCAACCTGGATCAGTTGACTCCCTCCTTAGGCAACCTGGTCGGTCCCTGCTCCCAGGCACTCACTGTATTAATACTGAACTTAGTGTGGATGCCCATTTGACTTAAGTCACTGTAGCTCAAAACTCCTGAGCTCAGTCCATGCACCAGCTTCAACATCTTCTAGTAGCAGGCATTATAGACATAGACTATCATACCTGATAGCAAGCACTTCTGTAAGGCCTTGCTAAGTACCTCAGTTTCCAGGTAAGTTCAATTTAGTGTTCCTAGGTGATGAGAAATGCTTATAAAATCCCAGGCAGGGTGGTTCCCAAGCTCACTATCTACCCAAAGCTCCCTAGGCATAGCTTGTTGTCTCCCTCATGATTTCCTAGGCCTAGAAATTATGTGCTGGTGTCACAGAATCTTAAAATTTGGAGGGACCTCAGATACTGTCTAATTTCCAGCCCATTCCTGACTGTTTTTGCCCTTTTTTTAGCATCCTCAGTGCTTAGCATAACGTCTGGCACATAGAAGGTGTTTAATAAGTACTTGTTGGCTTGATTTGACTGAGAATCCTCTTTATAGCATCACTGACAAGTGATCATTGGTCCTTTACTGGACGATTTGCAGTGAGGAGGGAAACACATTTTCTCATGAGACTGCCAGTTCCATTTCTGGATGGGAATTTTTTAAGAAATAGAACTTAAGTCTACTGCTACAACTTCCACTTATTGGTCTTATTTATGTCCTCTGGGGACCATCAGAACCAGAAGTAATCAACCAAGAAGTCTATCAATTAACCAGAAAGCATGTATTAAATACGTCTAATGTGCCAGACCCCGTGTGAAGGGCTGAGGATATAAAGAAAAGCAAAGACAATCCCTGACCTCAAGGAGCTTACATCCAAATGTGGGAGGATAACCTATATAAATTAGTATATAGAAAATAATAACAGTAGATGGAAGGTAACCTTAGAAGGGAAGGCCCTAGTACCTGCTGGGGGGAGGGAAAGGCCTCTTGTTGAAGTCTTCATTGTACTTGAGTCTTGAAGGAAGTGAGGAACTGTAGGAGGGGGAGGTGAGGAGAGAGAACATTCTATACATGAGAGAAAGCCAGTACAGAGGCATGGGGAAGGGAGATGGAGTGTTGTGAGCAAGGAACAGCAAGCGGGCCAGTATGGTTAGACTGTAGAAAGCATGGAGAGAAGTAATGTGAAGAATACTGAAAAGATTGGGAGAGACCAGGTTGTGAAGAACTGTAAATACCGAACAAGAGTTTATATTTGATGTCAGTGGTAATAGGGAGTCCCTGCAGATTACTGAGTAGGGGGTAACATGGTTAGCATTATGCTTTAGGAAAATCACTTTGGCAGCTGTGTGGAGGCTGGATTGAAGTGGTGAGGGTCTGAACTAGAGTGGTAGCTGAGTGAGCAGAGAGGAGAGGCTGTATCTGAAAGTTATCATAGAGGTAAAAATGACAAGATCTGGAAACTGAATAGAGGAAGTGAGTGAGAGTGAAGGGTTGAGTATGACATTGAGCTTATGAGCCTGGATGACTGGTAGGATAATGATGCCCTTGCCAATAATGGAAGTTCAAAAGAGGAGAGGATTTGGGGTAAAGATAATGAATTTTGTTCTGGATATGCGGAGTTTGAGAAGCCAAGGGGACGTGCAGTTTGAAATCTCCCATAAGCAATTGGTGATACAGGACTGAAGCTCAGGAGAGTTAGGGCTAGCTGGCTAGAGATCTGGCAATCATTGACATGGAGATTATAATTGAATCCTGGAGTGCTATTGAATTCACTAGTGGAGATAATGTAATGGGAAAAGACAAGAGGGCCCAGGACAGCGGGACCCCTGCAGTTACTGGGTATGACATGGAGAAAGATTCAGGAAAAGAGACTGAGAAGGAGCCGCCTGACAGAGGGAAAACCTAGAGAGAGCAATGTCACAAAAATTCAGAGAGGAGAGAATATCTCCAGGAGGAGAAGGTGATTAATAGTATCAAATGCTGCAAGAGAGAATGGAGGATAGGGATTGAGAAAAGGTCATTTGATTGGGTCAAGAGATTGAGGGTAATTTTTGAAAAAGGGGAGGGGCAGCACTTCTTCAAGTTGGGTTGTGTCCCCATATGGGTCACAAAAAATTTGGTAACAAAACTTTGCACAACAACCAAAAATTAATTAAAAATCAAATGCATAATGAATCTGAGGTGTTTCTGGCAGCACTTCATTGCAGCCTTGGTTCTGAACACAAAGCATGCACACTTTGCATTGCTCGTGCCCTTGGGTCATGCAACACCAAAGAATGCTGCCTAAACTGAAAAGGGGTCCCTGAGTGGAAAAAAATTTAAGGAGCCCTGATTTAGTCCAATTCTTTCACTTTATTTTTTAAAAAGCAAACATTTTTTATTTTGAACCTAACCAACACTAAAGAAGTTGAGCATTTCCATATACAGAGTGGAAGAGAAAGAATGTTTGTAAAATTGTGAATCGGTATTATGAACAAGCTTGCTTTTCTTTTAAAGTATATAGTAAATTCAACATGTTACTTTTAAAAAATTATTTAAAAGTATTTCCCACTACATATAAATTTTTTTAACAATCATTTTTTTTAAATTTTGAGATCCAGATTCTTTTTTCTCTCTCATGTCCCTCCCACCTCCTTGAGAAGGCAAGGTTTTCTTACTTACTTTGTTTTCTTCATTCTGAGTTGATCAACTTTTTCTCTAGTGGTGGATTGTGTTTTTCATCATAGGTCCTTTGGAATGGTCTTGGATCATGTTCTTGATCTGAATAGCTAAGTCTTTCACAGTCGATCATCCTTTCTGTTGCTGTGTACAATGTTCTTTTGGTTCTGCTAACTTCACTTTGCATGAGATCATATAAGCTTTCTCAGGTTTTTCTGCAATCTGCTTGCTCATCATTTCTTATAGCACAGTAATATTCCATTACAATCATATACCACAACTTGTTTAGCCGTTCCCCATTTGATGGGCATCCTCTTGATTTCCGATTCTTTGCCACCACAAAAAGAGCTGGTAGAGGTATTTTTTGTACAAATAGATCTTTTTTCCTTTTCTTTGATCTCTTTGGGTTACATACCTAGAAGTAGTATTGCTGGGTCAAAGGGTATGTGCAGATTTATAGCCCTTTGGCTATAAGTTATTCTCAAGTTATTCTCCAGAATGTTTGAACCAGTTCACACCTCTACCAAGAGTGCATTATTGTCCCAATTTTTCCATTTACCCTCCAGCATTTGTCATTTTCATTTTTTTGTCATATTAGCTAATCTGATAGGTATGAAGTGTTACCTCAGAGTTATTTTAATTTGCATTTCTCTAGTCAGTAGTGATTTAAAGCATTTTTATATGACCATAGATAGTTTTGATATCTTTGTCTAAAAACTGCCTGTTCCTATCCTTTGACCATTTATCATTTGGAGAATGGCTTTTATTTTTATAAATTGGGCTCAGTTTCCTGTATGTTTGAGAAATGAGGCTTTTACCAGAGAAAACTGCTATAAAAATCTCTCCTCCCATTTTTCTGCTTTCCTTCTAATTTTGGCTGCATTAGTTTTGTTTGTGCAAAGGCTTTTTAATTTTATGTGATCAAAATTATCTATTTTACTTCCTGTAATTATTTCTATTTCTTGTTCAGTCATAAACTCTTCCCTTATGTATAGCTCTGACAGGTATATTTTTCCATCCTGTCCTAGTTTGCTCATGATAACACCCTTTGTGTCTAAATCACTTACCCATTTTGACCTTATCTTGGTATGTGGTATGAGATAGTGATCTATGTCTAGTTTCTGCCAAATTGCTTTCCAGTTTTCCCATTAGTTTTTGTCAAGTGGTCAGTTATCACCAAAATTGAATCTTTGGGTTTATCAAACACTAGATTACTATAGTTATTTCCTTCTGTATCTTATGTACCTACTTTATTCCGCTGACCCACCACTCTATTTCTTAACTAGTACCAAACTATTTTGATGATAACTGCTTTGTAATACAGTTTGAAATCTGGACCTGTTAGGCCACTTTCCTTAATATTTTTTTCATTGATTCCCTTGATATTCTTAATCTCCCTGATGAATTTTGTTACATTTTTTTTCTACCTCTTTAAAATAATTATTTGGCAGTTTGATGGGTATGGCACTAACTAAATTAACTTAGGTAGAATTGTCATTTTTATTATATTGACTTGACCTACGCATGAGCAATTAATATTTCTCCATTGTTTAGATCTGACTTTATTTGTGTGCCAAGTGTTTTGTAATTAAGTTCATGTAATTCTTGGATTTGACTCCGAAGTATTTTATGTTGTCTGTAGTTATTTTAAATGGAATTCCTCTTCCTATCTCTTCTGCTGGACTTTGTTGGTAATATATAGAAATGCTGATAATTTTTGTGGGTTTATCTTATATCCTGAAACTGTGCTAAAGTTCATTACCTCAGCTAGTTTTTTAGTTGATTCTATAGGATTCTCTAAGTATACTGTCACATAATTGGCAAAGAATGATAGTTCTGTTTCCCCATCACCTATTTTTATTCTTCTTTTTCTGTTTTTATCACTATAGCTAGCATTTCTAGAACAATATTGAATAATAGTGGTGATAATGGACATCCTTTCTTTATTCCTGATCTTATTGAGAAGGCTTCAGGTTTATACCCATTACACATAATGCTGGCTGATAGTTTTGTATATAGCTACTACTTATTTTAAGGAAGGCTCCATTGATTCCTATGTCTTCTCTAGTGTTTTTAATAGGAGTAGGTATTGTATTTTCTCAAAGGCTTTTTCTGCATCCGTTTCAATAATAATATAATTTTTATTTTTGTTATTGTTATGGCCAGTTATACTGATAGTTTTTCTAATATTGAACCAAGCCCTGTATTCCTTTTAGAAGTCCCGCTTTGTCATAGTGTATAATCTTTGTGATATAGTTCTGTAATGTCCTTGTAAGTATTTTATTTAAAATTTTTGCATTCATATTAATTAAATAAATTGGTCTTTAGTTGTCTTTCTCTGTTTTTGCTCTCCATGGTTTAGGTATCAAAACCATATTTGTGTCATAAAAGGAATTTTTTAGGACTCCATGTATTTTTTCAAATAGTTTATATAGTATTGGGATTAATTGTTCCTTAAATATTTGGTAATATTCACTTGTAAATCCATCTGGTCCTGAGGATTTTTTTTAGGAAGCTCATTGATAGCTTGCCCAATTTCTTTTTCTAAAATAGGGGTATTTAAGTATCCTCTTTCCTCTTCTGTTAATCTGGGCACTTTATATTTTTATAAATATTCATCCATGTCACTTAGGTTATCAGTTTTATTGGCATATAATTGGGCAAAATAACTCCTCCTAATTGCTTTAATTTCATCTTCACTGGTGGTGTATTCATCCTTTTTCATTTTTGATACTAGTAATTTGGTTTTCTTCTCTTTTTAAATCAAATTAACAATGGTTGATGTATTTTGTTTTCCCCTGTAAAGCTAGCTCCTAGTTTTATTTATTAGTTCAATGGTTTTCTTTCAATTTATTAATCTCTCCTTTGATTTTAAGGCCTTACATTTTGGTGTTTAATTGGGGATTTTAAATTTCTTCTTTTTCTTTTTTCTTTTTAAATTGTATGCTCAGTTCATTGATCTGTTCTTTCTTTTTTGATGTAAGCGATTAGAGATATAATTTTTTCCCTCAGTATTACTTTGGCTGCATCCTACATTGTTGTCATTCTCTTTAATAAAATAATTCATTATTTATATAATTATTACTACTTTGTTTTATTATATTTTTTTATTTATTTTATTAAATAATTCCCAGTTACATTTTGATATGGTGCAGACTGCACTGGGCATGTGGCCCATAGTCATGATTCTGCTTTAGAGGTAAGGAAGGCATGTAGTGGAAATGACATGTGACACAGAAATTCTTGAGTAAACTTCCACAATAGTCATAACACTTCCCATTGATATAGCACTTTATGGTTCCTTAGCACTTTATTTTATCCACTTTATTTTTTTGGTCCTTATAGTTGGTAGATCTGATATTTCTGTCTCTCTGAAACTGAGGCTTAGAAAGCATAGATGTCTAATATAAGGTCACATAGCTAGTATTTGGAATTGGAACTCAAACTCAGGTCATCTGTCTCCCAAGTCACTCAAATCTCCTTTCACTGGCTGTGTGAAATTTCTGCTGAATTCTGATCCGATTTTCAGTTTCCTTAGTTGGAAAATGAAATAAATTCTCTTAAGATCCATATTTGAAGCCCACTATAGATCCCAGGTACCTGTTGAACTTGTTTATTAAATATTGGTGACTCCTCTGATGTTTGGGAACATAGGTGATGACCAAAACTTTGATCCTTAAGATCTATGTAGCCCTACCAAACTTTCGTAGAGTCCCAATGTGGTACATTGAAAAGAACACTAGATTTGGATACAGAAGACCTGGGTTTGAATGGCTTTGCTGCTCACTGTGTAAACTTAGATTACTTAATCTTACTGGGCCTCAGTTTCCCCATATGTAAAATGAGGGGGTTGGACTAGATGAATTCTCAAGTTGCTTGCAGTTTTAAATGTGTGATCTTATGTTAAGGAAAGGGATACAGTGGAACCCATCTATTGTCTACTTTCCCCAGAGCTGCTTTGCAATTATAAATGAAGCCTTTCCAGAACCATTCCTCTATTTTTGTTTAAAGTGTTTTTTTGTCCTTATAGACGGTACTGGTGGCATTATTTTTCTTTTCCTTCTTTGTCAGAGATACTTCTTTAAAATATTGTTAGAAAAAACCAATCAAAGGGTAATACAATCTCATTAATCTTTTACTAAGCATGTGGCATATATTGTAAAGGGGGGGCATTGTCTAGAGAATCTCTGGAGTCTGAGTGGTGGATTTGAAATCCACAATAGAAGGCTTCATCTTTTGTCCTTCTTTTTAACTTTTCTGAAATTACCCGAGTAACTATACATTGAGAAAAGAAGTGAGATGAAAGTGCCTAAAGTTTTTCATTATAGACAGAATCCGTAGAGAGCTCTTTGTAACCATTGCATAGATACTCTGGAGTATAGTTTTAATACTTACTGACACAAGGGCGATCAAAAATGTCTGTGGTTTAGACAGTTCTTTTTTGTAATGTACAAAATTAAGAAAGAGACCAGTGAAACAGAGAAGTATCCGAAATTTTATAGATGAGGCTGTAATATATCATACTATTTTGAGGAGACAAAGTTCACTGATATAGCCACCAGCGTTCCTAATTTGGAGTGTTCATATTGAAACCAGTTTACTTCATCAGGAACTTGCTAAATATATACCCAGGAAACATAAAATATCTAATGGAGGAATGATTTCTTTTTACTGGCCGCCTGTTTTTTTTTTCAGACAAACATCATCTCTCTTTCCTTCTACTTCTTTGGGGGACTTCTAGGGCATGATCTTGCCATTTACCAAGGCAAAAGTGGGGGAAAATTTCCTTTTGAATAGCTGAGGTTCATAGAATCTTGGGATTCAGAATTCAGAACAATCTCAGAGAATATCTCTATTTTGGGGACATTTCAAAACAGTCTTCACCACAAGCAGTACACCCCTTCAAGGTGCCAAGAGGAAAGAGAAACCCCGCTCCCAACACCTCAAGTTGGCAGGATATAGAGTTTTTGAGTGGAGAAATACACCTAAAATGTGACACATTCTCCAGGCAATATCATAGGATCCACTTATACCAATGATTTGCATCTCAGGAAGAAATAGTGAAAGAGGGAGATTCAGCCTTTAGGTGTATAGGCAGTTGCATCTATTGACCTTGAGAATTATGGACTAATTTCTTTGCCTGAACCAAAGTGTTCAGTAGATTCTGATGTACTTGGGACAAAGAATAATTTGATCTGATTTCTTTTTGTGGTGGTAGTGGTCATATGTGTGTGCCCCTACTGACACTTGGCTGATTCAGAACATCTGACCTTGAACAGAATATCAGTTTTTTCTATATGTAGTTTATTCTCTGTCAGGTGAATGCTGGACTTCATACCATGTATGTTGCATTATTCCCTTTCTTAGCAATTTTTAATTCTATTGTTTTAAAAAATTGATATTACTGTGTTTTGCATGACTGCACATCTATAACCTATATCAAATTGCTTGTCTTCTCAATGAGGGGGGAGGGGAGTGAGGGAGAGACTTTGGGAACTCAACATTAAAAAAAGTTAAAATTTTTATATGTAATTGGAAACATATATGCACATATATACATATATGAGGATGAATGTTTTAAAAAAAATTTTATTGTCTTTTACACTCAAACATCAGAACACAAATACAGAATAGAGAAAAGAAAAAAACCATAAACTTAGATATTGGAACTTAAATATAAAGTAAGAAAAGGAAAAAAAGCATGTTATGTACATAGCAGAACATAAGAGAGGATTCAAAATATGTAAAAATAAATGTTCATTTCAAGAAAGCCTACATGATAAATAATACTCTATTTTTTCTTTGCTTCCTTGTAAATTTTCTTTTGTTTTCTGCTGTGCACTTTCTACTTTTTTTTACTCTCTCCCCCAGAAGGCTATAATTAAGTGCAGATGTATTACAATATAGGTATATGTATATATATATATATATATATATATATATATATATATATATACACACACACACACATATACACACATATATAGATATAGACTTTCCCTAACAAATTCTGTTCCTGATCTTTGTTTTTATGTTTGTGCGTATCTTGTTTGCTATCCCTCCTGACTCTCCTACTTTATTTCTACTTGTTACCTTGCCCACCTATTACTTAGCCTACCCTTCTCCAAGGATCCCTACCCTATCCTCCCATTCCCATTAATCTAAACACCCTTCTGTAGTTCCCTATAAGCTATTACTGTACCTCCTCTTTAGAGATCCCTCCCTTATCCTCACATTCCCATTGATCTAAACACCCTTCTATACCTCCCTTAACCTATTCCCTCACCCTCCCCTCTAGAGATCCCTCCCTTGTCTTCTCCCCCTCTCCATCCCTTTACTGTTTTATTTCTTCTGAATTTAGAAGACTTTATACTCTTCTAGATATATATGTTTTGTTCCATCTTAAACCCATTCCCAATGAAAGCAGCTTTCCAGTACTACCAGCCCTCCTCCCCCATCTAATTCCTCTGTGTTGGTTCTTCCTCTTGCACCTCATTTGTATGAAATAATTAATCTTTTTAACTGTTCCTAAATGGTTTTACTTTTTAAAGTCATATCATACTCAGGTCTATCCCAATGTTTCTTAAAAATTACCCAATTACTAATGACAATCTTAGACATATGCTTTATATTTTACATATATAAAAAGTAAACCGTCTGTCCTTATTGAATCCCTTGTAATCAGTCTTTGGTATGTACCTTATGTCTCTCTTGGCTGTCATTTGTCAGATTTTCTATTAAATTCAGAGTTTGTTTAACAAAGTTTTGAAAGTCTGATAGTTGGTCAAATGTCTATTTTTTTTTTATTCAGGATTATACTTAACTTTGGGTATGATATTTTCAGCCAGAGCCCCAGTTCTTTTACCCTTCGATATATGGTGTTCCAAGACTTGTCCTTTAGTGTTTCTGCTGCTAGGTCTTGTGTGATTCTAATTGTGGCACCATCATATTTAAATTGTTTTTTATTCTTGTTGCTTTTAATATTTTATCCTTTAGCTGGGGTTTTGGAATTTGACTATAATATTCCTATGAGTTTTCCTCATAGGATCTCTTTTAAGTGGTGATGGGTGGATTTTTTCTATTTCTACCTTCCTCCATTGTTCTAATGCTTCAGGACAATTTTCTTTAATTATTTCTTGTACTATTGTATCGAGGGTCTTTTTTTGATCATAGCTTTCAGGTAGTCTGATTATTATATTTTCTTGATCTGTTCTCCAGATCAGTTGTTTTTCTTATAAGATGTTTCACTTCCTCTTCTGTTTTTTCATTTTTCATATTTTGTTTGTTTCTTGATCTTTTATAATTTCGCTGGCTTTGCTTTGCCCAATTCTAAATTTCAAGGTGTAATTTTCTTCCTTAAGATTCTAGATCTCGGGGGCGGAGCCAAGATGGCAGCATAGCAGCGGCAACATATCGCAGCTCTCACATAGCCACCCCAAAATACCCATAAAATAGGACTCTAAACCAATCCTAGAACTCCAAAACGCACACAAAGATACTTCCCACTAAAGTCAGCTCGGCTACGAGGAACCATATCAGCACTGCGAACCAAAACCAGCCTGGCCTGAAGCTGCGGCTGTGCCCTGGGGGTGGCTGGACGGGAGGAGCTGAGGAGCTTCAGGTGAGCGGATTAGCGGCAGCTGTAAATGGGAATTGTGAAAGGGGGAGATAAGCAGTCCCGCAGGAAGGCCTCCAGAGCAGAAAAGCTAAAGGCAGAGGTTTTGCACCTGCCTCGGCGTTGCAGCTTCCCGCCCACGGCCTGCAGGCAGC
>CM053582.1:18359349-18389889 GCA_028627135.1 Pseudochirops cupreus
CATAGGAGAGAATAGACTGGGGGAGGGGGGAAACACTGGGATGGCTGTTTTGGGGTGGTCGGCGGGAGAAAGATGGGGAGAAAATATGTAACTCAAAAAAAATTTTTAATAAAATAAATTAAAAAAAACAAAAAAACAAAAAAAAAACAAAAAAAAGATTCTAGATCTCCTTTTCTAATTGGTTGACTTTCTTTTCATAAGCCTCTTGTTCTTCTTGGATTATTTTTAATTTTTTTGTTTATTTTTTCCTCAATCTCTCTCATTTGATTTTTAAAGGGTTTTTTGTAAGTTCGTCTATGAATTCTTTTTGGGCAGGTGACTATTTGATGTTACTCTTTGGGGTAGAAGGGAGTTTCTTTGCTTCAGTATCCTCCTCTGAAGATGAACCCCAGTCTTCTCTATTCCCATAATAACTTTCTACAGTTGAATTCTTTTTCCTTTGCCTGTGCATTTTTTTGTAGTAATAGTTTAATTTTTGTAGTCACCTCTAGCCCTTGGGGATGGGAAATGGTGCCTCTTGCCCCAAATCTTCAGTTCTCCCCTCTACCCTGGAACCAAAGCCAAACCTCCAGCCTCCTGGAAGTGCCCACAGCCAGGGGCATTCTCCCCCACTGCTTCTGCACTCACTGGGCCAGCATGTTCTGGTTCCTTCTTGCCCCTGCTGTTCTTGCAGCACAGCTGAGTCTCCCATTCTGTGTCACCAGAGGTTCCCTCAATCTTCCCCTGCTCTGAGGCCAAACTCCCCTCACTATCCTGGGGGTAAAAGTTCCTTTGACTGGAGCCAGGCAGCCTCCCAAAACAACTAGCTCCAGGGCTTGCTGCCCGTTGTTAACCCGGACCCTAGCCTGAAGGTTTTTATTTTTTATTGGGACCAAACCTCTCCTGGGATTTTTCTTCTGATCTTCTTAAATTGTTCCAGACAGACCTCTGTTGTGCCCCTATTCTTATTTATTTTTATCCTGTACTTTCTTCACCCTAGGTGCTATTTTATCTCTTTTGTGGGGGAAAATCTTGAGAGCTTGGAATTTTCTGACCTCTTCCACCATCTTCCCAGGATCTTTTCCAAAAATATTTTTTAAAAAATAAAAGGGAGTCAAAAGATTAATTATTAATAGCATTAGTTGAAAATAAAGGTAAATTTAGACTTTCTTTAAATTCTGATTTTTTTAATTTAGAAAAGAAATTTGTGTTATATATATACTTTAAAAAAAAAAAGCATGGATATTACTCCAAGGAAACCTGCGGAAGTTGCAGTAGCTCTTGAAGAGCACACTGTGGTGACTATTAGGTATATTGCAGTGGCTGTTGGCATGAGGATATCAAGCATTTGAAGGCTCATTGAAACCCACAATAAAGCAGGGTCATGTGTGCCAAAGTACAAAGGAAAGTATAGTAGAAAATGAAGACCGATGACAAGAATGGACAAACTCTTGCTATAAAACAATATAATTAATCCAGAAAAAATAAGTAAAGACCTTATATTAGAAAGCTCTAGAGGTTGTTAGTGGCTCTTCTACAGTATGGCATAACTTCATGAAGTTGGAAGAAGAGTGAGATCAGTTAGGAAAACAACTGCTAACCAGAAGAAGAACATTGTTATGAGAGACAGTACAAATAGTAGAGTACTAAAAACTGGAAAAAGGCAATATTTAATGATAAACCTCACTTTTTCATTGAACACCAGGTAATCCTGCAAAATTTGAACATCTTCATCAGACTTTAAAGCATTCAACTCAAAAATTCTTTGGGGTGATTTTTACTTTTAGTGGGCCTGGAAGTATTGCTTTCCTTGCAGGAATAAGGAGCTCTGACCAGTATATTAATGTACGGAGAAGCAGAATTGCTCTAGAATATCGGGAATTCCCAAAGAGAGATAGAAAATTACTTTGTACCATGTCACATGTCATGAAAGATAAAGACATTTATGCAAGATACAGAGTTAAATCTGCTTCAGTGACCTTGGAACTCAGTTGATTTAAATTGCACTAAAAATCTAAGGGCTATAATCAAGGGTAGACTTGGAAAAAGTAACCTGTCAGTGGTATGCTGAGTATTTACTCAGTGTGATAAAAGTGTGTTTTCATGAGGAAGAGTGAAAGAATATGTGCCAAGATCTTGTGACTTCAATGGCAAATTGTGTAAAACAGATGATTGCGGCAAAAAGAGGACATTTGGCGTATTGTTTTTTGAAGATGTAGGAACCTGTAAAGTTTATTGTTTGTCAATAAATTTAACTGGTTTTTACTTTGCAACTAGGTGGTATAGTGGATAGAGCACTGGATTTGGAGTTAGGAAGATCTGAGTTCAATCTTGCCTTAGATACTTTTAGCTAAGGGACCCTGGATAAGTCACTTATCCTCTGCTTTAGCTTCCTCATCTATAAAATAGCAATAGTAATAGTACCTCCTTCATAGAGTTCTGAGGATCAAATGAGATAACATATATAAAGTGCTTTGTAAATCTTAAAGTGATATATAAGTGCAACCTATTATTGTTGTTTTACAGACCACTGTAGGGAAAGCTCAACAATAGGTAGGGAGGCCATATCATATACTAGAAAGATCACTAGATAGATTATGAAGATCATAGGTCTAGAGCTGGAAAAGACTCTCAGAAACCATTTAGTCTCACATCCCCACCCCTTCATTTTAGAAAAGCAGAAACTGGTTCCCAGCAAGGTGAAGTGATTTGTACAGGGTCACAGGGGACTAGTAAACACTGGTGTTCTCACTCCAGAAATATTGCTGCTTCAGAAGGAATAGAGCAGGGGTGAAGAACTTGTGGCCTCGAGACCCCGTGCAGCCCTTTGACTAAATCCAAACTTCATAAATCCCAGATTTATTCTGTGAAGTTTGGATTCAGTCAGAGGGCCGCACTTGAGGCCCTAGAGGACTGTATGTGACCTTGAGATGGCAGGTTTCCAACCCCTGGAATAGTGTCTTCATTCAGTCTAGAAAAGAAATGGTAGATTGGTAGGGACCTTAGAGAATATCTAGTGCAGGGTTTCTTAGATTGGGACCTGTGAACTTGTTTTTTAAAAACATTCTTTGATAACTGTTGTAATATGATTGAATTCTTTTATAATCCTTGATGTTCAGTTGTGTCTGGCTCTTCACGAACCCATTTGGGGTTTTCTTGGCAGAGATACTGGAGGAGTTTGCCATTTCCTTCTCCAGCTCATTTTACAGGTGAGGAGACTGAGGCTAACAGGGTGAAGTCACTTGCTCAGCGTCACACAGCTAGGCAGTGTCTGAGGTCAGATTTGAACTCATGAATATGAGCCTTACTGATTCTAAGCCCAGCTCTCTCTCCACTGCAGCGCCACCTAGCTGCGCCTTTGTAATCCTAGGTATTTTACTTTATATATTTAAAAGCATTATTCTGGGAAGGGAACCAGAGGCTTCCCCAAGCTGCTAAAGACTGCCATGGTACAAAAATAAGGTTGAGAATACCAGATAGTATAATTCCTTTATCTTATAGTGGAGAACATGTGACTTTTTTGAATTTTACCTCTTTCCTCTTTGAATAATATTTATATTGGGGATTACTTCAGTTTGGCTTCTTGTAGGATAGGGTTGCAAGTTGGATGGGACCCAAGATTCAGACCTTGCCCTTTCTGGAGAATAAGCAGCTTTTTGTATATCCAGGATTGTCTAGGGAAGAGAGGATCCAGTCAACCCACCAAAAGGAAACAGAAGACCTGGGTTCCAGTCTAAATTTGTAGGCTTAGTACCTGTATGGCCTTGCATAGAGAAATTGTTTCATCTCTTTGGGATTTAATTTTTTTATTTCTCATATGGAACAATTGAACTTCATGGTTTCTAAAACAAAGAATAATAGAATGGTAGGCATGGAAGGAAAATTAGGGAACCAACCATCTTCATTTCAAAGATGAGGAAACATACCTATGGAGATAAATTTTTTAAAAATCTATTTGTTTATTTGGTTAATTATAAATTTTTATTGATGTTTTCTATTTTTTACATCTTCATAGTATTCCATGTTTCCCTATCTTTTCCTCTTCCAGAGAGCCATCTCATATGACAAATAGTATTTTTTTAGAGAAAAAAAAAGTCAGCACAATTGAGCGAAACATTGAAAAAATAAAAAAAAATGTGTAATGTGTGATACCTGTGACCCCCTCAGCTCCATGAAAGGGTAGGTTGGAGGTATCTTTTCATATCTCTTTATTTGAGTCCTATTTAATCTTTTTCAAAGATGGATTATTTTTCTTTTTTCTCTTCGTAGTATTTTGAGTTCTGAGTTGTCTCCCTCACTCCCTCCTAATCCTGCAGTAGAGAAGGCCTACATTACACACTCACTCACTCATTCTCTCTCTCTTTTGCTCTTTCTCTCTCTCTCTCTTTCTGTCTCTCTCTCTCTCTGTCTCTCTCTCTCTGTCTCTCTGTCTCTCTCTCTCTCTCTCACACACACACACACACGCTTGTGAAACCATACAATACACACTTCCACATATCTTTTTCTGGAGGTGGAGAGCATCTTCCTTTATAGGTCCTTTGTAGTTGATTTGAGTATTCATATGAATCAGAATAGCTTAGTCATTCACAGTTACTCTTCACACAATATTAATGTAACTGTATACAATGTTCTCTTGGTTCTTCTCATTTTATTTTTCATTATTTCATGCAAGTCTCTCCATGTTTTTCTAAAATCAACATGCTCATCATTTTTTATGAGTATTCCATCACAATCATATGCCACATTATTTTTAAATTTTTTTTAAAATTTGATTTATTTACTTTTAGTTTACAAGATTCAGTTCCAGAGTCCCTTGAGTTTCAAGTTTTCTCTCCTCCCTCTCCCCGCCCACCCATGGCGGCATGCAGTCAAGTATAGAATCTGCAAGTACTTTCACATTGGACATTAGTCTGGTTGTATAGAAGGGTTGTAACCAATGGAGTAGACAATAGGAAAAAGGAAACAAAACCAAAAATGGAAGACAGCGATAGCATGTAGATTGCTTCAGTATCCGTTTAAACTCTGTTCTTTCTAGATCTTTCTCTGAATGCAGACATCTCCTTCCATCCTGAGACTTGTAGAGTTGTCTTATAACCTTGTGTTGCTGAGAAGAATCCATTTTATCAGGGTTGGTCGTCACACATACGATGTATCTGTGATTGTGTACAAGTTTTTCCTGGTTTTGCTCTTGTCACTTAGCATTAATTTGTATAAGCCTCTCCAGGTAAATATGAAGTCCATCTCCTCCCCATTTCTTATAGCACAATAGTATTCCATATGCCACATTATTTGCACAATTCCCAACTGCTTTCCAGAAGTTTTACTGTTTCACAGCTATTCACAGTGTATTAATGTGTCTATCTTTCCACAACTCCTCCAACCTTGACTATTTCCATTGTTCGTAAATTTTGGCAACTTAAAGAGTGTGAGGTAAAATCTCAGGCTGGTTTTGATTTGGATTTCTCTTATTCCTAGTGATTTGGAGCATTTTTCCATGTGGTTGTGAATTCTGTGCATATCCACTTACCATGTATCTATTGGGGAATGGCTATTTATATCTATATTGTTTATATATGTTGGATACCAAACCTTTATCTGAGAAATTTGTTACAAAAAATTTTTACCATTGAACCAGTTTCCTTATCCTAGATGCATCAATGTTGTCTGTACAGAAGTTTTTCAGTTTCAAATAATCAAAATTACCTGTTTTATCTTTTGTAATTGCCTCTTTCTTGTTTGGTTAACAATTCATTTCCTACTCAAAGCTATGAGAAGTATATGATCTGTTTCTCTTCTAATTTTTTTTACTAGTATGATCTTTAATATCAAAGTTGTATATCTGTTTAGAATGTATTGTGGAGTATGGTGTGAGTATTGGTCTAAGCCTAATTCAGACTGCATTCTAGTTTTCCCAGCAGTTTTTATCAGATAGGGAGTTTTTCACTAGACAATGTATGTTGTCCATTTTATCAAACACTAGGTTATTGAGTTCTGTTGTTTCAGAATTTCCCTTGTCTATTCTGTTCCTCTTACTTATTTGTTTATCCTTTAACTGGCCATAGATAGTTTTGATGACTGCTGTTTTGTAATGTAATCTGAGGTCTGGAAGTGCTATTCCCCCTTCATCTTTCTTTTTTATAATTTTCATTGATTTTCTAGATCTGTTGATTTTCCAAATGAATTTCGTTATTATTTGATCAAATTGTATAAAGTATCCCCTTGGTAATTTGATTGGGATAGCATTATAAGTATAAATTAATTTTAGTAGTATTATCATTTGGTATGGCCAAGCCAGGAGCACTGACGATTCCTCCAGCTATTTAAGTTTTTTAAAAATCTCTTTAAGAAACACTTTATAATTGAATCTGTACAACTCTTTTGTGTGCTTTGGGAGATGGATCTCCAGTTATTTTATGCAGTTTGTAGTTATTTGGAATGGGATTTCTCATTCCATTATTGTTTCTTGTGTTTTGTTATTTCATATAGAAATGCTGTTGATTTTTGAGGATTTATTTTGTAGCCTGCAACTTTCCTGAAACTATTAATTATCTCAAGTAATATCTTTGATTCCCTAGGATGTTTCAGGTATATCATATAATTAGCAAACAGGAGTAGTTTTATCTCTTCTTTACCTATCTTTATTCAGTTAATTCTTTTGTCTTATTGCTAGCATTTCTAGGGCAACTGGGTGGCACATTGGATAGAGTACTGGTCCTGGAGTCAGTAATACTCATCTTCCTGTATTTAAATCTGTACTTACACACTTACTAGTTATGTGAGCGTGGGCAGGTCACTTCACCCTGTTCGCCTTAGTTTCCTCATTTGTAAAATGAGCTGGAGAAGAAAATGGCAAACTGCAATAGTATCTTTGCCTAGAAAACCTCAAATGGTTCATCGGACACAACTAAAAATGACTGAATGACAACAACAAAGAATTTCTAGAACTAAAGCAAATAATAGTGGGAAGAATGGGTGTGCTTGATGTATTCCTGTGTTTACTGGAAAATGTTCTAGTGTATCTCCACTGCATAGGATGCTTGCTTTTAGCTTTAGATGGATGCTTTTTATGATCTTAAAAAAAAAGATCCCTCTATGCCTATACTTTGTAGGATTTTTAGCATAAAAGAGTGTTGTAGTTTGTCAAAGTCTGCATCTATTGAGATGATCATGTGGTTTTGGATGTTTTGGTTTTTAAGATAATTATGTTGTTTTTCCAATGCTGAACCATCCTTAGATCCCTGTTATGATTATAAGGAATTATTTCTTGAATAAATTGCTGGAGCTGGTTTGATAGGATTTAAATTTCTGAGTTTAAGATTTGAGTCATTGTTCATTAATGATATTGACCTATAGTTTTTGTTTTCTGTTTTATATTTCCTTAGTTTATATTTGTCTCATAACAGGCTTCTGGTAGGGTGATTTCTTTCATATTATTTGAGAATAATTTGTACTAGGTACTAACTGTTCATTAAAAGTTTGATAGAAATCTGTGAATCTTTCAGGACCAGAAATTTTTTTCTGTGGTGATTCCTTTTATAGCTAGATCTTTTTTCTTTTCCGAGATTAGATTACTTAAAATCTCTATCTAGTCTTCTGTTAATTTGAGTATTTTATATGTTTGAAGGTCTTCCTCTATTTCTTTTGGGTCCAAGTTTTGTTAGTGTATATTTGTGCATAATATGCTCTGATTTTTTTCTTTATTTCTTCTGGTTTTGCTGTGATTTTACCTTGTTCATTTGCTATTTTATTACTCTGATTTTCTATTCTCTTCTTTTTAATCAGATTAGCTAAGGGTTCATCAATTTCATTAGTCTTTTCAAAGAACAAATTTTTAGTTTATTTATCATTTCTATTTTTTTGTTTCAAATTTATGTTTTTCCCCTCTAATTTTTAAAATCTCTTCTCTGCTTAAGTCTTATTTTCTAATATAAAAATATATTCAGTTCATTAATTCTTTCTTTTTGGATTTTACTAATGTATGATTGTAAGGATATTATTTTCCTCCTGTGAATTGCTTTAAATAGATCCCAGAAACTTTGTATGTTGTTTTATCTTTATCACTTTCTTTTACATTGTTATTCTTTCTGTAATTTGTTCTTTCACCTATTTATTATTTCAGATTTATTGTTAAGTCTCCATTTGGGTCTGTATCTCTTGTTTGTGGTCACAGACCCAATTTTAATTTTTATTGTGTTTAGTCTGTAAAAGAGGTATTAAGTCTGAATTTTTACATTTCTTACAATATCTCTGTGCTTTTAATCCATGACTAATTTTTGGAAAAGTTCCATGTGGTATAGAAATATGTATATCCTTTTGCTTTCCCATTTAGAAGATGCCATATATGTTTTAACTCTAGTTTCTCCAGAAATTTGTTCAGTTACATATTTTCCCTTTTGTTTATCTTTCTGTTAAACTTATCAAAAACTGTTAGAGGGATATTGAAGTCTTTCTCTATTGTGTTACTGTCTGTGTCTTCTTGAAGCTGAGGGAATGTTTCCTTTATCAATTTAGGTGCTAAGGCATTTGGAGTACATAAATTTATTTCTGATGTTGGTTTGTTTATGGTTCCTTTCAGAATAATATACTTTTCTTGTTTATCCCTTTTTATTTTTTGAATGTTTGTTTCTCTTTTGATAGCATGATGGAAACTCCTGCTTTTTTGCATTCACTTGGTGCAGAGTAAATTTTTTCCCCATCTCCTCAGTTTTATTTTGTGCATATCTTGGGTTTTTTTAAAATGTGTTTCTTGTAAGTGACATGTTGTGGGGTTTTGTTTTCTTATCCAACCTGTAATTCTTTTTCATGGTATTGGATTATTTAATCTACTTGCATTTAAAGGTATAAGAGTAAGGTTTATATTTTCCTCCATTTGTTTAAATTTTTTCCCCCAAGTTATTCATCTCTTCTGCTGTGAAAGGATTTTGTTCCTTCAGTTACTTAATTTTTTTTAAGGTGGCTAAGTTCTCACTGGCTCTCTTACCTTTACCCCCTGATCCCTTCTCATTTGTTACTCCTTTCCTTTTAGGGTTTTGTTTATTAGTTGGTTTTTTTCTCCTGCTTATACATTTTCTCCTGGTTGTACATTTTTTCCTCCTCTTTTTCCTTTCAGTCAGATAGATGTCACCTTCTTCTATTTCCCTTCAGCTACTCCTCCTATTTGTTAGTTTTTTAAATTTCGTTTTTTGTCCCCCTTTCCAAAAAGGATTGCAGGTCTTTGCCCCAAATGACCTATGCTTGGTCAGAATTGGCCCCAGATGGGTGCTGTGCTCTTTCCCTTAGGAAGCTCATGTATGTCTCTCCCCTCTCCCCCACTTCCCCTACAAGGTATCCTGTGCTGGTGGTCTTTTCCCACTCTCTCTGTTCCTTAGTGTTTTTGTAGCATTGCTGCTTCTGAGTTAAGGCCCCCTGGAAGGCTTTTGCTCCTGAAGGCCTATGGTCAAGGGCTCTGTCTCTGACTGTTGTGACTGTTTTGAAGCCTGGAGCCAAGTTCCTCATAGTGATGGAAGGAGAGAAAGGGAGTGTTGCTGTAAGCTTGGCATGTCCTTGAATCTGCTAATGCAGCCTCGAATTAGGTAGCATGGGGGAGGGGAGCCCAGGGTCAGTAAACATCAGTTTAGGAATTTGGGGTTTTTTGACCTTCTTCTGAATTTTGGATGTCCCAGACCATGGAGACAGCTGAAGTTGCTGTATCTTTGGTGCATAATTTCTGTTTTGAGGATATTTGATAGCTTATAGGGATCAGAGAAAATGCCTAGTATTCCACGTTGTTGCTCACATGACCCGGGGGAAGTTAAATTTAATGAAATGTTGTCCTTTTTTTCTTTAAGGAAGCTTGACTGTACTTGATGATGAAGATGATGAATTATTCTTTGAGAGGTGCTGTCAAAGGCCAGACAGCTAGTGATGGTACTTGGACTGTCCCACATTGCCAAGGGAGATAAGACCTCCCAAGTCATGCTGGAAGTAAGGGCAGCAGAACAGCCAGTGGGCTTGGCACATGTACATGGTATATGAATTATGGGAATGAAGAACTAGAAGACAAATTGAGGTTGCTAGGCAGGGGATTAAAGGCCTGGCCTTGATTAAATCTTGTTGCTTCCATGAATAAGACCTTGATAGGCTGTCGACTGAGGTCCAGTTGGGAAAAAGGAGGTCTTTTGAATCTTGAAGGAGGTGCTTTTAGAACAATAAAATGAAATACTTTTTTATCCAGCAGGTAGAATAGAATATGGCTTTATCCTAAGAAGTTGTGGCAGTGAAGAATATAAATCGGTTGAACGTCAACTCATCAGTGACAGAGGGTCTTTGGTTTTTATGCAGGAGACATAGCTCTGGCTCTTTGAATATCATCAAGGGAAAAGATATTCTCATTTTCTAAGAGAAAGAAAATTATAGTTTCTTCTTATTTTTTAAAGGGAAAGTATTTCCTCCCTTAATTTTTATAAAGGAAGAGAATTTCAGTGAATGGAGGACACAAACTCACCGCTGGTAACATAACATAATGCCTCCTCAAGAGAATCAACAGCTACAAAGGAGCTCCCTGAAGAACAAAGTTAATTTTCAAAGGTTAGAGAAAAAGATTTGCAAATGTCAGATCCACTCTTCCAAATTTCTCACCCTTGGCATTATCTTTTTAAATGGATGTGGGCTTTGAGAGGAAGCCTAGGGCAACTGAAATGGAGCCAATTAGCGCCTCTGACAGAACATCCACAGGCAAAATGCTGTCACTTCCCACTGACCTGAGGGCACAGAACTCAAGGTGGGATGAGAAGTGTGCAGTCTTAGACATCAATTTCTCAACTACTGCGTGTTTATTTTTGACTTAAAAGGCATCTCTATTCTCATGGATTGTAGATTTTTAATTGTGAAACCTACTCCTCCAACTTCACCCAGTTCCCTTTCATTTCGAATGTTATTTTAAAACCACAAAGACAGAAACTTACCTTACTGTGTTTAATAAATATAAGATTTTTATGTTTTTAATGCTATTGTATGAGGCAGGTCTAATGGAAGAAGTTGCATTAACATTACAGATTTGCTTTTGATTTAGAGTTTTTTTCTGAGAATTTAAATTTAATTTTTTTAAAGCCAGCCTTTAAATTTTTTTTTGCAATTTATTTTTAAAAATATTTTTATTCATATTTTGTTTATAGCATTTAAAATTTTTTGAGTTCCAAATTCTCCTCTCTTCTGCCCCTCCAAGAAGGCATATCATTATATTATACATCTGAAATCATGCAAAAATCTACTTCCATATTAGCCATTGCAAAAAAAGCGAGAAAGTTATACTTCAGATTGCATTTTATTTCTAAATGGTAGAAACCCAACCTCTGGAAATACCCTTCCTCCTTTCCTGCCCTCCCACTTTGCCTCTAACCTTCCTTCCTGTCCAGACAACCCCTGGTAGGGACAGAAGGCAATGTTCAGATATTTTGCTTCCTAATACTGTGGTTTTGTTTCCCTTGGTGCTCTTCCAGCTCCAGAAGCCACATATCTAATCCTCTCGGCCTCATTTCTTCAGAACTCTGAATTGGGGTAATGAGGTGTCCATGATAAAGCGTAGATTCCTTTATTTAAGGACATAAAATCCTTAAACTGGTTCCAGTTTATCTTTTCAGACTGATTTCACAGTATTTCATCTCATGTTGGATTCTGCTCAAATCCTAATCCCTGAGATTCCATCTCTCACGTTCATGTGTTAGAACAGGGAGCTTCGAGCCCCCCTCTTGCTGCCGCACACCCCACTCCATACCCAGAATGCTTTCTCTTCTAACCTCTGCCTCTTAAAATCTCTAGCTTTAAGACTCCACTCAAATCCTGCGTGAGGCATTCAAACTTTCTAGATCTTCTTCCTTTTTAGTGTTTTCCAGCCTCCCAAATTATTTGGTATTTACTTTGTATCGGTTTTGTAGTTACTTCTCTGTCTACCTGCTGTTTCTCCCCAAGTAGGATGTAAGCAGGGACTGTTTTCATTTTTTGTCTTTGTAGCCCCAGGGCCTTGCCAGTGTCTGGCACAGAGTAGGTGCTTAGTAAATGCTTCTTTGATTTCTTTGAATTGCGCAGGAGAGACAAAGTGCTTTCAGAGATCCTTTCTTGCTCCTGGCTTCAGGATGAAGTTTTGTTTGCTAAGTTCGGGTTCAGTAATAACACAGGGCTGGAATGAAGATGTCAGTACCTTTCAACCACCCTGTACTTACTAGGGGGCTGGCTTAGCTGTCAGTTTGCTTGGGAGGTGACAGTGGGGCACTGGCTGTGAGAATTGTACTATTACCTAATAATTTATTTCTTCTTTTTTGAGACTGTCTTGGTGGTGCTTCTCCCTGTAGTACCTGGCTGCTTTGACAGGTGTGCTATTTTAGCAAGGGAGAACAAAACGGAGACAAAGAGGTAAAATATCCTTGCCTCCTTGGTTGTCAGGCCTTCTGTGCTCTGTGTACACGGGTGGATGATTTATTCTGTGCGCTTAGGGAGATTGGGTATTGTTCCTGCGTTATTCTTGGGGGTCCACCTTATTGGGGCCTTAGGCCTCAGTGATGTGATACAAAGGATCTTCCCCCAAATATCTTCTTTCCTGATGTCTGAAACTCTGCCAAAAGCAGTTTGTTTCTTCTGCTTAAGCATTTCCTTCTCCGTAAGCTCTGCTAATAGGCAAATACTTATGGTATAGGAGTTAAAGGACCTGGCTTCAAATTCCATTTCTGTGGCTTGCTATTTGTGTGAGTGAGCAAATCACTCCAATTCACTCCAATCACTCCCTGGACCTCAGTTTCCTCCTCTGTTAAATGAGGGGGTTCGCCTCCGATGAAGTCCTTTCCAGCTTTAGATGATATGATCCTTTGTGACCTTGGACATGTTATTTCATCTCTCTAACATCTAAGTGTGAATTATGTATGTTTATCTGGTGGCATTTCCTTGAGTAGAGCATTGGGTTACATGAAAGCACTGGGGTCCTAGGAGAATTGGGCTTGGGGGGAGGGAAGGGAAGAGTTGAGAGGAAGGAAGGTATGGAAGAAAGGAAAAAGGGCCTCCTAACAAACTTTGCCCACCCCACAATTTTGCCCAGGTTAGTCCCTGAATGCCCTCCTGTATGCATTTTTTATACCTGGCTTTGGAAATGATTGCATGAGGAAATGTGTATCTGGTTACTTTGGGTGGTCAGGTTGATAGATGTCTTATAGACTAATGGTGAAGCTGAGCACCCCTGAGAGTTCTGCAGTCAAGAAAAAGTATGAGAAGGAGCACTGATACCAATTGCTATGTAAAGCTCTCATGATTTGTCCCTAGGTGGAGTGGGTGAAAAGCAAGTATCTCACTTTGGCCTTAGGCAGCAGAAAACTTCAGTGGAACAGGTGCTGATTTTAAAGCACTCATTGTACTTTTGTTCTCCTTAATTTAAGGTTCCCCTCCAGTTGTGCACTTCTGAGCTGATTGTGCAAACACGCATTTAGTACAAACTGTCTGGATAACTGTACGAGGTAATTGAGTAGTAGTGATCAGAGGGATAGAAGAGAAGAAACACACCTGGCCTTTGCTTTTTACTTTCAAAATTTAAACTTGTAAAATAGTTTGAAGGTGTTAGCATTAGACTAGTGAGGTTCTGACATTAAAAAAAAAAGTTCCAACTGGCTTCCCTCAAAACTGCTGAGAATACTTAGAAATACCGTTTAAAGTATATTGGGTTTGAGAATGGAAGCTGCTTCTCATTTCAAAGAAGTAAATGAAACTTAAAATGTTGAAAAGGAACTCTAGGTGAACGTCCTCTGAGGTTCCCCTCAGAGCTCTCCTTCTGAATTTACAATGCATTTCCGAAAGAAGCCACAGATAAGGCAACATAGTAGGAAAGAAAGAACTGTTGGCAAGTCCCGGGTTCTGTGCCCAGGTACTGAATGGTGGGACTTCAGACTTCATGCCAAACTCCAAATAATTCTTAGATCCTTCACTTTTAAGTCTGCAGTTTGGAGGTTCTTTGAGAGGTAAGAATTTTGTGCTCTTCTGTCCCTTCCATATTACCTTTTACTTCTTTTGCATATAGCTACAGACATGATCTCCCCATAGAATGGAAGTTCTTTGAAGGCAAGCGCCGTTTGACTTTTGTCTTGGTACCCCTGGTGCCTAATCCGTTGTCTGGCACATAGCGAATGCTTACTCAATGCGTGTTGTGATAATTCGTTTTCTGAACTGACAGCTGCCCCCTCTGGTACTCCATTTTGCAGGAGTCTTGGGTATTTCACCAGCAATCGCCCAGCATCCTTCCACTTTTTAGGGTCTGACTGGGGGCTAAGCATTTTGGTGGTTTGGCCATCTAGTTGAGGTCCAAAATGGCACTCCCTCCCAGTCCATGTCTGAGTCAGGCCATTGGTCTGGCCCTCGGCCCCAGGAAAGCTGCCCAGCTCTCCGGTAGGCCGGGCTGCTTGGCTGTGCCGCCCTCTGCGCTCTTTCCCCGCCCCTGGCCCCTTGGAGACTTTTCTCCCCCTCCTCCTTCCCCCAGGTGAGATGAGTCGGTTAAGGTACGAACTTGCTGAATCGCAAAGTGTGAAAAGAAGGTTTAAAGACACGTCGACAACATCCTGTTGATCTGGTACCTTACCAAAGCCCCAACCCCAAAGTGTTCTGGGTGCTCCCAGAGCCCGGGCGCTGACTCGTGCGGGGCGGCGGCGGCAGCTTCTCACTCCCCTTCCCACCCCCGGGCACCAGCTGTCTCAGCTTGTCTCCTCCGACCATGGACTCGGTGACCGTTTACCACGGGAAGATCAGCCGAGAGGCCGGGGAGAAGTTACTACTTGCTACGGGCCTGGACGGCAGCTACTTGCTGCGGGACAGCGAAAGCGTGCCTGGCGTCTACTGCCTCTGTGTGCTGTGAGTAAGGGAGGCCGGGGGGCGGCCGGGGGGAGACATAGCGCAGGGAGAGCTGCCGGAGGTCCGGGGGAGAGGCAGGCAGGTGGGAGGAGGGAGGTCCCCGGCACTTCTGTCCTAAGCCCTGCAAGGCTGGGCTTGCACTAGGCCTCCCTCGTGGGGAGACTTGTGGGCAGCCCTCTGGGACCCAACGGCACGGGCCTCAGGACCTGGTATCCTCGCCAGGTGCAGGTACCTCGGCTCCGCTCTTCTCTCAGTTTCTGAAAGAAAACGTAGCTAGCAGAGCCTCAGCCGAGCCCCGAAGCTCTGGCCCCGGTGCAGCCTGGCCTTGGGTGAGAGAACCCTTGCCCCTCTGTAGTGAATCCAGCCCAGTCACTGCCCTCTCCTTACTGCTCCCCAGTCCTCAGTTTGTCAGAGGGGAATTACAGTATTTTTAGTAAGATTTGTGCTGTCTTTGGCTGTAGTTATTTTCTGCTCAGCTTCTAGACTACACAGAGTTTTGATTGAGTGTTCCTTAGTATTTTGCCAGCTAAGGCTATTTATTTAGTCCAGCCCCTTTATTTTAAAGGGAGGTTAGGAGACTTGCCCAAGGTCGCACAGCTAATACGTGGATTTGAACCCAGGTCCTCTGACTACAGAGCTTCCGACTTTTCCCCTTGTATGACAAAGTAAATGACTTGTTGAATGTCACACAGCTGGTATCTGACAAAGTGGAGATACCAACTTGGGTTCTCTGGGTTGTATAATGGCTTTCCAATAGGTGGTTGAACCCCTCCATTCTCCTTTGCACATTAAGGCAGGGGGGAGACTCATTTGGGAAAATTACGTTATTTGTACTAATACCTACCTGTGTACATGGTTTATCCCCATACTACAGTGAATACTAGGGGAGCAGGGGGTGGGGCTTATTCACCTTTTTTTTTATTCCAGAAGTTTTGCTCCTTAAAAAAGTGAAACTTTGTGTGATGATATTCCTTCAACCGGATCAAGACAGAAAAAGTGCTAGTTAGGAGCAAATTGAATACCTAACAGTAAGAAACATAACATATTTATGTAGCAATTACAGAATGTGTCTTATTTGATCCCCATAACCACCTCAATAGCTGTGATAATTTGCTTTGTTAGAACACTGGGAAGATTTTTCTAGCCAGCCTGCATGCTCAGTATACACAGCCGAGTGTGAGTGCTTCTTGCTTTGCCAATCTTAAAGTAACCACAAGTAATATATAACATGTACTAGTAAGTCACATTTATTATATACATAAAATGTGAAAGTTGAACAATTTAACGTTTTCATGAATGATTTGGGGATAACTTTAATTATGCCAGTTTTTTGGAGGAAAAATAAAGCAGGAGAGAAGGAAGTATTTTGAATATCAGAGATGGAAAGAAGCAATGATTAGGTTGGATTCAGGTCATTTAGAGGTGTGTAGGTTGTAGCCTTATAAGCAAAATTAAGTGATGATGCTCATTGGGAGGATGCTTCTAGGTTATCAGTTTAGAAATGGAGCTGAGGCAACGAGTAAAGAAAACTGTAGAAAAATAGATAATGTTAAGAAAATAAAAGAATGAGATTAATACCATTTCCTTTTCATGCCTTTGAGAAGATGTCCTTGCCCATGCTGATCTATAATTGTGTTCTCTTCAGCATCTGTGCTGTGCAGTTTTAGTTAGTAGCACTTTCACAGGCTCAGGTAGTAAAGATAATTTTTATTGCCAAATTGAAATTCACAAAACATCTCCCAGAGTGGGACTTATATTAAACAAAGTGGGCCTAATCATTTCCCCTGAAATATAGGATTATAGCTTTTAGAACTAGAAGGGCCCTTCCTCCAGCTGCCCTCATTTTAAAGATGTTGAACCTGGGGCCTACAGATTAAAGTGACCAACCATGGTCACATAACTAGGAGAGCTGGGATCATTGCTTGAAATTTTTTTTTTAATACAATACAGCTTTATAAACAACTTGTCTCTAACCTACTTTTCTAGGTTTATTATATGTCACTCATAGATTCGATTGTCCAGCCAAATTGGCCCTTTGATTATAACTCACACAGAAGACAGTCTCTGGAACCCATTAGGGAATACACTCTCTCCTTCCTTCACCTCTTGGAATCCCTTGCTTTCTTTCAAAACTCATTTTTGATATGCATAAATAAAACACATAATATTACCAAGGAAAGAAATTATGTTGAAATAGTTATGAAGATACTGTGGAAAAGTTCACAGGTGCCTTCCCTCCACAATCCTCTTGTATTTAGTTTCTATATTATACTACCTCTCCTAATATAATGTAAGAGCCTTGTGGGCAGGGACTATTTCTTTGTGTGGTCAGTACCTTGCCCAATGCCAGCCACGCAGAGACTGGACCTGGGATTACTGTGTTAAAGGGAACTCCAGACCTTCCTCCAGAATTGCCCTGAGCACTGAGAATTGAAGTGACTTGCTTGAGGTTCCCTAACCAGGTCTATATATGTCAGAGACAAGCCGAGCCCGAGCCCAGTGATCCCTGGTTTCCAGAGCTGCCCTCTGTCTCCTAGCCCAGGCTGCCACCTGACAGCCTTGTTAACTTCAAGGTTCTGCAGGTGCCTGGTGTCTTCTGAGTCAACATGAGAAAAGATTAAATGGTGTTTGTTCAGTGTGTTTTAGTAAAAAATATTCCAGTTTTGAAAATTTGAAATCCATATATGGGATTGTAGAAGGAACTTTGAATGTCTAGTCCAAACTCCTCATTTCCCAGATGAGGAAAAAAAGGACCAAAGAGGTGAGAGTCATCAGTTAACCAGATGTTTCCTGTCCATACCAGATACCCAAGAATTCATTGTAAATGTTTTAAGGAAATAGGCCCTAGGGAAAACTGACTCGGATCTTTTTAAAAAAATGTATATTTGGTGGTGGCTATAGGGTCTGATATTTTCATTTTAGGTTGAATGTATCTGTATTTTTTCAAGTAGGAGCAAGAGAAAAGTTTTGAGGGGTGCAGATGGCTCTTGACAGAGAGATGTGAAGGATACAGAGCTAGTGCTAGGAGGTGTAGGATGAGATGTAAAGAACAGGATTCTGATGGTGGGGCTGATTTGAGGAAAATCCCAGAAAGAAAACGTTGCTAAGTGGATACGGACTAAACGGAGGCCATTAAAGGAATCTGAACTGGGAGAAAGAGACGGTAGGGATGGCAGTGTGTGTTGAGGCAGTCAGTGAAAACTTTCACATCTTTTGCACTTGCACCTGTTGCTGTGGTTGGTTCTGAACTCTGTGGTGGAATACAAAGATGTCTGGATTAGGAATTGAGTAGCCTTGGGTCTTGCCCCTAATTCTCTCGGTGATCCTTGCCCTAATTCTGAGGTAGCTGAGTGGTATAGTGAATAGAGCTCTAATCCTGGAGTTAGGAAGGTTTGAGCTTAAAATTGGTCTCAGACATTTCCTAACTGTGTGACCCTGGTCAAGTCTTAACTTCTGTCTGTCTGCCTCAGTTTCCTCAACTGTAAAATGAAGATAATAATAGCACCTATCTCCAATTTGTGAAGATCAATTAAGAGATTTGTAAAGTGCTTAGCACAGTGCTTGACACTTAGTAGGCACTCTAGAAATGCTTGCTCCCCTTTTTTCTCCCCTTCCTCCAAAAGTTAAGTCTCCCTAGGCTAGTATTCTCACCTGTGAAATGAAGATAGCAATACCTGCTTTATCTTATGACTTTTTTTTTTGCAGCAACTAATCATCAGCAATTACACGCAACCAATGTTTATTAAGCTTCACGTAAGTGCCAAGCATCGTGCAAAGAAAGAAATCTTAATTATCTAGGAAAGCTGCTCAGTTACCTTGTTGATACAGATTCTCATGTTTTATAGAGAAATGCCTTTAGGTGTAGTAGAGCATGGAGTGCTGGTCCTGTAGTCAGGAAGACCTAGTTCCAGAGGCCCCACCTCTGATGTATACTGGCTATGATTCTGGACAATCCTCTAAGGCTATAAGTTACAGATAAACTGCTGACCTGCACTGTTTATTCACTAGAGAGTTCCTTATATCAGGGAGATCATCCAGTCCCTGTCCTTATCCATAATAGCAATACCTAAGGTTTATATGGCACTGGAAGGTTTTGAAAGCCCTTTACATTATGGGGGAAAACACCCTAGTTTTGACCCTGTCCTAAAGGATAAGAGCTGACCAATTGATGCCTGTGGGGTGTTGGGAGAGAATGAGACAAATATATTAATAGCCAGTTTCTAACTCATAGTTAAGTTTGTAGCAGAAGTCCGATAATGGCACCAGAGATTCAAGGGAAAGGGAGGGCTTGTTTTTTAGTCGGGGAAATTGGTGAAGGCATCAGAGAGAAGTTAGCAGCTAAGCTGGGTCTGAGAATTGGAATTGACAGTTGAGATGGTAGTCTAAGGAGACATAAGGGTGGAACATCTCATAGTCCAGTTTCTATGGAGTTCAGAGTGCTTAAAGAAAAATACCATGAAATAAGGCTGAAAAGAGGGTGGAAGCTGGATCGTGGAGGGTGTTGGCATTTTTCCCCTCTTGTCTAGGCAGAAGGTAGCCACTGAAGATTTTTAGACAGTAAAGTGCCAGTATTAAGAAATCTACTTATACAATGATGGGACATTTGGACTGCAGACATGAGAGACTGCAAACAGAAGACTGGTTAGGCTATTATAGTAGTCTGGTAGAGCGGGTGATACCTTGACATCAAATGAGAGCAGTAGGGTTTGAGAGGAGGGATCAAATAAGCAAAAGGGAGAGTAATTGCAGACTAAATAATCCGAGGCCACATTTAGGTGGCATTGTAAGGTTTTTGTTTTTACAACTTTTTCTACATTTTGTTTTTATATTATAGTCATTTCTGGAAATACTCCTTTCCTTCCTCAGGGCATCATAATTGAACCTTCCCTTGTAACAAAGACAAACAGCTGGGCAAAGACTCAATACTGCCTTAGTTGCCCTCTCCCTCCCTGCTGAGAGGAGGGGAAAATCCATTGAAATAACTTAGCTCTTTTGATCCTCACAACATCCCTTTCAGGGAGATGCTATTATTATCTCAGTTTTATAGATGAAGAAAGTAAGACTCAGATTTTATGTAATTTGTCAAGTGTAGCTTTTGAAAAACCTTTAAAATTGTGATGTTTTGCTTAGTAAAACATTGGATTGATAGTCCAAGAGCTATGACTTTAGCCCTCATACTTTGATTTGAATGTATCTTAGGGACTTCAAAGCTTGCAGGCACCGTTTGGGTAGAAACTATATTTATGTTTAGACTTGCTGGGCTCCAGCAGGATGAGGTGGTAAAAAAAATGTCTGCTTATGAAATGAAACCTCCCCTCAACTATTGGCCTAAATATTAATTTTCATGTATCATATATAAATTTTCACATATCACGTCAAGTATCTGTGATTTTGGCAGTATGGGAATTCTTAGGAAGGCAGATTATAAATCATCTATAACTTGGTAGATAATCTAAGAAAGTTATCTGAGGCCCAGAGTGGTTAAGTGATTTGCCCATATATTTACACATTAGCATCAGAGTAGGGATATGAATATAGGTCTTCCTGAGTAGCAGTCTTGACCACGCAACAATGTGCATTCTCACTCTTTATCGCTTTTTAATTTTGCTAATGCTGAGTGCCTTTGGGGAGCTATTACCTGGTTTAACGAATATTTTTCCGATTTCTCTCCAGTGAGGGTCCTCCTTTTGAAGTTTCTGTTTTTGAGAGTTACTTATCTGGTGGAAGATATGGCATGAGGGATAGTATTACTTCTCACAGGTTACGTTTCAAAATAAATTTAGGTAAAATTAAAGCTTTCTGCTAATTCTTTGGAAAAAAAGGATAGCTTTCCTAGTATCATATCATAGATTTAAAGCTGGAATAGGCCATCTAGTTGAACCCTCTAATTTTACAGATGCGGAAACCGAGATCTGTAAAATTCTGGTCATTCAGATAATGTAACTTGGGGGTACATTGAAGTGTAACTCATCTAGGAGGGGATCAGCCTTTTGATGGGCATAAATCTGACCCCACAGATGTTTGGGGGGAAAAGATGTAGGTTTTATTAAAGATTTCTCCAATGGCAATCTCTCAGAATGTGTGCACACAGGCATCTTGGAAAAGACTATAAAATTCTCCCTAAATTACCCTAATTTTTATTCCCTTGATCCAACAATTCTGGCTACTTTTCTTTATCAAAAGCTGTTCTCAGTTGACATAATATTGATGCAAGTTCTTTTTCTTATCCTGAAAACATTGTTTTTGAGAATATCCTGAGCTCTCCTGTACAGACAAACCTGCAGTTTATCAGCAACTCTGTTGCCTCTTTTCTGTTTTGCAATCTTGTGGTTCAGCACAAATTCCCCACCCCCCCAATTATAACATTCTGTTATAGTCATTTATTTATTTATTTTGCTTTTTGGAGGGGGGAAGGCAGGGCAATTGGGGTTAAGTGACTTGCCCAAGGTTGCACAGCTAGTAAGTGTGTCAACTGTCTGAGGCCAGTTTTGAACTCAGGTCCTTCTGACTCCAAGGCTGGTGCTCTATTCACTGAGCCACCTAGCTGCCCCAATAGTCATTTAATTTAACCCTTCACTTGATATAGAGATCAGAACACTGAGACATCCAAAATTATCTTATATTTAGATGTAGAATCTACTTGTGTGTGGTGGTAGCTATTTTTACCTTTCTGTTTTGCTTAACTTAGTCTAATATTAAAATCACATTCTTTTATTATCTAATTTTAATTTTTTCTCAGTTACATGTAAATTCGTAATTTTAACATTTACTTTTTAAAATTTTGAATTCCAAATTCTATCCTTCCCTTACATCTCTCACAGCTTTTTGAGAAGGCAAGCTATTCCGTATAGATTATATATGTGCAGTTATGCAAAACATTTCCATATTAACCATGTCGAAAAAGAAAACACAGACCAAAAAAACTCCTAGAAAAATAAAGTAAAAAAAGTATGCTTTGATCTGAATTCAGACTCCATCAGCTCTTTCTCTGGAGGTAGATAGCATTTTTCATTGTAAGTCCTTCAGGATTGTTTTAGACCATTGTATTGTTGAGAATAGCTAAGTCATTCACAATTGATTATCAAACACTATTGTTTTTACTGTGTACAGTGTTCTGGTTCTGCTCATTTCACTTTGTATCTATTCATATAAGCCTTCCCAGGTTTTTCTGAAAGCATCCTGTTTATCATTTCTTATAGCACAATAATATTCCTTCATAATCTTATCTCACAACTTGTTTGGTCATTCCACAATTGATGGGCATCCCCTCAATTTCAAATTCTTTGTCACTGTTGAACAGCAGTTCTCAGCCTGTGCGTTATGTTCAATTTGTAGTAATGAAAATACATCCTGCATATCATATATTTAAATTATGATTCATAACAGTAGCAAAATTACAGTTATGAAGTAGCAACGAAAATAATTTTATGGTTGGGGGTCACCGCAACATGAGGAACTGTATTAAAGGGTTGTGGCATTAGGAAGGTTGAGAACCACTGCTATAGAAAGAGCTGCTAGAATTTGTGTACAAATAGGTCCTTTTCCATTGATCTCTTTGGGTTACAGATCTATTAGTGGTATTGCTGAGTCAAAAGGCATGCATAGTTTTATAGCCCTTTGGGCATAGTTCCAAATTATTCTCCAAAATGATTAGATCAGTTTATACCTCCACCAATAGTGCATTAGTGTCCCAGTTTTTCCACAACCCCTCTAATATTTCTCATTTTCCTTTTCTGTCATATTAGCCAATCTAATAGGTATGAGGTGGTAACTCAGAGTTGTTTTAATTTGCATGGCTCTAATCAATAGTAATTTAGATAATTTTTTTCACATGACTATAGATAGCTTTAATTTCTTCTTCTGAAAACTGCCTGTTAATATCCTTTAACCATTTATCAACTGGGGAATGACTTATGTTCTTATAAATTTGACTCAGTTTGCTATGTACTTGAGAAATGAGGCATTTATTAGAGAAATTTGCCATAAAACTCCCTCCCCCCACCCCAGTTTTCTGCTTCCTTCTAATCTTGGCTGCATTGGTATTGTTTGTGCAAAACCTTTTTAATTTGATGTAATCAAAATTATCCCTTTACATCACATAATGATCTCTGCCTCTTGTTTAGTCATAAATGTTCTCTTATCCACAGATCTCACAGGTGAAATTTTCCATGCTCCCCTAATTTTCTTATGATATTACCTTTTATGTCTCAATCGTGTACCCGTTTTGATATTATTTTGGTATACGATGTGAGATGGGGGTCCAAAGCTAGTTTCTGCCAAACTGCTTTCCAGTTATCCCAGCAATTTTTTGTCAAATAGTGATTTCTTGTTCCAAAATCTTGAATCTTTGGATATGTGAAACACTAGCTTACAGTGTTCATTTGCTACAGTATGTTGGGTACCTAATCTATTCCATCGATTTACCACTGTTTTTCCTAGCCAGAACTTACTGCTTTGTAATACAGTTTGAGATCTTGTTCTGCTAAATCACGGTTTTTTCCCTATCAATTCCCATGATAATCTTGATCTTTTGTTCTTCCAGATAAATTTTATGATTTTTTTTGCTCTGAAAAATGATATTTTGGTAATTTGTTGGGTATGGTACTGAATAAGTAAATTAATTTAAGTAGAATTGTCATTTTTATCATGTTGGCTCAGTGTACCCATAAGCAATGAATATTTCTCCAATTGTTTAGATCTGACTTTATTTGTGTAAAAAGTGTTTTGTAATTGTGTTCATATACTTCCTGGGTTTATCTTGGCAGGCATACTCCCAAGATTTTTTTTTTATATTGTCTGAAGTTATTTTAAATGTAATTTCTATTTCTCTCTCTCCTGCTGGATTTTTTTGGTAATATATAGAAATGCTGACAATTTATGTGAATTTATTTTATATCCTGCAACTTTGCTGAAGTTGTCATTTCAGTTCTTTTTTAGTTGATTCTCTAGGATTCTTTATCATCATATCATCTGCAAAGAGTGATAGTTTAATTTCCTCATTGCCCATTTTCATTCCTACAATTCCTTTGTCTTGTCTTATTGTTATAGCTAACGTTTCTCATACAATATTGAATAAATGTGATGTAATGGACATTCTTGCTTCACTCCTGATGTTATTGGAAAGACTTCTAGCTTACACCCATAACAGATAATGCTTGCTCTTGGTTTTAGATAGATATTACTTGTCGTTTTAAGGAAAGCTTGATTTATTCCTATGCTTTCTAGTGTTGTTTTTTTTACAGCAGCATTTTTTTTTTTTTTTTTTTTTGCTTTTTGGAGGGCAGTTGGGGTTAAGTGATTTGCCCAAAGTCACATGGCTAGTAAGTGTGTCAAGTGTCTGAGGTTGGATTTGAACTCAGGTCCTCCTGACTCTTGGGCTGGTGCTCTGTTCACTGCGCCATTGTCCCTTCTAGTGTTTTTGATAGGAATGAGTGTTGTTCTTTGTCAGAAGCTTCTTTTCCCTGCATCTCTTGAGATGATCATATGGGTTTTTTTTAATTGGTATGGTCAGTTGTGCCAATAGTTTCCTGTATGTTGAACTAGTTCTGCATTCCTGGTATAAATCCTATCTGGTCATAGTATATGATTTTTGTGTTATATTTCTGTAATCTCCTTGCTAATATTTTATTTTTTGCTTTAATGTTTACATCAATATTCATTAGGGAAATTGGTCTATAGTTTTCTTTCTCTGGTTTTGCTCTCCCTGGTTTCAGTCTCAAAACCATATTTGTGTCATAAAAAGAATTTGTTAGGACTCCTTTGCCTGTTTTCCCAAAATATTTATATAGTATTGGAATTAATTGTTCTTTAAATTTTTGCTAGAATTCACTTGTGAATCCATTTGTTTTTTTTTTTCCTTAGGGAGCTCATTTATGACTTGTTCAATTTATTTTTCTATGATAGGGCTCTTTAAATATTCCGTTTCCTCTTCTGTTAATCTGGGCGGTTTATGTTTTTATAAATATTCATCCATTTCACTTAGATTGTCAGATTTATCGGCCTATAATTGGGTAAAATAGTTCCTAATAATTGCTTTAATTTTATCTAGATTGGTGGTGAATTCACCCTTTTCATTTTTATACTTCCAGTTCATTGATCCGTTCTTTCTCTGTTTTACTGATGGAAGCAATTAGAGATAAAAATTTTCCCCTAAGTAGTGCTTTGACTGCATTCCATAACTTTTGGTATATTGTTTCATTGTTGTTTTCTTTAATGAAATTGTCGATTGTTGCTGTGATCTTTTCCTGTGATTTGAGCCACTCAATTCTTTAGAATTAGATTCTTTAGTTTACAATTAATTTTTAATATGTGTTTCCATGGCCCTTTATTGAATATAATTTTTATTGTGTTATAGTCTGAAAAGGATGCATTTAATATTTCTGCTTTTCTGAATTTATTTGTGAACACATGCTCAATTTTTGTGAAGCTGCCATGTCCTGCTGAGAAAAAAGTATATTCCTCATTACCATTCAGTTTTCCCAGAGTTCTATCATATATTAACTTTTCTGAAATTCTGTTCATCTCTTTAACTTCTTCCCTGTTTATTTTGTAGTTAGAGTTATCTAGTTTTGAGAGGGAAAAGTTGAGCTCCCCCATTAGTGTAGTTTTACTGTCTAGTTCATCCTGTAACTCATTTAACATTTCCTTTAAGAATATGGATACTAGGCCATTTGATGCATAATATGTATGCATTGCTATTACTTCATTGTCTATGGTATATTTTAGTAATATGTAGTTTCCCACCTTATTTCTTTTAACCAGGTCTATTCCTTTCATGTTTACCTTTTTGTGCTTTTCATGGGTCTTGTATTTAAAAATCACATTTTCTGTTTGACTCTGGTCTTTTCATCAGGGATACTTGAAAGTCCTCTATTTCATTAAATATCTATTTCCCCCCAAAAGGATTATACTTAGTTTTGCTGGATAGGTTATTTTTGGTTGCAATCCTAGCTCCTTTGCCTTCCAGAGTATCGTATTCTAAGCCCTCCTCTCCTTTAATATGGAAACTGCTAAATCTTATGTGATCCACAATATTTGAATTGTTTCTTTCTGGCTGCTTGCAATATTTTCTCCTTGGGAGCTTTGGAATTTGGTTTTAATATTTCTGGGAGTTGTCATTTTGGAATCTCTTTCTAGAGGTAATTGGTGGAATCTTTCAATGTCTATTTTATCCTCTGGTTCTAGGATATCAGGGCAGTTTTCCTTGATAGTTTCTTGCAGTATGATTCTAAGCTCTTTTTATGATCATGGCTTTCAGGTAGTTCAAAATGATTCTAAAATGCTCTCTCCTCAGTTTTCAAGATCAATTGTTTTTTCAATGAGATATTTCATATTTTCTTCTTTTTTCCATTCTTTTGATTTCGTTTTATTATTTCTTGGTGTGTCATAGTCATTAGCTTCCACTTGCCGAATTTTAATTTTTAAGGAATTATTTTCTTCGGTGAGCTTTTGTGTTTCTTTTAACATTAGGTCAAATTAAGGAGTTCTTTTCTTCAGTGAATTTTTATATATCTTTTCTATTTGGTTGATTTCTGATTTTTAAGGTATTCTTCTCTTTAGTGGATTTTTATGCTTCTTATACCATTTGACCATTGTGATTTTTAAACTGTTATTTTCATTAGTACTTTTTGTGCTTTTTTTGGGTTGTTATAGTTCAGTCCTTTCAGTTGTGTCTGACTGTTCTTTGCCCCATTTGGGGTTTTCTTGGCAAAGATACTGGCATGATTTGCCATTTCCTGGTCCAGCTTATTTTGCAGATGAGGAAGCTGAGGCAGACAGGGTTAAGTGAATTGCCTAGGGTCACCCAGCTATTAAGTGTCTGAAGCTGGATTTGAACTCAGGTCTTCCTGACTCTAAGTCTAGCATTCTATCCACTGTGCCACCTAAGTGCCCCATTCCTCTTTTACCAAGATGTCGATTCTCTTTTCATAACTTTCTTGCATCACTCTCAGTTCTTTTCCAACTTTCTCCTCTATTCTCTTATTTGATTTTTAAAATCCTTTTGGAGTTCTTCCAGGAATTCTTGTTGTTCCCTTTTGGGCTTCAGAGGTGGATATAGCGTCAACGTTGTCCTCTGAATTGGTATTTTGATCTTCCCTGTCCCTATAGTAAAAATCTATGGTCTTTGCTTTTTTGCCCATTGTGATTGTCTTTTTTCTGGCTTTTAAAGGGATCTCTGCTTCTGGGGCACAGAGGTCTCTGTACCATGATTCTTGTGCTAGTGCTCGGGTCTTGGTTACTGGCTTTGTGTGCTGTTGCCTCTGGTTCTGACAACTGGAAGCTGTGTAATGCCATAGCTTACCTGGTGCTGAGCTGAGGCTGGCTGGTGTGTGCCAAGGCTAGGTGCAGTCTCTCTGTATTTCCTGGGATTTCACTGAAACTAGAGGTATGAGGTGTTGGGGAGAGGTGGGTCATCTTGGCTCCTGGAAGTTTAAATAGGTGACTTTCAAACATTTAGTCTGTGGGTTGATAGCCCCTGGAGTAGCTGTTGCCAGGACTGCGCTTCTCTCTCACCCAGTTCCAACAGACCCCAGTTCTGTGCTGAGAGGTCTGGGAATCACCACTGCTGCCTGTGATTCAGTCCACTGGGGTCTGCTCTGATTCTGCTGTGGCTGAGTCACTGGTACCATCCATGTACTCTGTGTTCCTCTCACAGCCTAGTGAAACAGATGCTGTCATTCCCCCCAGGTTGTCTTGGGCTGGAAATCTGCCAGTCTCTCTCTTTGTGGATTATGCCACTCCAGAATGTGCTCGGGTTCACCCCTTAGAGGTATCTGAAGGAATTTGTGGGAGAGCTCAGGTTAGTCCCTGCTTTCACTGCACCATTTTGCCTCTGTCCTCAGAAAAAGCTTTGGACAAAATACAACACCCATATTTGTGATAAAAAAAAACACAAAGAGAACACTAGAAAACAGGGGGATAAATGGGACTTTCCTCAAAATGATAAAGAGCATCTATCTGTAATGGGGATAATTACCTTCCCAGGAAGGTCAAGGATGAAGCAAAGACGTCTATTGTCACCATTGCTGTTCAGTGTTGTATTAGGCACGCTAGGTATAGGCATAAGACAGCAAAAAGACAGTGAAGGAACAAGCATGGTCAGTGAGGAATCAGAATTTTCACTTTTTGCAGATATTATGATGGTTCTTGAGAACTCAAGAGATTCAACTCAAAAACTAATTGAAATAATTAACAACTTCAGCAAAGTTGCAGGATGTAATATAAGCCCGCACAAATCATCATTTTCCATGTATTACCAACAAATCCAACAGAAAGAGATAAAGGAAGAAATTTCAGTTAAAATAATTACAGGTGATATAAAATACTTGGGAGTCTACCTGCCCAAACACACATAGGAATTAAATGAATACAATTATTAAAAAACTCAAAACTCTTCACACAAATGAAGACACATATAAGTAGAGAAATATTAATTGCTTATGGGTAGGCCAAGCGAATATAACAAAATGACAATGCTACCTAAATTAATTTATTTATTCAGTGTTGTACAAGTCAAACTACCAAAGAATTAATTTACATACCTGGGAAAAAATAATAACAAAATTCTTCTGGAGGAACAAAAGGTAAAAAAATATCAAGGGAGTCAGCGAGGAAAAATGGGAAGAAAGGGGCATAGCAATACCGGATCAATGGAACAGATTAATCAAGCAGTAAACATTTATTAAGCACCTACTATATGCCATTATTAAGCACCTACTACTATGGTGCATGATATACTGTGCTAATTAATAACACAATAGGCAGAAGCAAATAAAAAAATAACCTAGTGTTTGATATACTCAGAGATCCCAGCTACTGGAGCAAGAGCTCATTATTTTACTAAAACTGGTAGGAAAACTGGAAAGCAGTATCACATAAACTAGGTATATCATATACCAAGATAAAGTTAAATAAAATGGGTGTGTGATTTAGATGTAAAGGGTGATATCAGCAAATTAGTGGTTTGGGGAAGAAATTACTTTTTACATCTATGAATATGGGAAGAATTTTGCACTAACAAAAACTGATGTAGCTAAAATGAGAAGAAAAACAGGAAAGTGGGAAAAAATCTTTGTAGCAACTTTCTCTGACAAAGGTCTCATTTCTTGGGTAGGGAGCTGAATTAAATATACAAGAATGAGAGCCATCCCTCAATTGATAAATGGTCAAAGTATATGAACAGGCAGTTTTCAGAGGCAGAAATTAAAGCAATGTGAAAAAATGCTGTAAATCACTAATAATTAGAGAAATCCAAATTAAAACAACTCTGAGGTACCACCTCACACCTATCAGATTGACTAATGGCCAAAAAAGGGAAAATGACAAATGTTGGAAGGAATGTGGGAAAAGAGAAGTTAATGGACTCTTGGTGGAGCTGTGAATTAGTCCAACCATTCTGAGAAGCAATTTGGAACTATGCCCCAGAGGCTATTGAGCCAGCAATACTGCTACTAGATCTATACCACAATGAAATCAAAGAAAGAGGAAAAGAACCCCTATGTACAAAAATATATATTTTTAAACTTTTGTTTATTTTAGTTTATATCATTCAGTTCCATGAGATTTTGAGTTACAAATTTTCTCCCTGTCTTTCCCCTACCCACCACCCCAAAACAGCGATCCCACTATACCCCCTCCCCCAATTTGTTCTCTCCTGTGTCCTCCCCCATCACTCCTCTGGCTTTCCGGTGTGGCAAGATGGTTCTCCCTACCCCAGTGCCTGTATATCTTAATTCCCAGTTGTATGTAATTAGAAATAATAATTATATATATATATATATATATATATATATATATTTTAACATTTGATTATAGAACTTTAAATTCTAGATTCTTTCCCTTCCTCCCTCATCACCCACCCTCACTGGAAAGACAAGCAATTCAATACTGGCTGTACATGTGTAGTTACACAGAACATCTCCACAATGGACATATTGTGAGAGACTGACTATATTTGCCTCCTTCCTATCCCGCCCCACCCTTGTTATATTCTCTACTTTGTCCTTGTCCCTTTACAGAAGTGCGTGTTTCTAACAACTCTCCCCCCTGCCCTCCCCTCCATCATTCCCCCTCTAATCCCCATCCCCCCTACTCTCCTGTAGGGCAAGATACCCAAATTAGAGGGTATGTCATTCCTTCCCTAAGCCAAATTCAATGAGAATAAGGTTGATCCTTTCCCTTTTGCCTTTCTATTCTTCCCTCCATTGTAACAGTTATCCCTTGTGTCTTCTATATGAGATGATTAACCCCATTCTGTCTCTCCCTGTCTTCTCTATTCCTCTCCCACCTCTCAATTTCACCTTTTAAAATAGCATCCCTTCCAATTCAATTGATCCTGTGCCCTCTGTACACATATATACACACATTCAGATATGTGTTCATATGCATATATATGCCCTCCTATGTAGGCATATGTGTATGTATATATACATTTATATTCCCTTCACCTATCCTCATACTGAGAAAAGTTTAATAAGTTACAATTATCGTTTTTCCATGTTGTCATGTAAATAGTTCAACTTTGATAAGTTCCTTATGATTTCTTTTCCATGTTTACCTTCTCATGCTTCTTGTATTTGAATGTCAAATTTTCTATTCAGTTCTGGTTTTTTCCTCAAGAATGCTTGAAAGTCCTCCACCTCATTGAATGACCATATTTTTCCCTGGAACATTATGCTCAGTTTTGTTGGGTAGGTGATTCTTGGT
>CM053582.1:18390389-18439766 GCA_028627135.1 Pseudochirops cupreus
TTTTCCAGGTCAGTGGTTTTTTCAATGAGATATTTTACATTGCCTTCTATTTTTTCATTTGTTTGGATCTGTTTAATAGTATCTTGATTCCTCATAAAATCATTAGCTTACATTTGCTCTAGTCTGATTCTGAAGGAATTATTCTCTTCAGCGAGCTTTTGAGATTCTTTTTCCATCTGGCAAATTTGACTTTTTAAGGCATTCTTCTCCTCATTGGCTTTTTGGGCCTCACTTGCCATTTGAGTTAATCTATTTTTTAAGGTGTTATTTTCTTCAGTCAGGTTGTTGACTCTCTTTTCATGATTTTCTTGCATCATTCTCATTTCTCTTCCCAATTTTTCCTCCACTTCTCTTATTTGGTTTTCAAAGTCCTTCTTAAGCTCCTCTATAGCCTGTAACCACTTTACATTTTTCTTGGAAGCTTTTGGTATGGGACATCTGACTGTGTTGTCTTCCTCCTGTTCCATGCTTTGATCCTTTTTGTCTCCAAAAAAGGAATCTAAAGTTGGATTGCTGAGCTTGGATTGCTTTCTTTGCCTGCTCATGCTGCCAGTCAATTAACTGATTTTTGAGCCACAGTAGATCTTTGCTTCCCAGGGGGAGAGCTTTATCCCAAATTGCTGGGGTTCTCGCAGCTGGTGGAGCTATTAGGGGGCTGCTGTCTCTGCAGCCCCCACCCACTTTGGCTCACTGGTCACACACTTCAGGACCACCACACAAGACCATGATCCCAATCCAGGCAGGTTAATGCAAGAGCACTTAGCCTCTGAATGATTGCTTGGCCCCCCTGCAATCTGCAGGCTGTGAGCTCTGAAAGCAGCCACATGGAGGCGGCTGCAGGGCTGCTGCTTCTGCTGCTTTCTTGTCTGGGGCAGATGGCCGGACTATTGCTTTCCCCCAAATTTAGCTTAGTTCCACTGACCTTTCACTTTGTTCTTGTTTCTTATGGGTTGATAATTCTGGAAACTGCCACAGTTGCTGGTGAGCCACTCTCCCGAATGCTCCAGCTGCAACTGGTGTCGGCTCCCAGTGTGCTGCAATGAGCCCTTCCCGTCCTGCCTGCCAGCCTGCCTTCAGCAGGAGATGTATTTTTCTGTAATTTGGTGGGTTCTGGAGCTCTAAAATTTGTTTAGAGTCATATTTTATAGGTATTTAAGGTGGTTATGGGGGGAGCTGCAGAGTTCTCCTGCTTCTATGCCACCATATTTGACTATCCTGTACAAAAATATTTATAGTAGTTCTTTTTATATTGGCAAAGAATTGGACACTGAGGGCCCATCAATTGGAGAATGGCTGAACATACTGTGGTATTTGAATGTGATGAAATACTATTATGCTGTAGGAAATGATGAAGGGAATGGTTTCAGAAAAACATAGGAAGGCCTGCATAAACCGATGCAAAATGAAGTGAGCAGAACTCAGAGAACAATATGCACAATAAGGGCAATACTGTAAAGATAATCAACTTATTAAGATTTAGCAGCTTAAACAATACAATGACCCAACACAATTCTAATGGACTCTTGATGAAACATGCTATCATGCTATTCATCATTGAAGTGTATTTTTTTCTTTTTCTGTTTTCAATTTTTTTGAATGTGGTTAATGGGGAAATTTGTTTTGCATAACTATACATATTTGTAATAGTTTGTTTCTTGCCTTTTCTTTGGATGGGGAAAGGGGCAAGAGGAGAAAGAGAATTTAGAATTGAAAAAAAAGAATACAAAATTCTCTGTACTTTAAAAAACTATATATCACATTGGAGCCTTACAACAATCCTGGGAGGTAGATACTTTTATTATTATTCCTATTTTACATTTGTGGAAACTGATGCACACAGTTAAGTGACTTGCCTAGGGTCCCACAGTAAGCATCTGAAACTGGATTTGAACTCAGTTCTTCCTTATTCCAGGCCCAGTTCTCTTTCCATGGTACCACTTAGCTGCTGATTCAGGAGGGGATGGTGGTCATAGGTGTGAAAAAACAGAAGTTGAGAAGGTAGAGTTTAAGGAAAGGCCATTTGATGGTAAAAATAATTCTTGGTAGCTTTGAAGAGAGCAATTTAAGTTGGGTGAGGTAGGAAGCCTTATTGCAAAGAATCTCAGAAGTAAGGAGGGGAGGATGTGGAAGCAGTGAGTCTAGAGAGCTTTTCTAGGGCTTGGGCACCAGCAGCCTCGAGGCCACATGTGGCCTTCTAGGTCCTTGGGTGTGGCCTTTGGACTAAATCCAAGTTTTACAGAACAAATTCTTTTGTTAAGGGGATTTGTTCTGGGAAGTTTTCCCCACTGAGCTTTGGGCTGTGAAAGGGAGGAGAGATAGGATTGATAGCTCAAGGGGGTAGTGGAGTCCAGTGAGGGTTTTTTTAAGGATGGACATACTTGGGCATGAATAAGGTAGCTGAGAAAGAACCAGTAGATGGGCTAGATTCCAGATCAGTGAGGGAAAGGGGATAATTAGGGGAGGTGTGGTAGTTTGTCAGTGAAAGACAGGAAGGGATGGTATTGGAGATAACATTTTAGTGGGGCTAGCCATGGGGAAAAGGGCTCCTTTTTTTATCAGAGATTGGAATAAAGGAGGAGAGAATGAGGGAAGAGGTCTGATTTCATCTTTTTGCCCCCAGTATCCAGGACAGGGCCTTCAGTACTTAATAAATGTTTGTGTTGAATTGGGAATAAGAGAAAAGGGAGAGGAGTGTAGAAATAGAGAAAGTTTAGAAATCTAGGAGGGGAGAGGCTGCTAAAGGTGATGGAATGGATTTAGCTTTGCAAGGGAAAAGCCTGTTTAAACACATGCCATGATACTTCTCATCTTCCTTATCTGGAGAGTGAAGGGCTAGAGCCCTCCTTTGGTCATATCCACTATTAGTCCATCAAATGTACTTGTTAGTATGAATGAAAGTAAAGTCCAAGAAGAAAGAGAAATGTTTTGCTACAAGAGAAACACCATCTTTCCAGGTTATTCACTTTTATTTGTGACAACCTTTTAATTTGTAACCCCAAACTGATTTGCTTTTGAGACTCAGAAAGATTTGGACTTTATTTGGCATGGGCTTAAGGAATTTAAGCTTACTTTGTTTGCTTAACATATATAATTATGATAAACCTACTGTCCCCCCCCCCCCCATTAAAATTTGAAGTTTGGGTTTGACAATTACTTGAGTCAAGGCAACCTCTGAAACCTTGCTGCTAGAGTGGTCAATTGTTGACTGTAGTGGTGGTAGAGCCATGTTGAGTTAATCTGAGGGTTGTGGATGACCAACTCAAGCCTGTGGTGGAGATAGCTGTTTGTACTTTCACTTGCCCAGCAAGGGAATGGTTTTCCAACTGGTGGCCTACATAGACCTATTGATACTTCTCCTGAGTGTCTTCTGGAAATAGCTTTGGGCTGTGCGCTTCTTCATAGCATTTCTACTGAATGGGGTGTGCAGAGTCTTCAGGTAAATTAATACAACTTGAATAACTGTCTTATGCCTGAGATTTTAGAGTTGAAAAGTATCTTAGAGATTAGTCTAGCCCTCTCCTTTACAGATGAGGACACTGAGGCTCAGGGAGAAAGGAAATGAAAAGTATAACTGACTTGGTTATCGAAATTAATGAAAGGGGCATCAGTTGATAGAAAGGAGATGTGGTACAGAAATGCAGAAGCATCCAGCCTGGTGTAGCCCAAGAAACTAGACTCAGCTTCAATTCCTGGGTCTTGCTCCCTCCAGAGACTCACTTCCTTGTAGTTTCCTTCTCTGTAATTCATCTGTAGGATGGATGAGGGGAGCATTCAGCTCTGTTCTTGTGTGGTTCTAAGTGAACTCTCTCTGTGCTGGGGGAAGCCAGTCATGTAGTAGCAGACTTGCCCCAGAGAGACCAAAATGAGGTTTGGGAGTTTTTGCTGGGTTCCAGTTGTCCACACTTGGGAAGATCAGTGCTACACGTGAGAGTTACTTTTGTATGTGACATTCTTTGTTCAGCTATTTCAGCTGACAAAGAGAGTAGAACCAAAGAGCTTCGAGGGGGATTGGTAAAAACAGTTTTTTGCCCATTGACAAATTTGAGGGGCTGGGAACTTTGTTAATATTAGAAATGTTGATCATGAGAAGTTTTCTGAATTACTGAAATCAAGTTCAAAGATTGAAGAAAACAAGAACTTTTGAAGTGGTAATCAAGTTACTGCTTCACCAAAAGAATGATAAGATCGGATTGATTTGTTAGGAAACAGAGTAATTCATTTGATTAATCAGAGCTGTCTTTATAGGAGAGTCAATTCATTGTCCTTTTTATTTTTAGTTAGAGACTTACTGTTTTACAAATGGAAATTTTACTATGTTTATTCTAGTCACATTGGTGCTGAGAATTTAAAATCCCTTCTTTCCAGGTTAATAATACAGGATTATTTCCTATAATCATTTCCTCTAAGGGAAATGGAATGGACTTGTTTCTTGATCTCAATTTGCTCGTTTGAATTTCAAGCTTCTGTATTGAAAAATGGGAATCAAAACTCTTGCCTTGTTTCTGATGAGATTTCATTTTAAAATTTAGTATGAGTACTTTTAAGAGCAAAATGAGGATTACTCAAAGGACTTTAGGATTTGTCTGGATGTAGCATTCTTGCTAAATTAAAAAAAACAAATTAGTCCTCAATATAGCACGGTACCAAGAAGGAAGTACTTCCTAGAATAAGAGATGGTGATTAAGTTGGCACTCTAGCCAATGTCAAACGCTAGCTAACTTACACATGTACTACAATGTATTCTGAACTGAAAAGCCTTTTGGTTAAGGATGGAACCACATTGCTACACTTAAGTAATTTATAACAATGGGTATTGATTCATGATGTAGGACTTAATTTCACACATTCATAGGATTTTAGTATTGGTCAATCAACAAGCATTTTAAAAGTGCCTACTTTATTCTAGGCATTAATAGTTTTTGCCCTCAAGGCGCTTACATTTCTCATGTGGAAAAAATATGCACATGCATAAGTGGATAGAGCTGAGTCTTTTTTTAAAATAAATTTTTATTGCTATTTTAAAAATCAATTCTACTTCCTAGTATATCTGTACTTCCTCTCCCTCCTCTCCACACCAAACCACCCCTCATAAAGAATGGAAAACAAAGAAAAAAACAGGTCCTCAAAACTAACCAACACATGGAAAAGTCTATTCAGTGTAGTGTTCCATGTCTGTAGTTCCCTATCTTTGCAACAATAAAGGGGGTGAAGTGCTTTCTAATGTCTCTTCTTTAGGGGACAAGTTTGGTTATTTTAATTCTATAGCGTTCAATTGAGATTGTTTTCATTTAATCAAAAACATTTATTAAGCACTTACTATGTGTCAAGCAGTGTGCTAGTAGAAGGAGATAGCCTTTGAGGAGCTCACATGCTAATGAGGAAGACCACATGTCAGTAACTAGGTAGAAGCTAGTTAAATAACTAAGTAACTAGCACTAGATAAGTAACTAGATTTTCATACAAGATATGAAAAAAATAGTTAGGCAGTCTTGGAGGGGAAGGTACTAGTAGCTGGGAAGCTGAGGGAGGTCGAGTTTGAGCTGAGATTTCTAGGATGTCCGGAAAACTAAGAGGCTGAGGTGAGGAGGGGACAGCGATTCTAGGTATTTCATAGAATGACAAGGGAAGTGGAGAATAGTGCTGAGAAAACAGCAAATAAGCCAATGTAGTTGAATCATAGGGTGTGGAATGGGTGGAAAGGAAAGACTGGGAAGGTAGGTTATAAAGAACTTCAATTGCTGAGCAGAGAACCTCGTCATTAGCAAGCCATGGGAGTTTGTTGAGTTGAGGCGAGACCTGGGTTTTAAGAAAATCACTTTGGCAACTGATTGGAAGATACAATTAAGTGGGTAGAGACTTTTGATGTTGTTTGTATGTGCAGTGGCATTTTTATGTATATTGTTTTCATGGTTCTGCTTCCTTATTTTGTACCAGTTTATATAAGGTTTTCCAGGCTCCTCCGTATTCACCAGATTCATCATTTTTTACAGTATGGTAATATTCCTTTATATTCCTGTCTCACAATTCATTGAGCTATTCCTAAATCAATGGGCATCTTGCTTTTCTTTTCTATTTCTTTGCCACTACAAAAAATATGGGACAGAATCTTGAAAGAAATCAGAAATGGGGGAGAGAAGAAGGTGATGATAGTAGAACCCCCCTAACCCTCAAGGGATGGTAGATATGCAGTGCAGAGGCATGGAGTTGGGAGGTAGGGGATCTTGTGTGAGGGAATTTCAATAAAGCCAATATTATTGGACTGGATGTAGAGTATGTGGAGGGGGAATAATGTGTAATAAGGTTGGAAAGATTACATGGGCCATTGTGATGAGTGCTAAATGCCAACAAGGGAGTTTATACTGGATTCTGAGGGTAATAGGGACCTGTTGGAGTTTATTGACATTGGAAAATGATGTGACTAGACTTAGGAAAATCACTTTGGTAGTTGTGTGGAATATGGATTAGAGAAGGAGCCTGAAATATCCAGTAGGTAGTTGGGAGTAGTGTGGAACTATAGAGAGGCCAGGACTGGCTATGTGGAGCTGGGAGTCACATACTTGCAGATAATGGAGCCCTTGGGAGCTGAGGAGGTCACTGAGTACGAATATAGAGAGTGTTGTTAACCCACAATTAGGAGATGATGTGGGTGGTGAACTGGCAAAGGAGACTGAGAAGGAGAGGCCTGATGGGTAGGGAGAGATCCCAGAGAGAGCGGTGTTATGTGATACTAAGTAGAGAGTGTGTAGGAGGAGAGCGAGTATCTGCCTCTCAAGAGAGGTCAAGAGGGATGATAAGAATGGAGGACAAGGTCATTTGCTTTGGCAGGGGATCGTTATTAACTTTGGATGGAGCAGTTTCTGTTGAGTGCTGAGGTCAGGAACCAGGTTGAAGAGGATTTGAAGAATAGAGAGGAGGAAGAACATCTGAGCATGACCTTGTGTTTATGGAATAGTTCGGCATCTTCTGGTTTGGGGCATCTAAATAAATTCACCGTGTCATATCAGCACGCATTTAATGTGGTTGTTCCAGCTAAAAACCAAATAAAACTTAAGGCAGAGCTGAATGATCAGAATACTCACAAAATAAATAAAACTCTAATTTAGATCTCATTAATTTCTCTCCAATAATTGGAATTCAAGATTCTCATACCGAGTAAGCAATTGTAGAGGGAGAACGTTTGTCCTACTTAATCGACCAAACCACTTTCAAGTGCTTTGGCAGTATCCCATTTTCACAGTTATGTTTAGTACAGATTAGACTTATTCAGGACTATATCGATTTTAAGAAATACTTCTAGCTAGGACGACTTTGTAGTTTAAGCTACTAAATTATGGGAAAGTAGTAGAAACTACATTTTATTAAAACTCTCATTCATTATTTTTTTTATTAATTTTCCAAATAATTCGCATTAAACTTTACTGGGTCTAGTTTAAGTGTTCTAAATAGATATCACTTAGCCTTAGGAATGGGAATTCTTGCGTGAGGAAGAACTCTTTGGAGGTGTGGAGGAAGATTAAAATTAGCCACTAGTGCCTTTTAAAAAATACTATAAACTAGAAAAGCATGGGGAGACATATGAGATAATGCAAAGTGAGGTAAGCAGAGTCAGATAAACAATATACACAATTAAAATAGAAATAGTTGAACACGAATGTTGCAAAATTATTGCAAAATGTTGCAAAAATCAAGAACAAACTTTGCCCCCAAAAAGAGAGATGAAAAGACACCTCATTGCACTTCTTAGCAGAGGGGAAGGGGTCCATGGGTATAGATCATTGCATATAAAATGAGGCCTTTTGGATGTATAGATCAGCTTTACTTAACTTTTCTTCTTCATTTGTTTTAAAAAAAATCTTTTTTATAAGGAATGACTTTTTCGGAGGGAGGGAAGAAAGAAGAGGAAATCTAGGGTATTAAAATATATTAGTAAAATATATTTTAAAATATAAAATACTGTAAATTGTCTTAGGGGTCAGTTAGGTGACAGTGGATGGAATGTCAGACTTGGAGGCCAGAAAAGCTGAATTCAGATACTGCTTCAGGCCCTTAGTAGTTGCGTCACCCTGGCCAAGTCACTTAACCTCCCTCAGCCTCAGTTTCCTCATCTGTATAATGAGGATAATAATAACACCTGCCTCATAGGGTTATTGGCAGGAGTAAATAACAGCACATGTAAAGCACTTTGTAAACCTAAGGCTCTCTACAACTGCTAGCTACCGTTATTGTTGTTATCTGGTCTAAATCAGAGACATAAGGCAGGAGGTAGAAGAGAGCTGAGAGACCCAGAATTGAGTCTTCCATCTGTCACTGATGAGTTTAGTGATCTTGGGTGAGTTGCTTCCCAATCTGTGCCTCTGTTTCATTTGTGAAATGATGGAATTAGATCAGATGATCACTGACATCTTCTCTAGTCATAATGTTCTGTGAGTCAGCTTTGATTGCGATGCCCCCTTTTCCCAAGAACTCAGTGGTTTGAAGGCAAAATTCATGTATCAATATGCAGAATGCTTAGATTTCATGCTAAGTCAAATATAAGTCACGTGTATTGGAATTGTTTCGGTAATGGAAATTTATTCTTTCCCAGGTATCAAGGTTATATTTATACCTACCGAGTGTCCCAGTCAGAAACGGGTTCTTGGAGTGCTGAGGTATGGAGTTTTTCTTTTATTTATGCGTACCATGGGAGGTAATGATGTATATGGAATTTAGGCCATTTTTTCCCAAGAGCAGTTGAATCCCACAGCACCAAAACATTTTTCAGAACAAGTTGACCATAGCCCAGCTGTATGATCACATCACAGTAGTAGTGAAATTAAAAAAATGTTTGTATATCATTAAGAAGTTTCCACAGACGCTAACCTATTGTTATTTAGTACTGATTCAAAATTCACCTACCCAGTTTGAAGGAAGGATATGAAATTGAGAAAAAGTATATGAGATTTTCTTTTCTTTATTTGATTATGAAATTTCCAGATACAAAGTAGATATCAAATATATAGGTAAAATAAATTGGAAAATATTTACTGAGAGCTTCCCATGTGCCCAGGTTGTTACTGATGTTGTGTGAGGTAAGAGAGTATGGTCTCCTGCCCTGGAGGAACCTGTGATCTCACTGAGTAGACAAGATCAACTCCTTTGAAACAGTAGAGGGAGAAAATATTTGGTAGAACCATGATTTCATCCATGTGGAGCCTCTGATGCAGAATACAATCCTTCTATGCCATATGAGACTTGATGGAAGAAGGAAGTATTGAAATAGGGCTGGAAAGTTGGGTAGAATATAGACTTTCTGTGTATATCGGACTCATTAACACATCCCAAGCGTGGGATCCTGACCCTTTGTAGCATTCCCCCTTGCTTATAAAAGTAGATTTTTATTAGCTATTTCCACATACTAACACTTGCAGATACTTATTTATAGATAGCTTATTGTTTTCATTATTATTATTTTTTTTGCCACGCTTGTGTGTTGGCTCTAGGCGTGACCCCGTTTGATGTGTATAACCCACTATCTTCCTTGGTGATGAAATTCATTATAGAGAGATGACAAAGAATGGGATGAAGGAAGCTGTGGGGCTGGGGAAGAGAGAATTGAATGAAAAATACTGTGAATGTAAAGGCATTTGAGTAAAATTTACTATTGAAATAATTATTTTTGAGATTTTATATGAATTTAGTTATCAATTGCGCCTACAACTTATGCCCAGCTAATATTTTAAAATATGAGATCTTTTTGAAACTTTTTAGTTCTTTAGACTTTAACATAATGTGAGGAATTTTAAATACAACAAGATGAATGTTAGTGTAAGTTAAAAAAAACGTTGTGATATTATCATCCAGGAAGCTAATACTGTCACACAAGTCAGTGGAAAGGCTACATGATTTCCAGTAAGAATTTCTTTTAAAGAATCATCTCTGCAGAGATGTTGGAAAAGTTAATCTTCACTCATTGTACATGATATTAGTAAATGTGGCATGTATAACACATTATGCAGGTGTGGCGGAAAATGCTTCTGGGTCAAGGACATTTTGTTTTCAGCTTGTTTTCCTCTGTGCTTTAGCTTAGCACCATGTGCAAATTGACACTTGACATGTACTTTTCATGATGCTAATGGGGAAAAGGTCCATTGAACACAAAAGTCTGGCATATTCCAACACTGAATAATGTAGTTCAGTTTCAATTATTTGCTCTAATGGAATGGAAGTGGCAGAGGATTATCCTGAAGAAGCAAGTAATCCAGAGAAGCCTTTATGTGTTGGTTTTTGGAAGGCATGTTGTGAGTTTCTCCCCTAGTAATTTCCCCCTTCCCAAGTTTTTCCTGCTGTGGCTGTTAGACTAGTTTACATTCCTGGAGTATATGGCACTGGATTGGAGGAAGTGTTCCTGAAGCACGATAGGAAGGAAGAAGACAGTCTGAGAGCCAAACAATTTTCATTGGAGAACTGAGATCTGACTATATGGAGAATATGCAGATATGAATCACATTTAATCAGCTCAGCCCAAGATTCTGGAGTGTTAGTGAGATTCTTTTGCCTTCTGTGTTTGAAATTTATTAAATGAGTACAAGATCTGCATTGCCATTTTGGAGTAACAATTTAGCTTTCCCTTAAGGTAGAAAAAAAATGTTAGTCCTTTCGTGAACATAAAAAATGTATTGGGAACATGGGCTGGTGGTGTAGGATTTTTTAAAGGGTGAACATGACTTCACATTGGAACGTGAGTCCATATCAATTGTAGAAAACAAATGTCCTTAGTATTTTGAGTTAGAGTTTAGCATCATTGGCTTGATCATGGCCCTAGTACATTTATTTCCCATCTACTGACCTCTGGTGAAAAGATATTCAGTCATTAATAAGTGAAATAATTCTCTATATAGACCCCTGCATTGCATTCACATGTAGATTAGCTACAGTACATTTTTAACCCTGGAGGGGATAATCCCTACCCCTACTCTCTTCACTGTTTCTTGGCCTGTTTTCTTCAACTGTTAGTTGCTTGTTTGACTAAGGGATAGCAAATCCTTTTGTAAGTATCCTACAGAGAGGAGTGGTTTTCTGATTATCCTTGTTATGCATCGCTCCGTTAGCTTGGATAATCAAGAGTTAACTGTTTTTCTTGCATAACCACAGGGAAAGAGATGTTACTACTGATAATGGTACCATAAGCCACAAGAACAGTTGAGAACATGTGTAGCCTTAAATCGCTCTATGTTGATGGGAGTGTGGGTAGTCTGTTATTTGGGTGGTAACTCCCAGCTTTTGTTAGAGCTAACGTAATGAAAAGAGGTGGTTTGGGAAACTGAAGGCCTGGGTTTTAGTGCTTTCTCTGTCACTTATCTACTGTGACCCTTATCATCTACCTTTCTTTAGCTGTAAAATGGGAATGATACTATCTGCCCTGCCTGTTGTTTTGTTGGGATAAAATTAGTCCATAGATTTGGAAGTGCTTTGGAAAGGAAGAGTGAGAGTATTTTATTTAAAGGGCCTCACTTTTACAGTTTGAGTGTCTTGTCTTGGAGTCAAAGCATTCCCTGTTGGGTACCTGCAAGAATGGCCCAAGCGCCCAGGAAGGGATTTTGTTCAGGTTGAGCTGGGTTAGAGGAGAAATTCTGTAGCTGAGTATATTGAGGCTCTCCCCTATATAATCTTGGTACTTGATAATCCATTTTTTCTATTATAAGGAATGATCAAGTTGATATGACAGTGCTCTGTTTTTGCCTTTTGTTTCTTTGAAAGAAATTTACGCCCCCCTCCCAAGTTAAGAAAACAAAAACAGTACCCGACACTGTTCCCCCACCCTCACAACCTTCAGAACTCCAAATGGGAGTAACTCTAAAACAGCATGCTATAAAACTAGTCATTGTTCAGAGAAATACTATTCATGTCATTAAAATGACAGTTTTGAGCTCCTGGCTAAAGCTTGGTTCATATCCTAAGCTTTTCTAGTTAATTGCTGGTGGCGCGTCTGCTTGAGGACTGATGTCAAGTTCTGACTATTGTTTCAGTAGTCAGCCATGGAAAACGATCTCATAAAATACATATGGAAAGAAAACTTACCTTACACATAATTTCATTTTTATTTCATGGAAAGAATCTTGACTCAGTGATGTGTCCAAGGAGAATAGAATTTAAGGGGGGTAGAGAAGTTTCTCAGGGAAGAGGGAAATTTTTCAGGAATGCGAAGGACATGCAGATTGATAGGTTATGAAAGCTAATTGCATACTATAACGTGTATGTCATAGAATGACAGGGTAGATAACTTGTATGTTTTGGTTTTATTCCTTAGGCTTTTTATTAATGACCTATGAGATCTGTGTTTTTTTCTATATTAAACTGTACCGTCTCCATTAGTGAATTTATTGTGGGTAATGGCCCATATATCCTTTGAGGTTATGGACATATAATGGGTAACATGCAGGAAGGGTAGGGAGGTGAGCAGGGAACATGTGCGAACTGACGCCACCCTTGGGAGAACTGAAATGATGGCTCATTAGCAGTGCTTGCAGAGGAAAATCCAGCTAAGCAAAGTAATGTTGTTTCCCTCTCTTTGTATTTGCAAATATGAGCTCTCTAAGTAACCTTAGTCTCCTTTGTAGACTCTCTTGTACCATTATGAGCTAAATGAACCCTCTGCTTGGTTCTTTATTTTGCAGACAGCACCTGGGGTACAAAAAAGATTATTTCGGAAAATAAAAAATCTCATTTCAGCATTTCAGAAGCCAGATCAAGGCATCGTAATACCTTTACAGTATCCAGTAGAAAAGAAACCTCCACCTAGAAATGTACAAGGTATTGTAAGTATAGTTAAGTTGGTCTTACAATATTCTGGCACATACATCATTTGAGTTTATTGACCCAAGGTGGAAATTCTACTTGAAAAATGACATTGGATTGATTCCCTCATTGATTCTTCATGTATTGAAAGATGTGGATGCTCATAGGCTCTGATTTCAATGTCCTCGCTTACTAGGAATTGTTAGCAAAGTCAATGGATACATTTCTTAAATTTATGAGCCCACATCGTTAAATTTTTTTTTCCTCTGATGTTTTTTGACCGATACTATTTAACCTCATTAATTGAGATCTATCTAACTAATTTGGAAGTTGTGATAATTCAGAAAGGTATTGGGCTGACATTTGCTTTTTCAATAGATAATGGAAAGGCTATTGCCAGCCCATTCACATGATCACAAATGTAGATTTAATAAGGCTCTACTGTAGCAGAGTAAATTAAAGCAAGGAGTCTTTATTATTCCACTGATATATATTGTTATATCCCCTGCACAAGGCTGTTTTTATTATTTAATTGTTGAGCTAAAGACTGGGAATAGCGGCAAATGTGTTTTTTGGGAAAGGACAATTATCAAATTCATCCTCAGATTTAATCTTGTGTTTGAAGTAAGATGATTGGTTTTCATTTGAGGCACTGTTGATAAGCAAATTAAAATATTTGAATTTTATATGTTGTATCCCACAGTAAGAACCTAGGGTCATAGATGAGCTGAAATTGCACAATCAAATAATAAAAACATTCTTTACAATGGAAATGTAAACAACTCAGATTTATGAGTTTACTACCTGATCTTTCCATTTGTATTCAATAACTTAGAACCGAGTTACATTTAAGTGCTATTTATTGGAAGTAAGCGAGGTTATCTCTATATGGTGGGAGTCACTGGAAATTCCATTACTGGAGGTTTTTAAAAAAATATTTTTGAATGGTTTTAAAGCTTATTTCTAAGATTTTTGTTATTTTTTCCTTCAGGGAGAAGAGAAGACCCTGATGTCTACATGAAAGCACCATGAAAACACACTTATTTCAGATAATTTAAATAGGCCTTTAGGTGTTTTCTCTTGTATATAAGCCCACAGTTTTGTATATTGTAGATAAAATTAAGTGAGGAACAAACTCATTTCTGAAAGGAACATATTCTTGTAATGGAAGCTTCCAGCTTGATGTTAAAATGTCCATGGCCTATTCATGTCATCTGGAATTTTAAAATGAGAACTGGGAGAAAAAATCCTATTGCATTAAAATTGTAGATCATTTTTTCAGTTATATATGCAAATAGGAAATGTTTGGTTTTAAACCAAGTGTGATGATTGAAAGCATAGTGGCTAGATTTTTTTTTGTGTCAGTAAGGCCTTCTTTTTGCTAAACAATAAGAAATCCTTTTAGTCAAACTTGACCTTTTTAGTGAAGTATTTTTGGGATTCATTGATTTTTTTAAAAATTTACTTGACTTTTTTTTTTAAAGTACAGACCTGTGTTACCTATTCGGTTCCACATTCAACAAATTTGGCACTTTTGATTAAATGCGGTAGTATTTCATCTTTTTTTGTTCTGTTCTGAAAATAATCTTGGGCATTATTCCAAAGCTGGTCAGTAAAGCCTGTGAATCACAGAAGTTAAATATGCCCGTGTTGCTATTTGACTAAAGGATTTGTGATCATATGGATTTTTCTTGCCTTGCTTTGGGCCACATCCCCCCCCACAGGACCACGCGAAAACTCCTTTTATTTTTAATGAAAGCTCTAAATTTGGGAAAAAAAGGTGTTCCTGGGGCAGCCAGCTCCTTCAGTGCCTTTGTTCTTACTTCTGAGTTTGTGCTGTAGAATGAGTAACTTGCTTGTAAATAGCTCCCTTAGTGTTCTTAGCATTTTATTTATGTGCCCAATGTGTGTTGATAGAAAGTTTATGAGTTAGTTAATGGCTGAATTCATTTTAAAATGTGAATTCTTGAAACTGGGTCAAATTTTCATTTTACAGCGGTTTTCCATCCTCGGCATGTTAAATTGGTCTGGAGAGCCAAAAACATTGCTGTCCTCAGAGATTGCCCTTAGAAGACTAAGTACGGGCGTTTTATTGTACTTTCTAGTAATTTGTAGCTTTGTTGTTTAATGGGTTGATGTGGCCAAAGCATTCTCCACCAAGTGGCCAGCACTGGTGATGAGCCTTTCTCTGGTGTTCTTGGAAAGCAGAGCTAGTAAGTTTCCCAGGGCCGTGCTGGAAGACTTTTCAGTGTGGACGAAGCTGCCAGAGCTGCATTGGTTGCTGTTTGCTGCTTTTGAGAATCCACAATCATCTTTGCATCCCAACTGAAGAATCAGAGAACTTGATGGACCCTGCTGCTGAAGAATTAAAGTGGCTGTTTACAAAAGGTGGAGGGAAACTCGGTGGATGTAAGTAGACTGCACCAACACATTTCAAATAGACAGCTGTACACGTGGAAGGGTGTACTTATCAGAGACGTATGTAACTAGGAAAGGAGGTTTTATAGCATGGCAGGTTTTAGAGGGAGAGCATGGATAGCTTGTGATCTATCTCTTTGGGCCAAGTACTTGCCTCAGTGAGATCAGACTGCTTGATCTGTAGGTTGTGTGGGGACTCTTTTGGAGGTATAGGTGGAATCTAATGGGGTGCTATGGTGCCTTCCAACTCTGAGATTGAGAAGCTGCATTTCTTCATTTGTTTTAACAAATGCGCCTTTATTCAGTAGGAAAGAGTAAAGGAAAATACCTAAATGAGGCAATGCTGAAAGCCTTCTGAATTTTATTAGACTGACCCAACCCTTCCTTGAAAGAGATCTTGCTACTCTCAAACTTCAGCAAATGTATTCGTCTTCATTTCTTGGGCCAGACTCCTATTTGTGAGAGTTCTTTACCATCTATTGTTACTAACATACTTGCTACTTCCTGTAAGTTAACAGATTTTTACTTCTGTAGAAACATCATATCTTTGCCCCGTTAAAAAGACTGCTAATGTTAGACTAGATTTGTCCAGTGCTGAGTCAAGGTAAAATGATCATCTCTTACCTTACCTGGTTTCCATATATATTATCTCATTTCATCCTCACAACTACTGTAGGCAGGTGAGGTGTTAATTATTTCTTTTTCTTTTGCATGAGGAAACAGGCTTCAAGGTTGTGCCCAGGGCCACCCAGTCTGTAAGCCAGAGGGCCAGACTTCAAAGCTGAGTCTCCTCTCAGACCATTGCCTCTTTCCCTGTACCCTGCTGCTGGCCTTTTTGGGTAGAAAAATAGCCCATTGGTAAATCCAGGAGGAACATGCCAGCTCAATGAATACTCGTTCATTTCTTTTGAAGTTTGTGCTTAATAGAGAGGGCCTTTGGCAGGTGAAAAGGTTAGTAAAGAGTAAACTTAGGTAATTGTCTTTGTCACAGGTTGGGACTCTGTTTGCAATGGTGTGTGAATAAGGCTTAGAGTGAATGCTGCCGTCTTTGGGTGCAAACGAAAGGAATGATTTAAGGAGCTTCTTTGGTAGAGATGATGGAAGCCAAATAAGGTGAGTAACGACTTCAAAACTCCTTCATGTTTAAACATGTATTTAAGGCACTTCATTATTATACACCAAAATCCAGCTTTGAGGACATCAGGCTCAACAAAGCCTGTTCTGGCCCCTGGTATGATGTGTGGCTCTTATGGCCGCCACCATCTATACCTGCCATTCTTGTAAAGCATATAAATAGAGAATAGAAGGTGACACTGAATTATTTTATTTAGGTGATTTCTGTGTTGTACACCATTAGGCCAAAGCTGTATTTGGTCACTTGATGCTAAAACCAGTATGTTTACATAGAAAAAGATGAGAAAACTGCCTGATCAACAATTGGCTTATGTCTTGTGGTATGAGGACTGGTAGAGAGGCACTACATTGCTTTCATTTTAAGATGATGTAGGAGAGGGGTTACTCAGAGGGCCTGGATTTTAGTCCTGGCTCTGCCACTTACTAACCTTCTGTGGGCCACAGTTTCTTCATTTGTATAATGAAGATAATGCTTCTACCTTATGGGATCATTGTTGAGGCTCAAATGAGTTTACTTATATAAGGCGGGATTTTCTACTTGCTACTTGTTGATCTCATGTTAGGTTTGAGGTATACTATTAGATGACAATAGAATGATAGTATAATGTAGTCTAGTAAGACTTAACGTTTCCTTAGAGAATACTTCCAGAAAAAGATCTTATGGCCAAAACAGTCCTTAGAAGATTGTTCAGTTTTATATCGTGCATTTTGTGTCTTCAGTTTACCAAGTACCTTAGCACTACTGAGTCCTGTGTATTTTTCTGGAGGGGGGAAGTATTCCTGGTTTCGGACTTCCAGAGTCTTAGTAAAGGTTTGCTTGTTGGAAAGTAATTGAGATAACTTTACCAGATGGAAGTAAAATAGATAAAAACTCATTTTTGATTCCTTTTTTAAAAAAATTAAATTTCGTAATTTATCCAGGGCTTTGCTTAGCCCTGATCTCCATAGCACCTCTTGAGTGTCTACCTCCTCTCTAGTTATGCTGCCACCACCCTCATATGGCCCTCATTTCCTCCTGTCTGCACTATTTAAAATGTTTTATTGATGTTCTTTTTATTCACGTTTGTTATTATCTACTAATCCTATCCCTGTCTTCCACATTTTGAGAGAAGCCTTCCTTTGTCACAAGTAAGACAAATGAACTCGTTGGCCCTGTTGGATTCTGGACCTCTCTGCTGAGAGGTGGTGGTGGGTTTCATCTTCAGTCTTTGGGAGTTGTGATCGGTTTCCACCCTGGCCAGAATTCTGAGGTCTTTCACAGTTTACACTCTCCCCATATTATTATTGTTGCCACCATGTAAACTGTTGAGGTTTTCCTCACTCCCTCTACATCAGCTCATACAAGTCTTACTGTATTTCTCTAACCTTATTTATAGTAACTGAAGATTCAGTAAAATTCTATGACATTCATATACCACAGTTTATTCAGCCATTTTCCAGCTGATGAACACCTGGTTTTTTTCTAGTTTGTTGATGCAAAAAACCAAGCTGTCCTAAACAGTTTGTGTCTATGACTCTGTTAGCTTCTCCTTTGACCTCCTTGGAGTTTATCCCTAATAGTAGTATTACTAGGCCAAAAGCATGTACAGTTTAGTGATATTCCAGGTGTAGTCTCAAACATTTTTCTGGAATAGCTGCACCAGTTTACAGCTCTACCAGCTGTGTTTGTGTCTGTCTTCCAACAATGGCTGTTTTCCTTTCATCATCTTTGCTGATCTGATGGATGTGAGGGCGGAACCTCAGGAAATGATGTATTTTGTCTTCTATTTCTAGTGATTTGGAACATTTAAAAATATTTTTATTGATTACTTGCATTTCTTAATTTGAGAAGTACCTTTCTGTTATATTTTGCCCACTTCTCTATTGGGAAATGTCTTTTATTTGGAGATACTTGTATCAGTTCTTTATGTGTCTTGGATTTCAGACCTTTGTCAGAAAAATTTGTTGCAAAGATTTTCCCCACTTGTTTGTCATCTTATTCTAACTACATTTATTTTACTCGTGTAATAGCTTTTCAATGGTGTGGAAACAAAATTGTCCTTTTATCTTTTGTGATCTCTGTCCTTTGTTTAAGTAGCAATTCTCCCTTTTACCTGTATCATTGCAATAGCAATTCACCAAATTCTCTGTTCTCTCTCCTCTCAGATCCATATGGTTTCTAGAATAATGTTTTTTTGTACACATATTCACATGTTCACATGTTCACATCCTTCCCATGCTCAAAAATCTTCAGTGGCCCCCAATTGTCTGACAAATAAAGTTCAAACTCCTTTGCTTGGTATTTGAAGCTCTCCAGAATTCATCACCACCCTACCTTTCCACCCTCTGTGTCCTTCCTTTCTAGTCATACTCTGTTCTCTAATCAAATTGAATTTCCTCTGTGTCCGAAGACATACCTTGCCCTTTGCTGCCTGAGTATCTTTGCTCAGAATTCCTTATCTCTGCAATGTCCTCCCTTGGCTTCTTCGCATCTTGTACTTACATTCAGCAAACGTTTACTAATTCTAGCCAGCTGTTACAATGCAACATAAGAGCCTGCTGCTGTTGGTATTCCTCTAGTCAATAGGTTTCTATTTTGCTTTGGACCTCTCTCATCCACCTGTCATGTAACATTTAGTATTGCAGTTCTTTGTATTTGTGGCTTCTATGAATTTGATGAGGGCAAGGAACTCATGTTGTCTAAGCTTTGTATATCCCTTAGTGCTCAGTACAGGGCTTTGTGTACTCAAGCCCTTGCCCTCCAGGAGTTTACATACTGATGGAGGAAGGGAAGTGTTACAACAACTTCAGACAACTGTGGAAAGGCACAGAGGTGGCTTATGGAGTGTTGGGTGTGAGGAGGTTATGGTATGGAGGGGAATGATGTATAAGAAGACTGGAAAGGCAGAAAGGGTGCCAGGTTTTGAAGGGCTTTAAAAGAAGAGTTTATATCTGATCCTAGAGGTGATAGGGAGCCAGCCCCTGGAATTTATTAAGAGTGGTTGACATGGTCAGACCTATGCTTTAGGAAAATCACTTTGGCAGCTGGATGAAGGCTGGATTGGAGTAGGGAGTGACTTGAGAGGAGACCAATTAGGAGGTTATCGAAGTAGCATTGGCATGAGGTATCGAGGGCCTGACCTAGAGTGTTGGCCATGTGAGTAGAGAAAAGGGGTCTCTGGTATGTGAGAAATAGCATAAAGTAGAAATGACAAGATAGGGAAACCGATAGAATGTATAGAGGGAGTGAGGGCTTGAGGGTGACACCAAGATCACAAGCCTGATGGTACGCCTGATAAGGATATGGAAGGTTGGAAGAGGGCTGAATTAAGAAATGTTTGTTGAATGAATGCATAGCACTCAGAACACAGATTCAGTTAAATGGCAATGGTGTTCGCATTTTTGTTTTATGTAGTTCATTAGCTTGAAAATGAAAATGTTATGGTATTTTTGAGAACTTACAACCTTTCCCTTTGGGGGAAGGATCCCTTGTGTTATCGGTGATGATGCCAACTGATTTAGCTGTGAAAGTTAATAATTTCTGATGAACTTTATCATTTCTGAGGGAATTAAAAAATTAAGCCCCTCCCCAACTTGGAGTATTAAGGTGGCATTTCCATTTTGAGCTCGTTGTGGTGCATGGTGTGAGATCTTGGTGTAAACCTAATATTTGAAGAATTGTCTTCTGGTTTTCTCTGTAGGTTGTATTATTGAGTTTATACTTATATAAGTCTAGACTTAGTGTGTCTTTGTAGGCAGCTTCCTGAATACTTTTGTGTTTTAAAGTTATTTTGAAAGAAACTTCTTTTTTTTTCTAGCTTTTTAAAATTACTATGTAGAAATATATGATTGTGTGATGTTTTCTGAGTAAACCATCACAATGTCTGAAAATTGGTGTAATTTTATCTTTGTTACTAGCATTTCTAGAACTAATTTGCTTTGTTTACCCTCGTCTTTATTGGTAGGACTTCCAGTATTTCTCCATTGCAGAGAGCTTTTAGATACACGTGCTAAAAATTGTCCTATATTTTTCTATAGTTTTTAGGATCCTAACTGTAAACAAGTGCTAGATTTTTCAAGGCTTTTTCTGCCTTTCTGTAGATCTTTGCTTCTAACATAGAGTTTAGCCTCTGTGTATTTTAATATTTGGTAGATACTAGTATATTGTTATGATCAACAGAACTCTTTCTTACCTGTTCATTCATATAGTGGGGATTAGTGAATTTTCTTGCATCACTTTGTTTGGACCCTCTCTCTGTGTCATATTTGTAAGTAATTGAAAGAAATGGTAAATTTATTAGAGAGATTAGTGAAAATAAAGATGTAATTTTTTTTCCACTCAAATTCACAGACCTTCAGGAAAAAAAAATAATCTCCTCTGCCTAACAAGATTTTCTTTGCTGTACTCTGCGTTTTAAGCGGAAAAATCTCTTCTTTTATTGAAGTGATTTCATTGGAGTTCATAACATAAATTAAGCCATAGGACAGTTGGCCATCAGGAGCTGCTGGGGCAGTATTGACCTTGAGTTTTGGTGTCATGCACTTTAGAGCACGACTTCTGTGTAACTTCATCTTGGAGTGTTGCCGTGGCTGAAAAACATGTGATCTCTGAACCGAGCTTAGGAGATGGATATGAGAAGCCTTTTGAAATCTCTACCTTGGCAGTGCAGGACAAGGCTAGAGAAATGAAATGGCAGGGATTTAGGTTCCTCCATCATTTCAGATTTTCCTGCCCTCTCACTGTAAATGAATGTGTACATACACCAAGTCCCCTGGTGCTTTTTTTTTTTGCTTCTCTCATCTTGTTTGATGGACAAGCAGAAGAAATGCTTGAAGACACCACAATGATCCAACAGGGGCTTTGCTTAGGACTTGTTACAGGAAGTGAAGTGCTTACTGGACTTGACCTATATTCAGCTGTAGTGACCCTTGGCATGAGTTTATTGTTTGGTTACTGGGGAGAAGCCACTTTTCTTTATAGGACCAGGCTAATTTGAGACGGTAGGACACTGTGGGAATGAAGCAGGACTCAATGTTATGATTGCAGTTTTATTTTTTACAAACGAAATATTCAAAGTACTTCTTTCAAATATCGACACATAATATTAACTTTAGGTATTTACAGCATGTTGTTGGCAATGCTCTTGTAGAAAAACGCATGCTTCTGGTTTAAAAACCAGAGCCAAATGCAAAAGACCATGTAACCATAGCCATACAACAACCATGAACCTGTACAGTATCCAGTCACTTTTCAGCACAGAAGTTAGAGCAGGAATACAAAATCGGGAGCTAGTGTTTCCTAGCAACAATGGCTCCAGCCATGAGAACACAATTTTCAGTATGATTAGAACCTCTAACTGTTATATTGAAACTGAAAATCTTGGCGTACACTGTAAACAGCTTTACTTTTCATGAGAAGGTAAGCAGCTAAAAAGAGTATTTTTGTGACATAAAGGCTATGCTTCACTTTCTCACTGATACTTTTGCCAGAAGAATATTAAGATTTAGACACCATCATGGTTCATACAAGTAAAATATTTTTTCAAGGACACAATCTGATATACTAACATTTACTTAAGAGGTTAAAATCCACCACTAAATCTAAGGAAAGCTTTGAAACTGCCAAACACATTTTCTTTGACAAATAATGTAAGATGACAATTGCCAAGACAAACTCCACAGCAAGTTGAACTCTAAGTATTTTCATTTACTGTTTAGGAAGTGATTTCCTTTTACATATAGTTGTAGACTTTGGTCCTAAATAGCTTTTGTATGAAGGACACTCTGAAATAAGTTACTGTTGTGTGGTTGAATTTCCCCCCCCTCCCCCCAATACAGAGAACCTTTATAGTAGGCTCTGTCAAAGAGCAGTCTAAGCTCTGAAGTTCTAGACAGCTCAGCTCGATTGGTGTAAGTTTATCCAAATAAACAAAGAGTGTTTTCCATTCAGTCTGTAGGCTTCTGTTTTGTTTCCCTCCCCCCCCCCCAAACTAAGACATACTCCCAAAGGTTTCTTCTCTCAATGCTTGGTTTATGCACCATGGCTATTTATCATTGAACAACACCATCGTTATGCTTGCCATGATGCATCTTTGCAAGTACAAACCACTTTGCCCTGACCATTTCTGAGGTGGTGTTATTATGGGTGGCCAGGAAAATTTTTTTAAAGCAGCATAGAATGCGTATAATGAAATGCTGTAAAATGTGTATGAATAATGATAAAAAGAGAAAGCATTTTAAAAAATCATTAAGTTAGTTTCATGTCCATCTAAGCAGTTAGCATACCAAATTATGCACTGTCAAGTTTTTGTACACTTCTCTATGTTGTGTAGGTTATATATTTTTATAGAGCGAATATATATATACATATATTTATATATAGTCTAGATCTCTTAGATAAATTGGCAGTAAAGTTATTTTACATATCATTTTGTGTAAAAGGCTTAAAAGAAGATATTTCCATAGTTTAGCATGGTAAATGGCTTTTTTAAGGTGATTGTACATTAAAGTTTTAGTCTCATTTTTTGTTGAAGTCATGCTGCTGCTAATCTAGTCATTAGATTGGCAACAGAAAAATAATTATTTAGGTGCCTGTTAAGGTTGCACTTTGATGCTCATTTGGATCTCAAAAAATGTTTACTGCAAAAAAATTCTTAAAGGAAAAATAAAATTGGTCTGGCTGGCAAAAAGAAACATGGAGATGAAGTATTTACTCCCTTCCTCCATCTCAGACTGTTTCTTTCAAGAGAGAGTCCAGATCCATTCTCTCCCAGTAGCTTAGTTGAATGCTTGGCTTTGTAGCTTCAGCCTCCCATGTCTCATGAGTAATTGGTATAATGCTTCCACTTTCATTAGGAAATGCAATGGAATTCTTTCCAGTTGCAGAAGAATGTTCAATGAAGGCAGACATTCTCTGCCTTTCCCATTGAATAGGAGCCGTTTATGTTAAATATATCTCCATGGTCTCCTTTAGAAATGTTTAAAAATATCTCTTAGAATTACTACCCATGAATGCTAACCTCTTGGGGTAATAAAGAGAAAAGTGGTATATTTCAAGGCAGTATTAAAACCACAGCGTAAGTAATAGAAAGTGCATTTCCTGAATATAATACAAATAGAACTTTAAGAAACTAAAGGCACAAGCTAACTAAATGTGTATTACAAACTAGAAATGCACAGTTCAAGGTAATTACGATTAAGTAAAAGCTTCAAACATTCGTTTCTAATGGATATTTAAAGCAGTTTGATACATCAGTGAATTGCAAAAAAGTATAATTGCTTAAAATAGAAGTAAAATAGACTCTAATATTGACATTTGGATCTGTGATAAAATACATCACGTCTATGAATGCACTTGCTATAACAGTTCATAAATTAGTTTTTGTTTGTTTGAAAGAACGTCAGAGCCTCTACAAACCGAAGGTCCGTTTTTAGGCTGGTGTGGAAGTATTCAAATGTTCAACAAGTTGGTTTGTTAGAAATGATAGTGTTCCATCCTGAAGAAATGCTGTGCCATTAATGTTGGTCTGGATTAGCAGTTTGAGATGGTGAGCTTCCAAATAGACACAGATGAGAGAGCAAGAACTCTCTCGTTTTGAATACCCGTGTCAGAATGGAATGGTAATCAATGCCAACCCGAAGGCTTTGGAAAAGAAATGTATGAACACAGCCTCTCTCTCCTATCTGTGGACCCTTGCCTTTTACTTGGTTAGGCTCTTCTAAAAACCTTAATGTGATTGTGGAATCTTGGTTTAAGATCTTTTTAAAAGAAGGGGGTCAAGGACCACCTTGCATGGGGGCAGCAGTTGGAAGGATTCCAAACTGCAGTTGAACACCCTCAACCCTCTGGGCCTATGGAAGCTTGCAAGTTGGCTTGGGGGGGGGGGGCACAGTGTAGAGCTCTGTGCTCGCCTCTTGGTACTTTGTGCAGCATCTTATAGACTGTATCTACTGGACACAAAGCGCCCAGCTCACTGAGGGGTTTCTTTTCAGGTAGGAGTAACATAAAAAGTATAGCTGATCTTAACAGTAATCCTGGCTCAATATTTCCAAGTCCAAAGTTAGCCAAAACCCTTCTTAGAAAATGGCCATTTCCTAGGAAGGGGAGATGATTAGATAAGTAGGCAGACAGCAAAAAGAAATGAAATCAATATTAGATAAATGATTGGTGACTAAAAATCTGCCCCCCCCCACCACTTAGTTGAACTATTTGGGCTGGAGAGGCTTCTGTGTTCACTTAGTTATATGTCATAAATGTGGTTGGGAAATGTTCAATAAGTAGCTGTAAACCTTGGAAGATAAATGTGGAAGTGGGAGCACATAATGCCAACCGTTATGAGGTTTGGTGCCTCTTGGGAGCTGGGCTTGTTAATGCCTTTGGTAGAGTAGTTCCACCATAGATGGCAGTGTGTATAGGTAAGGAAGCACCAGGTCTAATTTTCAGGGCTCCGTTCTTATGTTTTCTTCCTAATCTGGATACCTCACTACAGATGTTTAAAATTCATACCCAGTCAGTCTTTAGCAAATTACTTCTGAGTACATTAAGCCTTTAGTGCAGTGGTAACTCTGCATCATCAGATGTGATGCCATGACCAAACCCAATAGAGAAATGAGAGATTTCCTAGGCAGGTTAATTAAGAAAGACTGTGTTCAAGTAATGCCAATAATTTCGGTCAATCTGGTGAAGATTTTAATCCAAACAGACTTCTGGAAAGAGTGAGCTGGCCAGATGCTTGGTGTCACATAGACACGAGTACCAAGCCCACTGAAAAGCGTTAGCCCTCGGTACAACATAGCATTTATTTCCAGGGGGGTAAAGGGAAATGTACTCAGAGAGATGGTGGCTGAGGACATTTTCTTACTGACTTTAAAGTTTTCCATAACAGCTCTGTAAAATGGCTGGTAGTCTTTGGAAGTGCAGACTTTCAAGAAACTTTTAAAATTGTCTTCGAGTTAGGTTGATAGTAAAATATGAAACGGCATGTCACCATAGATAAACAGAACCTTGGGTTCTTTATGTTATCTATTTCAACACACACCCGACATGACAAATTTAGAGTGGTGTTTTCTCAGTCTTTTTCGTTGTTTTAACTGTACTTGCGGTATTTTGAATACTGCCACACAAGAACTAAAAATCTTTTCTGTCATTTCTTAAAGAGTTTAAAGAAACCATATTAAAATACCATCTTCTGTCACATTGAAAGGCAGTTGGATATGTTTTTCCTCCATATTTACATATACAGAGTCCTGATCTAGAAAACCAATACAATAAACCATTTTATGTTTTAAAAACAGGCAGTCTTTGGTGACGCAAAGGCAGAGATTTTTTTGTTACCTCCTGCCTATTTCGCTCTGTCTCATAAAGTGAATATTGTTGGCACTGTCAGAAAGTTCTAGATACTGCTCAACTGACAAGACAAAATAGCCATCATAGCCTTGTACCCGCCCGGTGCTCAAAAGCTGTTGCTTCTCTCCCTCTGTCCATGCCCTAATCCCCTCTTCCCCTTCTTGCAGCCTCCTCTGTTCCTTAGTCCAGGCCTGAGCAACAGCTCGCTGCCTGGCAATTTCTAACACGTGGTTCTTTTCCTCTTCTACAGTTGTTCCGTACCTGATGTTAAAGCACAGAGTACCATGTTGGAGCTGTATATCTGCAAAGCGTCTAGTCCTCCCATTCATCACAGAAGTCATCTGGGACACAGTAACATTGACACCATTCTCTAAAATCCGCCTCCCTCCTGTGTTACCTATGAGAGTCAAGTCTTCCTCCAGAGACCCAAGTTTAATGAAGTAGTGGGTGTCCCGTCCATCGATGGTAAAGTGCAGGTTTTCTAAGTAATGAGCATTGTTGAGGATGGCAGCGATTCGGCGGCTGTCTTCATTGGCCACTCCTATAATGTCTGCAGTCACCATGCCATCCTTGATGGCAAACTTTATACCTTTTCCAAATACAGATGGAATAGCAGCAAACCTGGGCTGTTTTCCTCCTTCCAGACACCTTTTGTCACTGTATCTCGGAGCCATAGGAAGTTGGTCCAAGGAAATGAAATTTCTAAGCTGTTTTTTCAACTCACATTGAATGCCCAGGATAGTCTGGAAAAGAGGAAGACAAAACATACAGCTTCATGTGATGCATCTGTTATCTGATCCAGCCATTTCACTTAGATATTTTTTATTTCTGTTCTCCTTAAAGATGATGAGGGATGGAGACCCTTTTTGTTATCATAAAATGATGCAGAAGATGAAGTATTATTAGTTATATTTACAATGAGAAATTAGTATTTTTCCTTACATTTTAATTCACACACTCCTGCTTCCTTTAATCACCATTTCTGAATTTCAGCGATTTTCCACTTTTTGTATCATATACTGTTATGATTAAATCATCTGCTAGTTTTCCTCTCCTCTATCTTCTCCTCTCTGCCTTCTCCACTTCTCTCCCCTACCCTTCTCCTCTGTCTTCTCTTCTCCCCATCTCTCCTCTATCTTCTCTCCCTTCTCCTCTCCTTTCCATCTTCTCCTCTCCACTACCTTTCTCTTCCCCTCTTCTCTCCTCTCTCCTCCATCTTCTCCTCTTCTCTCCCTTCTCTTCACCTCTATCTTCTCTTCTCCCATATCTTCTCCTCTCCTCTATCTTCCCCCTTCCCTCTGAGGAGGGGAGGGAGGAGATAGAGAAGATACAGAGGAGGGGGAGATAGAAGATGGAGGGGGTGGGACTGAATAGGGACCCAGTTGGACAACTCAGCTTCTCCTCTATCTAGAGAGGAGGGAGAGATAGAGGAGATAGAGAGGAGGGGAAGATAGAGCAGAGAGGAAGAGAAGCTATAGGAGAGGAAAGATAAGAGAAGTGAGGGCAGAATACAGACTTACCTTCAGTGGGGCACCTTGGTGCTTTTAAGCTAAGGTATTTTCAGCTTCTCACTTTGAATGAGGCAACACCCATTCAGTGAATAGGTCTAAGAGTGAGTAAAGGGATAGCCCCTTTAATTAAAAAAAAAACTGGGAGGGAAGACCCTCAGCATTGCTGACCAAAAGGTAAACAGTTACTATGTATATTCACTCTGAGCTAGAAGGGCCCAAACAATAACCATTAAGGGGTGCTTGGGCAGGGCAGGGACCTATTGTTGTTTCATCTTTGAGATCTGGAGTGAACTGTGTTCAAGATTTAGTCTTTGAGGAAGAAATCTAGCCAGTAAACTCCAAGTTAGGTAGGTAGCCTTCTGCCAACAAAATTTACCTTCCTTTTAGCAGAGCAGCCTCAGGTAAGGGGAGAGGAGACAGGAGGGGAGAGATATCTATTTGGAGCTGTGAAACATATCTCTGTATGCACACATGTGTGTGTGTGTAAATGTGTATGTGCCTTAGCAGAGTAACTACGGCATTAGCCAATTTATCTTTTGGAAGCTACTAGTTGTAAGACTAGGGGCAAGTTACTTCTCTAAAGTCAAGTATCTCTTCGTTTATTCACCAAAGAGAAATTTTGCAGGCTGCTTATTTTTTCAAATGACAATTTTCACAAACCTTTCCAGGATCCCACTCTTGAGTTTTTGTTTGAAGCTGCAGAAGCTCGTAGGTTAACTCCACACTTTCTATTTCTGGTTTTGGAAATCCAGGCAGCACATTGTGTAACTGGAAACCAAACAGCTCCAACCAACTTCCAATGTCTACGAGATATAAATTAAGGACAAAAATAAATAGCACGTACTCACTTGACAAACAAAAACAAAATCCCAATAACCTCCAGACCTATCTGATGCCATGGAGTCTTCTAGGAAACCTCATCTTTTGATTCAAGAGAATTTTAAAAGAATTAGAGGGACTGTAGAAAACCCTGATCTTTCCACATAGGCTAGAGCAGGAGTGGGGAACCTGCAGCCCACAGGTGGCCTTCTAGGTCCTTGGGTGTGGCCTTTTGATCCAGTCCAAGTTTCACAGAACAAATCCTTTTATTGAAGGGGGGAGATAGAGAAGATACAGAGGAGGGGGAGATAGAGAAGGAGATAGTGGGGGAGATAGAAGATGGAGGGGGTGGGACTCAATGGGGACCCAGTTGGACAACTCAGTTCCTCCTCTATCTAGAGAGGAGGGAGAGATAGAGGAGATGGGGTGGGGGGAGAGAGGAGGAGATAAAGGGGATTTGTTCTGTGAAGTTTGGATTCCGTCAGAGGGCCACATGTGGCTTTGATGCCACAGGTTCCCTACCTCTGGTATCCATTCACTGCCCAGAAACTTCTTAGAGACTACACTGACAGTGAAATCTGATTGAACTTATGCAATTTCTTTCCCCCTCTGCTACTTCCCATAATCTGTGAAGAATGAGACAAACAAACAAACAGAAATAGCAGCTTAAAAGAAAAGAAACAGTGTAGTAAAATGCAGAAGCATCTGGTTTGTTGTTGACTTGCATGTTTTTTCTCACCCTAGAAAACTAGGGAAGAGAGCAGATGTATGCTAGCTTGTGGGTTCCCTAGCAGGAAGTAATGGCAGTGAGAGTCTATGGGCAAAATACACGCCATCAAGTTCTTTGTAGTTTTACATTGTTCAAATACCTGTGGTGTATTTAGTAACATCTTGTATTCTGCCAACAGGATAGTTATTTTCAAATGAGTAGAGGTTGAATGGTTTAGGAAGAATGTTCAGATGCTTCCATATATGATGATTAGGTGTTGTCCAACGTCCAGCAACAACGTCATAATCTCTTTGGCCCAAGTGAACTAATTTTGTAAGGGAATCATAGAGTCCACCATGAAAACCAATGATTACTTGAAAGTCCGGATAAGTGTCTTGATAGATATCACCATAAGGTGTGTACAGTATCTCTTTCATCACCTGGCCTCGGCTACTGAACACAGCCAGTGGAGTTCCTGTATTGTCACAGGCTACATAGTATTCTTCTCCACTACTTAGCTCCATTGCAATGAGGTGGCCTTGAAGATCATAGTACAGTGAGGTAATCTCCGAGCTTGTGTGATTGTAGAGATGGGTAACTCTAATGGGATTGCCAAGATCTGCATAAAAGAACTGAAGGTGCTGTCCTAGACTGGATTTACTGGCAACACGTCGTCCAAGGCCATCATAGTAGTATTGCACAGTCCAACCAGAAGCCTTATTGTAGGCTTTGTGTAGTAGGCCATTGGAATTATAGTCAAATACATCATTTCCCCTTTGTCGCAGAAAGCCATCTTCGTCCATCTTGTACTGAATTTCTCCTAGCCTAGTGATGCGGTCTCTGAGGTCGTATCTGAGAGGTGTCAGGCGAGCACTATTCCCATGGCTTAAGAGGTTGATGTTCCCATTCAGGTCATAACTGTAACGCCACTGGGTTTTATCATTCACAGAGACAGTTTGAAGCTGACCGTCAGCATCATATTCATAAAAGTACCTTGTTATATTGGCTTCCACTCCTACTCTTATATCACATATTACCATGCGGCCCATATTATCATATTGAATGGTCATCCAGTAGGCAATTGCCTTTAGGATTTCATACTGCACTTCAATGACTTGTCCATTGGCACTGAAAATCTTGGTGTGTTTCATGACTGTAGTGGTAATGACTTGGTTTAAGTCATAATTGATTACACTGAATTTTCCAAACTGCTCTGTCCTCCCAGAAACATCAACATAACGGTATAGATCTATTGGCAGAGGAGTCTCATTTATTACAGCTTGCATGCTGGTGACCCGAAAGTTGTTGTAACTATAGTCAAATCGTGCATTCACAAGGCCTTCTTCACTGAATCTGAAAATCTGACGGCCAATGAGAGGACCTGCATAGGAACAAAAGCAAAATCACATTGATGACAAAGTTAGGTGACAAGTGTTGCTGAAAAGGTCTACTTTAGTGTTAAGCAAACTCTCCTTCTTTCTTCATTTTAATATTTTCTGAAATATTTTGATATTTGAAAATACATAGCCTGAAGACTATAATAGTACTTTCTTTAGTATTCTCTATAAAGTAATGAATAAGACCATTCTATAAAGATCTTCTTAATACAATGTGTCTATGATACCTACTTGGTTATCTGGGATAACGAAAAATCAGGCAAGTATATAAACACGACCACTGGGGAAAATATAATGAAATGTTGAACGCTAGTTATATGGTACAAAAACTCCTTGAACCACAAATTTTGTAGATTCCCAGCTAACCCACGAAAGGGTTAGAATATAAAGAATAGAATAGAAAGCTAGGAACTGAGCTTACCGTTTTAACTCCAATCTGCATTTTTTGGAGCCATTTGGATCAGTACAAATAGGGATGTGTGTGTGTAGTCTAAGTAGTACTAAGCTGGGACCTCTAGGAATCTCAGTCTTTCTTAGATCCACACTGCCAACATCAAAGGCCCTTCTTACCTCACACACATAGCCAGTGCAAATATTCTGTCTCTACTGTCTCCCTCATCCAATCCTATAATGCACAGGTATGGTCACATTGCTTCTGTGAAATTCTGGTGTACTTCCAAAAAGCTTGGTTTACTGCAAAGCACTACAGGGTAGACAAAGTACTATTCCAAACTGGAAGAACTAAGGGGGTTAGGAAAATTCTCTTTCTCATGTGAAACCTTGCTTCCTTCAAAGCAATAGAAGTGCCTGTGTTACAGTCAATTATTAGATATAAATATTTTACTTCTTTGATCATTCCAACAGTCCAACCCCTCTCCTTCTACAGGTGCTGAGCCTCCTTGATTCCACCTTGTATAACAATCATTAATCCAGTTTAAGACCTTTGTTTTTTTTTCCTTCCAAGAATGTAAAAATGTTTACATTGTAAAAATATCATACAGTTGAATGAGACGCAATTCCTCTGTGTGCTGAATGTGCTCTCCTTTATGGCCATAAGTAATAAAGCTGTGCCTTGATTAAGCTAAACATTGCCCGTTCTGAGTTAATTCTTCAATACTTTTTTGCTTTAGAACCTTCCATGGCTCCTCATTACCTTCCAATTAACTATTAACTCAACCTGGCATTCAGGGTCCTCCAAATGTAGTCTTGGCCTCCTGTTTCAGCCATATAGCTAAAATATTTGGCTGAAGTCTAAGGAGGAACTAAGTAAAATTGATTCCCTTTATGTTCTCTCTCTATTTCAACCTTATTACAACACATCCTATCTTTATGACTCTCTTCTCTAAACCTGAAGTGCCCTCCCCTACTCTCTATATTGAAATACAATCATCCTTTAAGCTCGAGCCCAAGTGGTAGCTCCTCTGGGACAGTAAGTGATTTATCCCTTCCATAAACTCCCATAGCACCTTGTTTGTACTTCTCACAGACACTTAACTGGAATTCAGAATGAAATGCCTTCTATCTAGCTCCTCTACTAGATTGTAAGCTTCTCTGGGTCAGGGACTTTTTTAAAAAAAACTTTTCATCTCACACAAAGTCTTGTACTTCAATGTTTGAGTGAACGCTGACAGAATTAAAAGAAAAACAACCTTGGAAACTTCATAACAAACCTGTTTGTCTATATCTGATTGTACAAATAAAGCCATCGTGCATCAGATGTATTGTCTTAATCACTCCTGAAGACTCTTCATACGTAAATGTGACTTGAGTGGTATCATAGAGAATCTCAGACAGTCTGGACTGTTTAGTATACTTGTAGAGAACTCTGCGTCCCGTCCCCAGGTGAAGTGTCTGCAGGAGTCTTCCATCTCTGGTAAAGTCCTGGATAAAAGAAGTGCTACTGTCTGGAGGAGTGTAGATATTCCGATAGTAACCCACTGAAAGCATGGTTTGTAAACTGTGGCGCACCATGCTGGGCATGGTCACTGAAAGGAGGCAGTCCGACTGGTCATATTCAAAGATGTAGCGTCTCTGGCTATGTAAAAGGAGCATCACAGACTGAAAAAGACAACACAAAATAGAATCTTTTGACATCTGGGTTATAGGCATGGTTTTTAGAAAATCATATTTATACATATGAGGCTATTTCTTAAATTCCACATAATGGAACGGTTGGTGTTCTTGAAAAGTATATAAAATCACATTTTTGCAAATTGAATTCTATTCTTAGTACACTAGGAGAACTTGTTTCTTCTCATGTGGATAACTACCTCCAGGTGGATCTGTGTTATAAGTAGAGATTTTTGTTTAACTTTATTTCTTCAAGTGGGACCAATCTGTGCCAAAGAAAGCTGTGCTGAAAGGGCCCTTACATCCAGAGAGGTGACTGATAATCCACAAACGCTAACACCAACCCAGACAAGCAGCTAGAGTCAAATCCTCCTTCTGACATTCCTGTTGTGACTTTGGGTATGGATCACTTAAGCCTCCTGAGCCTCAGTTTCCTCAGCTGAAAATGAAGGAATTGAACTAAGTAGCAGCATGTCTTCATGGCTCATTTCCTGTTCTAGATCTAGAATCCTATGGAAAGATTAAATCAAGTACATACATATGCAAATGTATATATATATATATATATATACATACACATATACATACACACATATATATATAAAGACATGAAGTCTGTGACAGGGAAGGCTCACCCTCTGGGTTCAGCTGTTGAGAAAGTTCTCATTCAATATTGGCTGAGACCTTTTTAATGTGGGAGGTGAAAGCCCTCTCCCTCACCCCCTAACAACCAATAGAATCTGGAACAAGTCAAGGCCAACATGCAATATCCCAAACTTAAGTCAAAGATGGTTTGATGGGTAAAAGTTCATAAAGATGTTTTGTCTACAAGGTGGCTACTCAATAAAAACAGCCTTATGTTGCTTTCCTACATGGAAAGTCCGCTTCACTATTCTGCCCCTATTCAAATCCTATCTGTCTTGAAAAGCTCAACTCCAACACTAAAGGAAGAGTTGATTGACCACCCTGGAGAGGAGCAGAGGGCCACTGAGTCATGACATCTGGGCTTCACGGCCCTCTTGTCCCATTGTATTTTTGCACAGGCCACATAATAAGCGTAGTAACATTTCTGTGGTGCTTTATGGGTTGTGAAGCACATGTTATCTCACTTGGTTGCACCCAGGCCCCTGGGAGGTAGGTGCCAGTATGCCCTTTCTTGGATGAGGAGAGGGACTTGCCCTGGATAGCCACACTCCCAAATGTCTGAGGCACCATTTGAACTAAGGTCTTCTTGCCTTTCATGGGCACCATTTTCTCTACTCCCCTACTGAGCAGCCTCTCTGATGGAAGGGATCTTTCCCTCTCCTCTGCTGCCCTGGCCATGTTCTGGCCATACTACAGTTACTCCTTATGATTGTCTTGTTTCCTTCAGAAGCACTTTTGACACTCAAGCCTAAAAGTCAGTGGGGAAAATGAGCAATTTTCTACTAAGCTCAAGTTCTCCTGCTGGTGTTAAAGACAGTCTTAAAGGAAGAAAGGCCACCCTTGGCATTCTGTACAATGTGCATTTGCAAGGGAGTTGGGGGGAAAGAGGACTAAGGCTTTTATGGTAAGTGGATGCTCTGAGCTAGTTCAGGGCCTTTCTGGAGGAAGAGGCAGGCCATGCCAGAGATTTACTCTGACAAAAAGGAGGCTATGTTGGGTTTTCCCTATGTTTCTGTCCATCTGCCATTATGGAAAAAAAAGGGCATGTCACCATATGGCTAGCACAGGTACATATCCATTGCCAATCTGCTTGGGCCAGCCCCAGGGCTCTCCCTTTCAGTCTTTCTACCTGCCTTGCCACCCACTCACACATCGATATTATCTTCTCTTCCTCAGACTTCCATCTCCACTCCCCCATGGGAAGCCACTGCCTGAACCCTGTGCCCTGGTGGTCCACATACCACTCTATGGCTAATAATCCCCACTGTGTTTTTGAAGCTTCTGGCCAGTGACAAGACCTTGAGTTACAAGATTACAAATCTCTCTAATGTAAACACTGTGTTTCTCAGCTATCACCTGCCCCCTTTTCACTTTGGGCCACCACCGCAGAAGGGCTTTGCCAAGACTCCTTGGGCCAGAGATGCTAACATCTACAGTGCTGCCCCAAGGATGTAAAAAGGCCTTTTACTGCTCAAATGACTGAGTGGGAGAACTATGTCTTTTGGAAGACTTGAATAAAACACCAAAATATTTCCTTTCTTCAAACAAAAAGATTTGGTTTTATATGTGGTTGAACAGAAACTAAAGAGGACAGGGATTAGAAATGGGCTAAGTTGAAGCATGGAAAATGACCACAAGATGGCAATGTTGCCCAGAACAGAGGGTTCAGCCAATCAATACATTCTCCCTGGTCTGTGTTCTTAAGGTCTTTGAGGTCAAAAGTAGCAATCTGGTCCACATTTATCCACCTAGAGTGTCTAATTAAATAATCATAAAAATTACATTAAAAGTAAAATGCAGGGTTTAAAAAAAAATTTCCAATAATTTTGGGGGAATTTGGGGAATGGGTATATTTAGATATTTTTGTCATATCAAAATGTAAGTGTGCTTGGTATGAGCAGAGCACTTTCCTAGGTTCTGGGGAAGTTCAGAGATTGGATGGGACACCTTTCCTCCCAGCCTGGAACTTAGTATTTTATGGCTCCTATTGTAAGCCCTAAGAAGGCTTCAAAATACCTGTGGTTAATTCCCTTCAGGAAAATTCTCATAAATCAAGATGGAAAAAATAAATGACTTACATTGGGCAATACCGATAAACTAAGTCCATAAATCACCATCCATATCATAAGAGGGTTCACACAACCATAGACTTTTACTCAAACCATTGTGCAGGAAAATACTAACAAAGCACATATTCCTGTGGTGACAGTCTCCAGGTTAGAACAATCTTAGATTTTTCCAGTGATATTACCTTTCTGTGAGCCCATATATAACAAAAAGAACATGAACAAATATGTTAAAAGGAAGAGAAAGCAAAGCTATTAGTCCAATTTGAATTTAAAACAATACATGGCAGGATATGGTCTTTTAAGAAAATTTTGAGCTGAAAAACAGCATACCTATTCAATTAAAACACTTACTTTGCTGTATTACAGAAAATGTTAGTCAGAAAGCAGGCTTGCCAGGAAGGTAATTACCTTCAATCTCATTTAGATTCTTATGATCATAGATTTGAACACATGCACACTTACCTTTTCTAAGTAAGTATAGCTCCAGATTTTCCCATCAGCCCAGGTTCGTGAAATTATCTTTCCACCCTGGTCATATTCCATTTTCTCAGTCCATGTCCCTCTTTGAATAAAAGTTACTAGTCCTGAGTGTGAATAGGTGATGTTCACTTCATTATATCTGCTGATGGGAGACCACAAAATTGGGCGACCAGTCTGGTCGTAAAGAATCCGGAGGGTGAATTTCCGATGGTCATCGTAGATTTTTCCTGTGCGAGTTATGTGATCAAAATCTATGGACAGCAGGTTTCTGTTATGGGCCTAAAGAACAACACACATACAAAGTATTTAAAAAACGGTGCTGGATCAAGCCTCTTTGGTGGGTGGGGCAGGGGCAGAGAGCATGACTGCTGTTCTGATTCTTCTCTGGCCAAATTTAACCTTCTCTAGCTCTACTCCCAATCTCTCCTCAAGGATGGAAAAATGTCTCTGTGCGTGGAGGAAGCATGGGGAGAGGAAGGATGATTGTGGAAATGGCAAGAGAGGTAACTATTTCCTTGTCTTTTTCCCCATCTCAAGTCCTGAATATGTTACCATAGCTTTCAATCATATATGGTTATGTTTTATATGAACTAGATACTTAATAAGGAGTAGAATTCCTATGCTACCAGTCAGATTCTTGCCCCTTTCTCCAAAAGTTCCAGTCCTTAGTGTCATCAATTGGACATGACATTAAATCCTAGACAGAATATTCTGGATTCCATGCTTGCCCTCCTCTAAGCACAATCCTGTACCCTCTTCTAAATCTTAAAGGTTGTCCCAGGGAGAATGTGACTTAGAAAGTCTGATAGCCGATGAAGTTACTGGAACATGAACCTAGAAAATATGAACAAAACTGGCTTCTGCTGTCCTTCCCACTAGCAACTTAACTGATTTATAGATGACTGAGAAAGTTGAGTCAAAGAATTAGCAGACGCTATTCAATGCTTCCAAGAGAAGCCATCCAAAATGAAGGCCAAGTAGCTCTGCTAAGGAAATAGTAGCCAAGCCAGTTGTTTGACATAAAATAGGCAAAGCAACTGGCAGAGCTCATTTTTCCCCCAATATTTCAATTGATTGTGTTGGTGTTGGGTAGCCCTAAGTAATTGTTGATGTCGACAAAATCGGTTTAACCATGAAAAGCTCAGCAGATAATCTGGTACCATGTAAATAAAAAATAAATTCCAAGAGTAGCATAAGAGTGATATTATATGATATTAGGGCTGAATGGCATCTTCAAGATAATTGAGTTCAATCTCCCTCCCTCACCCCTGGTTTTTTATACAGCGGGGAAGGGTTGGATTAGAACCCATGTTGCTGAGCTTCCCTTTCTCCTGATTTTAGTCAAACTTACTCATTTATGCAACCAAATGTAGCCTTAAAGAATCTATCTTTAAAAATAATTAAATGTTAAAGTGATTTTAACAGAGCTAGCATAAATATTTCTTGGATATGATACTTCTGGAAATTAATAACAAGAAATCAAACCAGGAAGATGGAACCTAAGCTGAAATTTAAATAAAACACAGCCAAATAACAAAATTCTCAGAAATCTCAAAAGCAGGAAAGAAGGGGACCTAACATTATCTGATAATCATTAACAATCCTCAAAATTATTTATCATTGACTCAAACTTGATGTAAAACTCAGTTAAATGCAATACTGTAGGGTTTGATAAATCCAAGAAAATTAAACACTGGAAGAAAATTTCTCTTTGGAAAAGGATCCATTTCCTATTTTGGGAAAACTATAAAGCGTAAGATAACATCATACACTATGAAAAACTCCAAATAAATATACTATGGAAATATGAAAGGTCGCAACATGAAAACTTACAGGAGAAGGAAAGGAAATACTTTCATAGCTAGAACTTGGGGGAGGATTCTTAACTAAAGGAGAGAGTTGATTATAAAAGATAAAATAATCCAATTCTATTACATGAAATTCAAAAGAGCTTTTACAAAAAAAGCAATGTTAAGTAGAAAATGAAGAGAAACAGGTGAATGAGAAAAAACTTTGCAAACACCTGATAAAAACTGATAGTCAAGATATACAGGGAGTTAACACAAACAAGGCCATTTTCCAGTATATGTGTGAGGTCAAAAAAATGACCAATTGTCAAAATAAGAACACATGAAAAATTGCTTTACATCACTAATAAAAGAAATACAAAATAGCAACCCTGAGATTTTACTTCACACCTATCAAATTAGCAAAGCTAATCAGAGATGTCAATGCCGAAAGGGATCTGTGGGAAGACAGCTGTGCTAATAGATCCTTGGTGGAATTGTGAATTGGTACAACTTTTCTAAGAAACAAGTTAAAATCATACAAGAAAAGTAATGAAATTGACTATAGCTTTTGACCCAGACATCTCAGTACTGGGAAGTCAGTGAAAAAAAGGAAATGTTCCACATATGCAAAAATACTCCTAAGAGTATTTGTTCCTAGTTTTACTTAACACAAAGCTCGGGACAAAGTCTTGGGGTACAACTATAGTTAGGAGGTGTGGTGTGTAGATAAATGATGAGCTTGTACATGAGACTGAGGAGTAGTCAGACAGGAGGGGAACTAAGAGATAGAAGTGTTGGGAAAATTCAGAAAAGAATATCCAGGAAGAAAAGATGGTCAACAGTGACAAATGCTACAGAGAAAGAGAAGTCAATAAGGGTGAAGACTGAGAAAAGACCATCAGAGATCTTTGGTAACTTTGTGGAGAGAGAGCAGTTTTAGTTGAAGGCAGGAGCCAGATTACAAAGGGTTGAAAAGTAAGGGGAGAGCATGTGGAGGCCATGAATGGAAACAGCTTTTTCTAGGAGTGCAGCTATTAATGGGAGCAGAGATATAGGATGAGAGTTTATACAGTTTTATCCAGCGTAGTGATGTCATATCTGAGAGAAAACAGGTAAGTGCTATTCCCATCTCTTAAGATGTAACCTAAAGGTCTGTGGGGTTTTTTTTTTAAAGGATTGGAGAGACTTGGACATACGTGTGAGCAGCAGGGAAGGAATCAAAGAGGGAAATGCTGAAGATCTATCGGAGAAGAGATGGGAAAGGCATGGGATCGAGGGCGCATTTCTGGTATAGATAAAATCAACCCCAAAATGCTGCCAAACATTTAGACTACTGGCTATGACCAATCTTGGTCTCAGAGAAGAGGTGGAATACTAGGGGATTTTGTTACCTCAAACTAGGATTCAATTTGCAATAAGTGTAATGGGAAGAATGATTCTGAGGTACAAAAAGGGCATAAAAGCTCTTTGACGTTGTTCGGCAACTGTGGACGCATTGATTTCAACCACTTTGCTCTCAGTTTCTTTTCCTGTAAAATTGAGCTAGTGTAATAACTGCTTTCCTTTCCTTCTCCCTCCCCTCTGGCCCCTGGGAAAAAGCACAATCCAAATGTGACAGGGAGAGTACTTATTAATGAGAGCACAACATCACAGCTTGGGAATGATCAGTAGCCAATCTTGCTGTGGGATGTTGTGCTCTGTCAATGTGTACTGCATTGCCTTGTGATCAAGACTCTCTATGTGGGCTTTAGAAGCCTAGCGAAAATAAGCATTCTTTCTGCTACTTTGCCTGTGGTTTTATACTGTTCACTCAGAATGATTGTAACAGTTAAAGTTATGTTATGATGGTAGTTAAAGAGCCTATGGAACAACTGATTTTCTGTTCAACTAAATCAGTGATCTTGTCTGATAGATTGTGTTTATATTTCTTAATAAAGCCATTACAACTGCACAAATAGGGATCAGAGCTGAAACTCCAGTGGGAGGTTGGCCCAGGCCAAGGCCATTGCTACAATGCTATGTCAGATCTCTGGATAATGCACACTGCTTTTGAGACTCCTCTTCAAATACTGGTTTCAGACATAGAGCTTTGGAAATAAATGTCACATCAAGCTATGCACTGAAAGGAGATGAAGAATAAATGCTACACATTTACCTTGATTTCTGCTAAGAGCTATGGGAGGGAAAGCCAAGAATGAAAAAAGCTTTGCAGATGCCTTGTCTATGTGGTGCTTCCTTAATTCCAAATACCAGCTTGGAATTCCAAGCATTTACTTCCCAGATGGGGTTAAAGGTCTATATCTGTCAGAACTTAATCTGATTAACTGTATTGCCAGGGAAGAGCCTAGAGGGACTGGACTTGAAGCTTTGCTTTCACGGTAGTTGGGAGAATGCAGCACTATGTCTAAACCTTGGTTTGGCATTGCCCCTGAGGGGCCTTGGCAACAGCCCTGGATATTTTGGTTCACCAAAAGAAGGTGTGGAGGGCTCTGAAGGCAAAATCTTCTCTACTCTGCAATTCTGCTAAGGTATAGCCTGGCTTACGACCAAATTCCCTTCCCTCCACCCATATTTGACTTAAATTTGGGGAGGAGAGTTTCTAGCATTCTATTTCTTAGAAGTGTGATTTACACATAATTAAGTCAAATTGGAAATTGTGTCGAGTAACCCGTATGCTATGACTCATTTCAATGGTCATGGGGAGATGTTGGATGAATTCTCAAGGGCCCTTCTACCTTGTGCTGCTGTCCACTCAGGTTTTCTCAGTTACAGAAGAGTGGCCAGGCCAACTGACCTGGTTATTTAACAGACTTTATGGCAAGGTCTGGAAATGAAACAACCCAGCTCTTTCACTGAACTAACCTGGAAAACATCATGAAGCATAGGAGAGAGAAAATCTGGAATTTGGACACCTCAGGGTGGGGAGAATAAGAGCTGCTGCCATCACTTTCCTGGCTGGTGGCCAGGCCAAACTGTGTTATTATATTCAGCCTATGTTTCTCTGCTTTTCCATTGCAGACAGCTGGACTGTTTCTCTTTCCCAAGTCTATATAACTTACTCATATTCCTAAGGTAAAGTTTAAAAATTAAAAGAACACTCAGTTTTTTAAAATCTGTGATTCTGGAGGATGTTTAACCCATTCCCCTACATTAGGGAGAAAATCCCAATTGCAATAACTGGAAACCAGTTTTTGCTTTGTTGTGCATGTAAATATAATTTTCCCACTGATTTTATGGTTTGAAGTGTACATTTGATACTTTAAAAAGAGGGTGGCTCTAGTCTCATGGTTTTGCTTTGGGAACTTGTGGAATGACAGACTCTACACCCTAATGGCATTCTCACCCACAGATGCAGCAAATGATCATTTGGATCTAGCCCCTGGACCAGTTTGCTTTTAGCTAATGTCTAATCTTTGATCAGTAAGTGCTCAGATTTCTCTCTGTTAAAGAGAGATGTATCTATAGAGTTGATGCAGTAGATGAAAAGTCAAATTAAATGGATGCAAAAGTACCTTGGAGAGGAGATGATTCAACTAGATTTTGGGCCAGAGGGAAATGGGTTTGAAAACAAATGATATATTCAGATGTTAGTCAAATTAAGAGAGCCGGTGAAGGACGCCTCCAAAAGAGCCAATCCTAGATTTGCTCAGACCAAACGGGACATGGCGTCTTATGTTTGTTTGTTTGTCATAGGGGTGGGACTGATCTTTGGTGTAGGAAATCATTTCTTCTCGGTTTTAGATTGAAAAATCTGAGATTAAGAATGAACCACTTTCATGGCTTTAACTCCCCAGAGAAGGCAGGGTTATGCCACCTAGAGGGGGAAGAGTGGGTGTGACAGGTGTCCCAGTGGAAGAACATTTGTTCTACATCGCCTTATCAAATGGGGTTTTAAAGAACTCTGCCATTTTGTGCATGAATAGCTAGCATTTGATGTACCACTGTGCTTGTCTGTGTTGGGCTGGTTTTTCAAAGAAGGGTCATATGTTACACAGAAAATCAGGATCTGCTCATTTGCACAGCCAGGCCCATGCAAGAGCTTATGATGATCATGAGGCAAAAGGGGAAAACTTATCACCAGTCAGTGAGTTTCTAAAAGTTTGGATATTGGGCCACTGGAGAGATCAAATATCTGAATGTTTTTATACTTTATCTGGACATTTGGGTGACACAGAAACAGCCATGTACCTGTTCTCTTTTACCCTCCAAAAGACTTCTTAAAAAATCACGTATATATTTTCTCAAATAAAGTCAACTAAGAGAGTTCACATCTCCCCCTAATTTTTTCCTTTGCTAGTTATTTCAAAGGCACAAAACTATACATTGTGGGGCAGTGTAGGAATCAGAAAATCAGGACTCTAGATCTGGCTCTTGTGACACTTAGTAGTAGTGTGACCTTGGGCAAATCCCTTCTCCTATCTCCCTGGGACTCAGATTCCTCCTCTGAAAAATGGAAATAATAGTAACACCTGGTATGATTCCTTATCTTCTCATATCCAGATGGTTGACAGTCTCATTAATTCCACTTCTCTCACGTCTATCCCCTTCTTTTTACTCACACAGCTGGCCCTCTAGTTCATGGCCTCATCACTTCTCACCTGGACTACTGCAGTAGGGTCTTCGTTGGTTTTCTGGATCTTAATTCCTTCCTCAACCCCCGCATCTATCCTTTTTCATACAGCTAACAAAGAAAAATTCCTAAACACATGCCACTCCCCAGCTCAAAAAACTCCAGTGACTTCTTGCTTCTAGGATAAATTATGACTCTTCCATTTGGTTTTTAAAGCCCTCTGCAATCTGGCTTCAGCCTGCCTTTCCATGTTCATTGCACATCAGTCCCTGTCATATATTCTATGGTCTAGTCCAATTGGCCAGCATTCCAGTCCTTGTTTCTGTGTCTGTACATATGGCTTAGTCTTAATGTTTAAATGACCTGCCCAGGAGACTTGAATTCAGGACTTCCAGGTTTCAAGGCCAGTTCCCTGTTCCTCACTGCCTGACCGTTTTATAACATCACCCCTTTTTCTGAGTTGCCCTTGCCCTTGACACTCATTTGTCCTTGGTCACATGCTCCTTTGGAAGTGTGTGTTTGATTTTTCCAAATGGAGGAGTATAAATGCTCTGAAGGTAGGAATCAAGGCTGGCTCCTGTGGGTGGGGCAGCCACTTGGGTGGTGTGATTTGAGGATTGACAAAAAGCCCTGAAATATGTCACTTACAAGCCTGATGCAGGTCTACTTAATATGCTGAGCCCATATTAATATTCTATGAAACATATGATTAACAGAATAGTTAGTAAGTCACCCAGCAGAGTTCTGAGAGAGTCAGATAGAGGACATGGAAGGGACAGCCCTCCAATTTCTTGCCTCCATATCTTCACCAAAGCTCCCCTTCTTGGATCTCTTTACCAAAACTAACCTTTCTACTTTTTGCCCCCATCCTTTCTCCTCTAGGATCTTGTTCAGGTCATCATTCCCACTCTCTTTTGCATTTTCAACCTCTCCTTGTGTTTTGTCTCCTTTGCTTTTGCCTACAAATAGACTTGGATCACTAGTTTTAAAGACAACAAGAACAACAACAAAACAAAAACCTGACCAAAAACATCTTTTGGACTCCCTTCCTCCTTGAGTAATTCTTCTGTTTCTTTCTTCCCTGAAAATCTCATCAACTACGGTGGCTTCAATCAACCCTTTATGTAGCTGACACACAAATCTTGACTTCCAGTTCCAACTTCTCCCCTGAGCTCCCATTTCACATTTCCAAAGACCATAAATTTCTACTGATCATTCATATCCCCAAACTCCAATCTCTCTCCGACCACAGGCATCCTCAGATCCTTATCTTAAAAACAAACAAAAAGCCCCCTTCCTTAGTCCAATACTCTTTCAAGCAAGCCATTATCATCTCTTCCCCCTTTCATTGCTAAACTTTTAGAAAAAAGTAGTCTAACACTGTCTGCTTCTACTTCTTCAACTAGCCCCTATAATTTGGCTTCTGACTCCATCCCTCTATTGAGACTGCTTTAATAAAGGGCATAACATTTTAACGTTGATAATAGCCACCATGATATCTTAATCACCAAATCCAATCTTCATCTTCATGGTCTTTATGCGGCATTTAACAATGGTAACCATTTCTACTTTCTTGATACTATCTCCTCCCTTGGATTTCATGCCACGGCTTTCTCTTGGGCCATCCTCTCCGAACTCAATCTGCACTGGCTCTCTCTTCTAACCTCTCAAACCTCTCTAATTTCCCAAGCTCTGTCCTTGACACTTCCTTTCTTTTCCTTCCATACTTTCTCCCTTGGTGATGTCATCAATTCCCATGGCTTCAATTATTCCTTCTCTGTAGATGACTACCACCCCAATATCTCTGTTGAGCTCTATTCCGACAGCTCCAATTGGATGTGCCGCTGTTATCTGAAGCTCAACATGCCCAAACTAAATTCCTCTTGTCCATAAACCTGGCCCTCTTCCTCACTTATCGATTTCTGTTGATGCCACCACCATCTTTTCAGTCATTCAGGTTTGAAACCTGAATCGTGCCTGTTTCACTGCATCTCCTCAGTCTGGTTGACTTGAAAGATGGCTCAATCCAGGACTTCCTCTACTATCTTTCTCATGTCTGCCCTTTTTCCTCTCACCGTTGCTAACCTAGTTCAAGTCTTTATCCCTTCGCACTTGCACCACTGTAACAGCCAAATTGGTTTCTCTGCCTCCAGTTTCTTCCCTCTCCAACCCACTGTTCACATTTCTGCCTGAATAATCTTCCGGAAGTCCAGTTCTGATCATGTCACTGTCTTGCTTGAGGACCTTTAGTAGCTTCCTAATGCCTGTAGGATTTAACAATTCTTAGCCTGAGAATTAGGGCTCTCCAAACCTACCTCAAGTCACACTATGCCCTTTGTGTGTTTACATAGGTGTTGCAGATTACTTCTATATCTCTGCCTATTGAAAACTTTCAAGGTGAGCTCCCTCCTCCACTATCTAGCCTTCCATGATTCCTTCCCCTTTCCTCCACCTCTGAGATACACGGGATCCTTCCCATTCTAGTTACTCATTCTGCAGGTTGCACTTGGAAATATCTATGTGTACCCTTGTCTTCTATTTCTACTAGACCAGGGGTGGGAACCTGTGGCCTTGAGGTCACATGTGGCCCTCTACGTCCTCAAGTGGGGCCCTTTGACTGAATCCAAACTTTACAGAACAAAACCCTTTAATAAAAGGATTCGGTCTGTAAAACTTGGACTCTGTCAAAAGGCTGCACTTGAGGACCTAGAGGGTCACATGTGGCCTTGAGGTTGCAGGTTCCCCACCCCTATACTAGACTATGAGCTCTTTGAAGGCAGAGGCCATGCCATTCCTTATCTCTCCATCCAGTGCTAAGATCACAGTATGATTACACAATCAATGTTGGCTGAATTAAGCTGAGTTAAATTGAGGGTGGGAGAGGAGGCATGGGTGAGGTGCTATTGTTTCTAGAACACAATGATGGCATTCATCTAGGGGAAGAGCAGCCTAGAAAAGCTGAAGACAAATGAGTTATTTTACTGACTGGCCTCGGGCCGTATCTCTTAACATGTCAAATAGAGTACCAGGTTTACAACAGTGCTCTTTAGATCCTTGTTGACCTAACGAATGCTTTCTGCAGCCTTGGCAAAGAATTCCCCACGATTTCTATGGTTGACTTACCCTTAGCCTCCTTTCAAATGCTGACATGTTGCCTTTGGTTTGCTCCTTCCGCTGCCGCCACTCAATGACGTTAGCATTGTGTTCTCCAGGCAGGGAAATATTGCACTTGCCCAAGGTGGGGTTGACCGCCCCGGCGAGAATGTGTGGTTCAGTGTTGAGGCTGATTTCCATGCCACTTGCAAAAGTGACCCGGAGGGACCCATCTGGGCTTACTCGATAGGTGCTCTGGGTATTGTCTGTGGACAGAACAAAAGTTTGAGGGAGGAGGGAAGAACAAGTGGCCCGAATTCTCCTTTGGGCTCCTTAGCTATTCAGATAGGCAAACCCTCTTCTGTCCATTTTTGAGACTCTCGATTTTTTGTCTCTTGGATAAAAAGTCTAGTCTAAACCAGCACACTGACTTCTTTTTCTTTTTCAGTTTACGAGAGCGTCCATATGACCCAAGGAGAGCTCAAGTACTTCTCTTGCCTCCTCCAAAGAAGATTTCTACCCAAGCCTATCTCTGATCTTCTCCAGTAGAGCTGTGATGCCCTGGAATGACTTAATGCCTTCCCAGTTTTGTACCAAGCTCCAGATATGAACTGCATCCTTAATGCCATTGCCCACCAGGATTCTTGGATAAGCAAAGAAAGGAGGGCCACTCCCACAATTCTCTCTCTTTTGCTCTAACCATGAGAGATTTCACTTCATTAAGAAATATGTTAATTAGATCTGGAACTTGAAGAGGACTTGTAGACCAGTGAGTCAGAGAATCAAGGATTTTGGGAATTAGAAGAGAATCAGAGTTTGTTATAACATAGCAGCCTCTGCCTGAGGACCTCAAAATGAGGGGGAACCCACTGCCTCCCAGGACAGCTCCTTCCACTCTGGGACAGTTCTAATTGTTAAGAAATGCTTCCCTGATGTCAAATAGGACTTTGCCTTTTTGTAAAATTATCTACCTGCAGATCAGAGAGGTGCCTCAGCCACTGTCACAGGCAGAAGAGCCAGGATGTAAGTTCAGCAGTGTCTGCACATTCATAGTGCCAGAGGCTGTGGAAAGGGCACTGACCTGGGAGGGAGGAGCTCAGTCTGAATCTGACTCCACCAACAATGCTGTGGCTGAGCCACGGTCACAAAGGCATGGAGTGGCAGAGGTGGAATTCAAATGCGTGTCTTTTGAAGACAAATCTAGCTCTTCCCAGTGTACCATATGAACCTGCAGAAGCTCAGAGCTCTCCCTTGAGCTCAAGCGTACCAGTTATATTGCTTTGGGCTAACCAAGATGTACCCAGATTGGTGGAAAGTTGGGGAGGGGGAGAGAAAGAAATGGGCAGCTTTGAAGCCAGGCTCCACATAATACAAGTGCACATTCATATGATGCGTTAAAGTTTGCAAAGTTAAGCTGAACTTGTCTTACCATGTTTTAAAATATAAATGGTACTAGTAGCTGTAAAGTTGGTGGCTGTGATGACATTTTCTCTGTTGGAAGTGTCCAGCTCCACTTTGGTCAGTTTTTCCAGGTCACTGTGGTAGTTGCTGACCTCCCCAGTGGGAAAGGTGGCATTGGTCAGATGGCCCTCAAGGTCATACCTGGGGGGGAATTCAATCCAAATGAACCGTGAGACATCCTCGCATAACAACCAGCTTTTGCACGGCTAAGACAATGCAAGCCTTGTTAACCACCGTGCTGTGACAATGATCAGTTACCCTTATAACAGGCATTAAAGCTAGGAATACAAGGAAAGGCGAGGAACTCACGGTCTAAGTACCTTAAACTGTGGTTGCTTTTTTTTTTAAAAGAAAGAGAAAACAAATTGTAATGAATTACAGGTTGAAACTGATTTTGAAACCCCTCTGTTGTGGGGAAGAGATGAGTCAGCAAATCCTGGGTTTGCTGCAAAATCTAACCCACTTGGCTGTGATGCAGAATGTGTACCACTAGAGGGTGCTGCATATCAAGGAGAAAAAGTACACCTGCTGAGAACCATGAGAAGGCCAAAGTTTACTTTGCCTCGAGAAAAGAAAAAAGGTTTTTTTGCAGCTTTTTCAGCTGCCATATTTGGAATGAATAGATCCTCCTATCAAGATGAATAAGCATAGAGAAAAATGGAAACATGTTCATTAAAATATTCTCCAATTGCCTGAGCTCAGCATCACTCTCGGATCTTTCCAATATTTCCGAGTTCAGTTCATCATGTTTTGTAACGTGTTCACTGGGTAACAGCCACAGAGCCAACAGAGAACAGAAATGCAGACTAGCAGGTATGCTTAAAACAATCGGCATCACTGACAAGCTCCCTGTCCTCTAAATCAAAAGGTGCTCTCTGGAAGGCTTGGGATGGGGATTTGTGGTTTGATGGAGCTACCAACAAGAACTACTTCATTCAGAGTAAAGGCATTCACTGGAAAAATGATCACTGTTGCCTTGAAAGTTGAAAATGACTCAATATTTAAATACTCATGTTTGTCTTTGAAATTTTAAGCAATTCGATTCTTTCTGCCTAAAGCTGGGCAGCAGTGGCAAGACTTAGTCTTGCTCGGGGTAGAGCCAAGATGGCAGCATAGCAGCAGCAACATATCGCAGCTCTCACATAGCCACTCCAAAATACCCATAAAATAGGACTCTAAACCAATCCTAGAACTCCAAAACGCACACAAATATACTTTCCACTAAAGTCAGCTTGGCTACGAAGACTTAGTCTTGCTCTCCCCCCATTAAATGAGAAAGTACTAGTAATTGAGCTGTTATTAATTGTCCCTGGACAGCCCTTCAGGCTCTAGGATGGAGTGGCCCTCAAGTTGGGTAAACAGGGAATAAGGGGCTGGATCATTAGGCAATTAAGTTTTTTAAAAAATTGTAAAAATAATCAGTCAAAACAATCCTATAGATCCGAGAGCTGTGTCTGAACAAAGAAAAGACTGTTTACTTCCGTGCCATGGCCAGAGCCAACTCTCCAAACCGATCTCCCTGCTCCATGGCTCTCTTCTCTCCCATCTATTCTCCATGTATGCCTAAAGCACAGGTCTGAGACCATGTTGTTCCCCTCCTCCCAAAGCTCCAGTTGCTCCCTATTGCCTCTAGGATCAAAAGCAAACTCCTCTGGGACTAGAAGCTCATGACAGTCTGGCACCAGGCCCCTTGTCCAGACAGATCAAACATTACAATCTCCTCCGCCCAAAAAGACATTTCATCCAACTGGCCTCATATAATGTTCCATCTCCTATCTCTGTGCCCTTGCATACACTGTTCCCCATCCCTGCCTCTTATAAGTGCTTGCTTCCTTCAAATCTTAGCTCGTATGATGGGAATTTATGCCTTCCTGACCCCTCCCTCCCCCAAGCTGCTAGTATCTGTCTCCTGACAACTTGGCATCTCATCTATATTTACGTTGTTTTCAATGGCAATATGTGGGTGGTTGCTGCTTAGTCCTAGTACAGGGATTCTTAACCTGGGGACCATGATATTGTTTTAAAAAATATTTTGATACCTCTATTTCAACATACCTGGTTTCCTATATAATCTTTTATGTTATTATTCTGAGAAGGGTTCATAGACTTCATCAGAATGCCCAAGAGGTCCATGAAGGGAAGAAGCATTTAAGTACCTACTGTGTGCCAGACATGTACTTTACAAGGATGATCTCATTTCATCCTCCCAACAACCCTGAAAGAAGTTTTAACCCTCACTTCACGGTTGAGGAAACCGAGGCAAATAGAGATTGAGTGACTTAAAATTTCCCTAGCTAGTGAGTTTCAGAGTTGAATGGTAGGCCCAACATCCTATCCACTGTACCATCTAGCTGCCTCAACACCGTAGCGTTTATGTAAACATAGGTAATATATAGGTATGTGTATGTGTGTGTATGTATATATACATATATATATGTATATATATATGTATATATATATGCATACACATATACATGCCTATATTCCATGCCATGACACCCAAAAGGTTGTAGCAGAATCTAGAGATCCTGTTCTGTGTCATCTTATCCCAAGACCTAATAATCAATCGATGGATCTTTAGCCCTCTCTGCCTGTCTAAAGTCATTTAAGATTCTGAGGACAGTCAGCGCACTTGTTCTCTGGAGGAACAGCACTCTCTGGATATAGAATTTTACCTTTGAATATATTTCTTGGGGATGGGTGGGTGTAGGCCCAACACCAAGACCAAATTTGGCAACTTGGGTGCATTCTTTTTCAGTTCTGTCTAGGCAAACCCAAGGCTCCCATTTCCCCAAAGGGCTTCAGCTGGCTACATTTCCCCTGCCTTGAGATGGCAGAGAAGCTTTGGGTGATGAGCAGAACTGGTCTTCTCGGGGCTATAAGGGGCTGTTTTGTCTCTCAATCTCATTAGCATCAGCTCTCTTAGCTGACTTTCCCTTGCCAGTGTCAAAAGAGACTAATGAGACATACATTTATAGTGATCATCATCACTCCTCCAAGAAAGTTGACCAAAGACAGCTTGGACTAAGGCCTGAACTTGACTTCTCAGCCTGTTTGTCCTTTTATTGGGGGGGGGGGGGGGGGGGGGGGGGGGGGGGGGGGGGGGGGGGGG
>CM053582.1:18439866-18560178 GCA_028627135.1 Pseudochirops cupreus
GGCAACTCTGACTACCACAGCAAGGGAGAGCAAGGGAGAGAAACCTCAACAATCAAATCAACTGACCCAGGAGGACTTTTCCTACACATGTTTATAAACTAACTCACTACTGTTCTCCACGCGTGACTGTCAGATTGCTAAATATTTCCCCCAGGACGATACACAGGTTCCCCACTTGTGTTTCCCTGATAGTTCAAAGCAGTGCATTTTAGCGGAGAGGCCAGTCATCACCCAAAAAGACTCATATTCAAGTAATTGCTAGGAAATGGTTGATGGGACTTGGAGCGACTTTCTTTTTTTATTTCTCCATTTGTTTCAGCAAAAGTGCCAGGTGCCCCTGCCCAAGGCTCCTACTTGGCTATTTGGGTAAGAGATGTAAAATGTTTTCTCTTCTGTCACTTGAAAGGGTTGTTATTGGAATTTTTATATTGGAATCTTAAACCTGCCATTTTTGATGTCCCCCCAAACAAAGCATGTACATTAGATGGAAGCGATATGATTGGAAAGCTCTTTCTCATCCACACAGCCCTGGTTCCAAATAATCCAAATATGACTCTCTCTTATGGGGTTATTCCTGAAGCATGAGTGAAAAGGCCACTCCATCCATCGATAATTCCAATATCTAGGGGAAAATCTATTAAAATAATATAAAAAAATAAAGAACAGCATTTCCCACAGGTAACACTGGGCTTTTCTCTGTATGTCACTGTGTAATTCATGCAAATATGGAGGTTAGAGTTCAGGAGCTTCCTTGGAAGTGATCATGGTTTTTGTGGTGAAGATCATGCCTCCACAAAAACACGTCTGAGGCCACAAATACTCATTTCCTTTGTCTGCCCAACAAAGTTCAGGTGCAATAACTGTTGGGGGGGGGACTAACCAATTCATCATTTACTAAGTGCCACTATGCACTGAGCCTTGGAGTCACTCATGGTCGTGACTCTTAGAGCCCAACGGTCTCTGATCAGTTATTGTTGTGGGCAACACAAAAGACAAGGGAGAGACCCTTGGTGGGCTCAAATAGGCTGTAGCTATTTGCAGTGAGGGCCTATGATTACAAAGTCCCATATGGGATAGCATATATTTGTATATATGTACAGGTATTGACAGTTACATAGATAATAATTACTGAAGAAATGTATGATTCACAAAACAGTGGACCAGGCCTGTAGGGAGGGTGACAGCTAATAGATCAAAGGGCTGAGAAAGAAGGAAATTTTACCAAGGCCTCTAGAGGAAGGCCTCTAGCATGTTGTGTAGATATTCTATGGGTGGTCTATGAAAGAACATGGACAAGAATCACATGGGAGGAGAAGTTGTGGATGGGTTGTAATCTCTACTGATGGAATGAATCAATGGGGTCACAGAGTCATTGAGGTAGTAAAACATCTTCTCTTTTTTCCTCAGGGAGAGCCTGAGCCAGAGCTAGAGAAGGTGCCAAAGTGCTCTGGGCAAAGCATCACTAACCCTTTCCCTCTAGGTTTCTTTTCAAAACTAGTTTTTAGTAACTAATTAGAAAATCAGAAAGGAAAGAGGATGGAAAATTGACAGTCAATTCCTGTCAATATTTATACACCAGGAATATACCTGCCAACCTGGCAAGCATCTAGCTCAGAAAGAATTGAGGGAACCCCTCACTCTACTTTCCTAACCACTCAGCCCCATTTGTCTTTGAATTTCAGACTCACAGCATTTCTGGCCTAAATTCCACCTCTCTCATTTGTGATGGAGACCTTTCAAAATGGCCTGACTCCTTATCCTCCCAGTCAGGAAGGTAGGGATCCTGTTTGTATTTATAAAATGCTCCCAGAGTAATCCAGAGCTGCCACGGAGGACTTTCCCACTTATTACTGCCAACAAAATCAGGTGGCAGATGGAATTCTTATGACTGAGGGTCAAGGAAATGGGTGCTTCCAGAAGAGACCAAGTCAATGTAATCCCTAGGGGAGGGTCCAGGGTGTGGTTCTCTCTAAGGGTGAGGGGGGCTAGGTTCCTCAGAGAGCTATACAAGGGGCCACACAGTCAATGTCCTGACCTTAGATTGAGGCCTTTGTTCTCACCTTCAGACAAGTAGCCTGGTCCTGGAAAGAAAAAGACCTGTCTGCTGGTATGAACTGCTGTGGCCCTTCCTAATCTAACCTTCACTGCGGTCATATCAACTAAGCTAAAGCCAGACTTCTAGGCTCAAGCAGGATCTTTTCACACTACATTCATTTATTCCTCACAATTGGAACAGTTTTCCAAGTTAGTTTTCCAAGGATATTGACCATATCTGGGACCAATATTAAAGGTGGTTTTTCCTCTGATACCCACTATGTTTCTGGGTTACTGCTTCAGAAATATCAGGCCTAACTTAAAAAGAAAGCAATGTTAACACATACACACACACCCCTCATATCACACTACAGACATCTCCTCCCACCAACATACCATCTATGGCACAGAAAAATCCCAGCTGTAATCACATCCCAAGATACATTGCAGAGTCATAATCTGCATGCCTTACATAGAGGTGAATAAGCAGTGGTAACTGGCTTAGCTACTTCACCACAGCTAAAGGGCCTTTTAATCAGGCCATTTTCCCTTGAACTTCCATTTCTACTTATGTGAATCAACAATCAGTTGGCCCTGCAAAACTTTCCCTACTCTCCATGGTGCTGGCAAGTTCTCTTTGCTGCTAGTATGAAAAACCTAGCCTTCAGCTACTGCTTGGTTAACCCCTTTTGAAATCCCAAACACTTTTTGTCTCATCTAGGAAGCACAGGGCCTGGGAGTCGGGAGAACTTTGCCATAAACTAGCCTTGTGACCTTCATTAAATCACTTCCTCTTCCCTGTACCTTCGTTTCTCCATCTGTAAAATAACCGGGTCATACTGAGGGACCACTTCTGGTCCCTCCTTTCTAGCTCAAACATTCTCTGACTGCTCCCAACACTAGGTTCTATTCCTAACATCTCTGAGTTCTCATGATCACTGTACTGATAAGGCTTGTGCCCTTATCAATCTAGTTACATAATAGATTTTCTAGAAATACCTGATGACTTTTTATGGACCACTTTCTAATACCTGGTGATCTGTTAGGACTTTGAAGGGAATGTATTATCTGACTGGTGGATTGGAAGCCAGGGCAGTCTAACCTTGCCCAAGGAAGTCTTTGAGAAGTTCATTTTGGGGCTAGAACGCATTAGAGGGGGTGGACAGAATCTGTTTGAGACATTTCTCCTATCTTCTGCATACCCTACAATCTCATACTGGCTTCACATGGATCATGTTTTGGCCTTTTTCCCCCTCCCTTATAGGACTGGGCACAAAGTAGATGCTTAACAAAAACTTAGTTAATTGAATGACTTCCAATTGTTGTCTCTTAAGTTGGGTTCTAAGTGTTTCCCGTGCTGGTGTTCAGGGGCATTGGCTAGGAGGACTTTGGACTTTGCTGACTAGCACAACGAAAGGGAAGGACTGACTTTGAGTTGGTGCAAACAGTTTCTTGGCTGTAGTTTCTAGGAGAAGAATTAAAAGAAATTCCCAGCAATTACTAAGGTCATTTTCCATTTTAGAGCAGTTTCAAAACAAGGTTAGCCAGAAGAACTTACTCATAAACAGTTGTCCATCCATTTTCATTACTTTTGGTTGCCAGAAGGCCGGTGTTTCCTGGATAGGTCATCAAGGCTAAGTTATAACCTTGGGCTGATACTCTTTTTAGGACACCATTGCTACTTATTGTTAGCCAGTACATCTGACCCCCAGGCACCATTAGCCACAGAGGTATCCCGCCAGCATCCCGTCGAATGTGAACAGAGTTCCCATTGCTGCTAATAATTGCTCCTAAATCTCCATCACTATTGTAGGTGAAATTGTACACATAGTCCCTGGTGATCAGGTTTAGTGTATACAGGTGAGTCCCATTGACAGTGAATTGGTAGAGTTCTTGGTCAGCTGGGGAGGCAATCTCATAAAGGTTCATGTCATTCAGATGAGCTTTGTTCTTGCTTATAGCCCGGATGCGGATATTCCCCAGGTCAGCCACATAGAGAGTGCCATCAGGGGAAACTGCTAACGAAGACGGGGCTTTGAGTTTTGCGTCTTTGGCGTAACCACCATCACCTAAGGAAGCAATTAATTATTTTAATGGTTGATCTTAGAAGCATTTAACCTATCACACCAGGAGATGGGGCACTGACTTCATCATTTGGTACTGAGGAGCTTGTTTCTTTAAATAAGATTTAGCAAGCCAATTGTTTCTCTCCCACCGAATTTCAAACCCATTATCTAAAAGAGTGTAATTTTTGAATTGGTACCACTGAAGATTAATAATAAGATGCAATTATCTCAGTTACACCAATTTTCCCAAGTCCCCAATCTTGCTGATCATATTTTGAAATGAGAACAGATAATAATGATGGCTGCATGAAGTGTGACTGAAAAAATAAGGCTGAATTGTGTATGTGGAAAGAGGACCATAACCCCAGAGTGGGAAGGAACCTTGGAAGTCCTCTAGCCTAACGGTAACCCTCATAGTTACATTCCTTTTTACTTGGTTTCCCAGGGCCATGTGAACTTGATGAAGGCTTTCAATGTAAGATTCATTCATAAGATTGAACTTGGTCATGGGAAAAAAAATGAGATTGACTTTATACTTGATAAACCAAAAAATAGCCATAACCCTCTACCCAGTAGAGGGGAAGGGGGATGGAAATATTGATTAAGAAAATCACAAGTGAAGTTGGCAAATAGAATTTCCTTTGGCCCAAGAGGAGTCAGAAGCTAAGAGGAACATAGCCTCTAGGTGGCGCTGCAGTGGATAGCGTGTCTGGCCTGGAGTCAGGAGGACATGAGTTCAAATCTAACCTCAGATACTTACTAGCTGTGTGACTCTGGGAAAGTCACTTAACCCTGTTGGCCTCAGCTGTCAAATGAGTTGGAGAAGGAAATGGCAAACCACTTCAGTATCTTTTCTGAGAAAATCCCAGATGGGGTCATGAAGAGTCAGGACTGAAAATGACTGAACAACAACATGTCCTCCCCACTACCCCAACAGAATGTAAGCTCCATGAAAGCATGGACTACTTGTTTCTTTTCTCACTTTTTGGTCTTTTTATCCTTTTTTATCCTTAGTGCTCAGCACAGTGCCTAATAAATAGTTACTGAATTGAAAACTGAAAATGATGCTGGCTTGGAGAAATATTTGAAGAAGGTTGCACAGTGCATGGATGATGGATGTATGGGCCTTGCTCTTAGTACACAAGAGGTGCTGATATGGTCACTGTTTTAGTTGGTTTTGCTTTAATTGTTTTTCTTTATGACAAAGGAGGGTTCCGTGTGTAGAGTCAGTGAGTGGTGGTAGATGACATCTTGGGAAAAGTCTGTGGAATTTCCAAAAAGGTGTCAAACTTAAAAAAGGATGTGTAGACCTCAAGAAAGTCACAGGACAAAGGTTTAGAGCATAAATGACTTCATCTAATCCAATCTGAGAAAACTGAGGCCCGCTTGTCCAAAGTCACAGAGTCAGATTTTGAAAGAGGATCCTCTGACTGAGGAAATGACAAGAACTGCTTGATCTGCTTTGGGGATGAGAGTTCTGTGTATTGGTAAAATCTCAGGTCCACACATACACACAAAATGATATTCTTGACAACTGGTGCCATATTCTTATTGGTCATGGAAGAAGCAAAGACATTTTGGACATGAATAAAAAGCTTCATGATGTCCTGGGACAATTCCAGTAGAGGAAGGTAGCACTGGACCTGGGGCCTAAAGGTCTGAGTTAGAGGCTCATTTCCCCAACTCTTATTAACTGTGTTTTTGAGCTTGCATATACTGAATTTGTGTAGTGTGCCCTGGATACTGATGGGAAGGATGTGGAGATGAACTGATGAGTCCCCTGGAGAACAGTGGACACCAGGGGAGAATAGCAGAACTTAGTACCAAGAAGTGAAAGCCCAAGAAAGGCAGTGAAGGGGATAAGGGATTCCACAAAACTGCCAGCAGGCACAGGAAGCAAGTGATTCTGAGGGGCCCTCAGATAAAGGGAAGGCAAGGGGCCCAAAGAGCTTGGTTTCCTTTAGTCAACTGTGATTACTTGCATATATGGCTTTAGGGTTGTCTATTTCTTGGCTTCTAGGTGAGGTGAGTACAGAAAAAAGGGGAGAAGGTAACTGGGACACTTCCTGACATAAGTCACATTTGTATGGTCTGTTGAACTTTCTAAATCCACAGCCACACCAATTACAGTCTCTTGAAATACTGTGATCTGGATAGGGTTAAGTGGGGTTATTTCTAATTTGAGAGAGCACAAGAGCCTAAGATCAGACAGTGAACTAGATATGGAGCTAGGAAAGGCACTTTTATTTCCTGATTCCAAATCCAGGGCCACACTGATGCTCCTCAGTGTCTTCTTCTGGAGTAGGGGGTTCTTAACCTGGGGCCCATGGGGACAGTGGATAGATTTTAAGGGGGTCTGTGGCCTTGGATGGAAAAAAATTACATCTTTATTTTAGCTAACCTCTACTTGAAATGTAGCATTTCCTTCAATTATCTCAAAATTTAATTCTGAGAAGTGGTTCAGAAGTTTTATCAGACTGGTAAAGGGGTCTAAGACACAAAAAAGCTTAAGAACCCCTGTTCTAGACATTTGTATGGTAGATATATGATATGACATATGTCATATCACACATCACATATCACATCACATCACATCACATCATATCATAGCTATAGTTCCTACAAAAGACAGCTAAGGGTGGTGATCTGTGTTCTGGTAAAATGACAATCAGTTTGTACCTGAAAAACAGTCACAGTTGGGATCAATTTTGCAGTCACAGTCCGTGGGGGCTCCAGCAACTAGAGAGATTTCACCATTGGTTGTGACTTGTTGGATGCGGTTCACCTTCCTCTCGTCTGTTTCAGCAATGTAGAGGATTCCACTGTGGGAGACGCTGATGGCCCTGGCAGATTCCAGAGTTGAATGAATTGCCACTTTGCTGACTAAGAAATGATCTATCCCTGGTACTTGACAGTGGATAGGCCGGCCGGCAACAATTCGGACTCGTCTATTCTCAGAAATTTGCAAGACAATGTTGTTATCCAAGATGTACAATGAGTTGTCCATGGGATTGACTGCAAGATCTGTTGGCCACTCCAATCGTACCTGCAAACAGAATAGGGCACAAACTAGATTAAGGTCTCTTGCCAAGTTCTGGCAAATCCAAGGTCAGTTTAATGGGAAAGAAAAGCTGTTCATTCATGTGGTGGGTTGTTTTTCCAGAATGGCAAATAAGAATAACAGCTAACATTTATTCAGCACTTACTACATATCAGGCACTGTGCTAAGCACTTAACAACTATTTTATTTGATCCTCACAGCAACCCTGGGAGGCAGGTACTATTATTATCACCATTTTACAGTTGAGGAAACTGAGGCAAGGAGAAGTTAAGTTATCTGGTAAGTTAAGGTATCTGAGACCGCATTTGAACTCAGGTCTTCCCGACTCTCTCCACTGCACCAAGCTACCACATCATTGTCTTCTCTGGTCTGTCCATTCCACTCCTAGCTCCCCTCTGTTGCTGGTTGTACACTAAGTTGTAGACAGTTCACTGTGCTTAGAAGCTATCAGTGGGTACTATGGTCATGAACATTGTCCCTTAGGAACTCAAACTGCTGAGTGAGGGGAAGAAAGAGGAGCAAGGGGATTTATCTCACTACAAAAGTCCTCTTTTGATCAACTGGCACTGCTGACAAGAAAACAAAAAAGGGGGACTGGCCACTCCTCTTATGACCACTCAGAAAGCCTGGGGTAGAGCCCAGCTGGCCAGCTGCAGTGGCCACACTATTTGGACATTCTCTTTTCTCCTTTCTCAAGGCTGCCCTTGTGATAAAGGCTTGGATGTGGAAGATAAGCTGTTCAATCCTCCACCTTGCCCCACTTGATTTAAGTCAGTAATATTAGTGTCATGTTTATTGGATTGAATATCGCCTCCAAAAGACACCAGCTAGGGCTGCTTGTTTTCTTTGCCATCTAGTAAGTTACCCTCTGGCAGTTCCCAGAGACTAAGATGGCCTCTGTGCTTCTGAGAAACCTAAACAGATGGCACAGGTCGCTTTCAATTCCCATTTGCCTTGGCTGAGTGGCTGGGTCTCTCAAACTGCTCAGGCAAAATATGTGTGGCTGATTTGTGGACTGGCCACTGACTTTCCAAGTCTGGTCTTTACACATTTCCTAAGAAATCTTTCCTTCTGTCTCCAATCCCCCTCCTTGCTACCTTCCCCCACCCTCACTTCTCCCCCCTTGGTTCCCCCCTTTCCTTTCCTTTTTCTTTTATATTAAATACACCTTTTCCAAGTTGAGTTTTTGAAGTCTTCCTTGAAATGGGAAACTCTATTTGTTACCAAGACGTTTATATAATATATAGTCTAATACAGAAACCAAATCATTTGAGCTTGTTCTAGCAGTAAGAATTTACATGTGTCAGCTTGAGAGAAATCACAGAATTGTAAACTATTCAGGCCTACTGGGGGCAGAGTACAAAGAGATGCCCTTGAGCTCTGCTAGCCACTAGCTCTTGGTCCATGTAGCAGTGAACTACTGTTTTCTGGAGTAGGATGGTGGGAGATAGGGGAGTAAACGGTGGTGGAAACCCTCAAAAACTCTGTCTAGTGAACTGATACCCTGGGAATTTGTCCAAATGTGTGACAGTTTTCCCATCCTGTCACAATAAATTAATTTTAAAAATAAATTACCATTAAAGGTCATTGGTTTACCCACAAGCTACTGGTACTTTTCTTCCTCTTGGCCACCCCAACAAGCTTACTTTCCCTGAGAACTAACCCTGGGCAGAGAAAAATGAACTGTTGGCATGTCAGATCCTGACAGCACTAACTCTTCCTGATTCTTCCACATGCTACCTACACTAATTGCAAACTTGTCTAGAAGGGATATGACTTTCAGACCAGACAGGCCCACAGGTGGCTTAAGAGTCCTGTTAATTTAGAATTTGAATCAAATAAAGCATCAAGATCCTATGGGGGAAAGTTCAAATCCAAATTAAATATTCAGATGTATAGCCTGGGTGTAACTAATTAATCCAGAAAAGCACTCAGAGAAATGGGTAATTTTGGTACTAAGTGTAGGGGCCGTGTCTCTCCAGACAAAGCTCTCCTGGGGCATGCCTAAGCATACCACCTTGCAGATGGGTAAGAGGCATCATATGCATTCTCTATGAGAATTGTCACACTTGGAATATCCTTTTAACTTTTTCCGTCACACACCAATTATTTGCCAGAGTTCCAGTCACTTCTTGGGCTGTATCTACATGATAACCCCAAACCATCTTGAAAAGAGAAAGAAATGGACAAATTAATGATTCAGTGACCATTAAGACACCTATAAGCTGTGACCCAGAACCAAAGCTTTAGATTTAAATGGACTAGATTAAATCTTGGAGGCCTCTCTCAGAATCTCTCCTTTTGGCTCACACCTTCATCTAGGGTTTCCCTGGGGGAGTATCTAGAGTTAGTTCACATTTAGGCAGAGGTGTGCTAGTAAATGTTTAACAGCTCTCCAATATGAGGAGGGCTCTCTTTAGTTCTCCTTCTGGGGTATGTCTGCACCCCGGATGGATTTCCAGGAATCTTGCCCCACACACTGGCTCCTCCTCAGCTTTACTGGGCCCTTCTCCTTTCTTCTCCATCCCAACAGCCAGTTCAGCCAGGGAGAGGAATTACCCAAACTCTTCACCTCCTCTCTTCTCCCACTCAGAGGCCAGCGGGAAAGGGTCCAGTTTCCTGGGCTTCTGGGGGCTACTTCTAAGACCATCCCTTTTCTGCTCTGCCCTTGGCCACTGAAGGGTTTGGGCTCCCAGAATAGGTCTGTTAATCAGTGAAGTCGGCTTATTTGTACTTTGCAGGGCAGTCTAGGAAAGATAACTCACAGAGGGGCCCCTAAGGAACAGTAGGGCTCACTCATCCTGGGAGCTTTCTCACACCCAGCCAAAGGACTGAATGGGGAGAGAAGCCTCAGGGGGAAAATTGTTTTAATGTTCACCAACTTGTTGCTTCTAAAGGACAATTATAGAAAAAGGCCCTCTTTATTGCAAATACATCTATATATCTGCGCACATGTATATGACATACATACATACATACAAGTATAAATTGCACTAACATTTTCTCCACCACCTTCTTAAGTCTATAGACAATAAACAAAACATAAATCAAGCCCTGACTTGTAGTTTGCTGACTTCCGAAAAGCAAATGCTCACACTGAAAATTTAACAACCAGCTTTCACAAGCACATTCATGCATTTAGGTCTCCACAGAAAAGTTAAAGGGCTGTCAGTTCCTCTGCCAACACCCAGGATAACAACACAATGAATATAGGATAGACTTCATTTAACCCAACTCAAAATGCAAAGCACAAAGCACTCAACAGAATCCATAAATAACAGAGACAACTTTCCTTCCCTCTCTGGCAGTATTCTACCTCACCAGGGGAACTATATAGTTCTTTAGAGTAGATTACAAATGAAAAGGAATAAAACCTTCTAAAGAAAGTCCTAGCCAGTTCTGGCAGGTTTTCTAAACTGGAAAGACTTCTAGTATAGGTCTAGTGATGCCTATTAGGTGATGAAATTTAGAGAGGCTCATGAACACAAAGCTGGCTACCAAGTGCTGAAATTTTATGGTCACAGGAACACACCCTAATCTAAATGCACACTGGACTTGGACTTCAATGACCTAGGTTGCAATGTCACTTCTGCTATAGACTATGTGCATGATCTAAATGTATATGAGCCTCAGACTCCTCATCTGCAAAATGAGAAGGTTGGGCTGCATGGCCTCTAAGATGCCTTCCAGCTATGTGGCCTTTGAAGACCATCTATTAAAGGTAGAGAAGGTTTGTGATCTGAGTTGCTGAAGGGAATGTCCACAATGCTGAAGTCAAGGGTACTTGAAGTCACATTTTCATCCAACTTCTCTGTCTACAAATATCACAGGATTCCTTGACTACATTTAGGAAATTATATTCCACCTCTGTTTGGTAACTAGCTGTTTGTTCCATGGCTAACATGGGTCCATCACCCAAGTTTCTCTCTGTTGTTTGCATTAAGGCTCTTGGCCTGCCAGCAATCCTTCATGTGATGCCACTGCTCATTTCTTTTGTTAGCTCCATCACATTGATCCCACAGGAATGCAAAGCTCTGTTCCCTGGCTGACTTCCTCCATTTGGGGAAATTTTCTATGAATCAGCCTCAAAAGTTCATACATATCATCATTCATCGCTGTAGTTTTGATCTCAGAGTTCTGCCTCACTAAGAAAACCAGGTGTATCCAAAAAGAAAACCAGGTGTTTTCAAAAAGACTCCTCTCTTCCCCCAACCCTGTTCTGAACATGACATTCCTAATCTCTGTCCTTGCCTATACTTTGAGCCCTTTGGTTCATTTAAAAAATGACTCGGTTTGATTTGGATCTTTGAGGTCTCTTCAGGATGACTTTCTGGGGAGTGTGTGATTATCTCTTATACAGTGCACCAGCCTCAGGGAAGGTACAGTGACTGACAGGGCTGAGCTCTCCTTGCTAGATGCTCTGCCAATTTGACATTCTAGTTTTTCATGGCTCCACATCATCACTTTTTGTCAGTTTTCAATAAATGGCCTTCACATTACTTGACACCAATATTGCCTGAGCTTCTTCAGATTTATAAAAGGAAAAAGATAAAGCCTTCTAGAGAAAGTATCTTTTCTGCAACTAGAAAGTCTGATGACACCTCTTTGAAAGCAATGGGGTCTCTTGCCTTGTTTTTAATAGGTGAAAATTATTGGGAAATAAAGCCCATGGAAGATAATGCCAGAATAACAGATTTGCAGTCCAACCCATACCTGAGAAAGAATCCCTACTACATCATACCCAAGAAGAGGTCATTCAGCTTGTGCTTGAAGACTTTCACTGAGGGGGAGGTAGCTATTTTTGTATGGTGCCGATAGGTAGGAAGTTTGGCCCTGACTTCAAGTCTAAATCTGTCTCCTTGCAAATTCTCCCCATTGGGCTGAGTTGTGCTCTTGGGGGTCCAGCAAAACAGGTCAGCTTTGACCCTTTAATTTGATATGACAGATACCCAAGATAGATAGAGGTAGTAAGAAAGCACCAAGTTGTCCCTGATGAATTAAAATCAATAGGCCGAAATAAACTACATTCTTATGTACTAAAAGAACCAATGGATGTGACTGCTGAGCCACTATCAATGAACTCTGAAAGACTCTTGAAAACAAGAGAGGTACACAGGGCTGGAGAAAAGAATATGTCCTTACTTTCAAAAAAAGAAAGAGAACAAGAGTCTGCAAAGTCTAGTCTTGTAATCTTGACTTATATTACTAGGGAAATTCTCTAACAAATCATTAGAGAGATGATTAGTAAACATCTAGAAAGGTGACTACAAAAATGCAGCATAACTTCATCAAATAATAAGCCATGCCAGACTAACCTTATTTCATCTTGTGACAGGGTTATTAGAAGATCAAGAGAATGGTATAGATATAGTTTACCTAGATTTTGGCAAAGCATCTAGCGATATCTCTCATACTATTCTTGTGGAAAAGATGGAAATGTGTGGATTAGACAATAATATGATTGGAAGGATTTGAAACTAATTGAATGACTTGGTTCAAGGAGGAGTCCTTCATGGCTCAAGGTCAATCAATCAATTGATCAAGCATTTAAGTGCTGACTGAGTTGTCTGTGCTAGGTGCTGGGGATACAAATACAAATATGAAACAGTCCTTGCCCTCAAGGAGCTTACATTTTAAAAGGAAAGATAACATGAACATAAATAAGTATACGCATGTGAAGCAGTCTTTTGAGCCTGGCTGCATGGGTTTTTGGGAGATGAAGGGGACAGAATTGTTTACCTCCCATCCTGGAGACCTAAGGACCCTCACAGGAGTGATACCCAGAATGAGAATTTTGAACTGAATAGTTCAATAGCAGTAGAGGAAGGGCCCTAATCCTAACCCTAATTTTCAGATTTTGTGGGTACTGACTGGCAATGCCCACATTCTAAAGGTGGGAGCCAGGGGAAGGAGAACTTCTAGCAATACTGCTTCACATCTAAACGAGTTACTTGATGTCATACATAATATAGACAAACTGAATACAAGGTAGTTTTGAGGAGGAATATGCTAGCAACTGGGAGAATCAGGAAAGGCTTGATGTAGATAGAAGGTGGCATCTGAACTTAATCTCGAAGGAAATGAGAGATTACAAGAGGCAGGGATGAGGAGAGAGTGAATTTCAAATATGGTGACAGCTAGTACAAAAGCACAGAGATCAGAGGTGGAGGATCACATGCCTGGAAGAGCAAGTAGCTGGGTTTAGTTATCTCTTCTATATATCGCTGGATGGCAAAGTGGAAGGAGGGAAGTGATGTCTAAGACTAGAAAGACTAGGAAGGGGACTGGTTTCGAAGAGATTTAAATGTCAGAGGAGTTTCTATTTGCAGAGGGTCTTCGGTGGAATGCTCCAGGGATCTGAGTTATTTACTACTTTTTTATGAATGACTTGGATAAAGGCAGAGGTAACATCACATTTTCAGATGATACAAAACAGAGTAATAGTTAACACACTAAAGGATTAATACAAATCTCAAAAGATCTTGACAGGCTGGAGCATTGGGCTGACTCTAAAGGACAAAATTCAGTAGGGACACATGTATGCAAATGTATATAGTCTTTTAGTTGGATTAAAAAAAATCATCTTTACCAGTACAGGATGGGGGAGGTATAGTTAGTTACTCTCAAATGATTTGCTTCTCTGTATCAGTGGAGGGAACTGCTATTCACTTCTACCTAGAATCTATTCCTTTCTCTCTAGGGACCTAGAATCCCTTCTACAAACTCCTTAACAGGTCAATTAATCAACCAACAAACATTTATTAAGCACTTAATATGTGCCAAGCTGTATTGTGCTATGTGCTAGAGATAAAAGGAAAAAAAATGCAATCTGTATATGCTCAAGTTGCTTACAGGATGATGGGAAAAACATATATATATATATATATATATATAGATAGATAGATAGATATAGATATATAGACATGTAAATACAGAAAAAATTCCGAGTAAATACAAGGCAATTTTATTTTTAGTGGGGGTGGGAGAGGAGAGCACCAGCAGCTGGGGAAATGAAGAAAAGCCTCATGTGGGAAGTGGCACTTGAACTGAATGCTGAATGAAGCTGGGCATTTTAAAAGGTAGGAGTGACAAGCGAATGAGTGTCCATGTTGAGCACATGCTGAGCCTGGGTGACTGAAAAGATGGTGCCACCCTTGATAGCAAAGTGGGGAACATGGTGGTTTGGGGGGAAAGACAATTTCTGTTTTGGCCATGTTGAATATGAGATGTCTATGGGACACCTGCTAAGAGATGTCCAACCAGCAGTTATTTCTGTGAGAGTAAAGCATAGGAGAGAAGTTAGGACTGGATATATAGAAGAGATAACTAAACCCATGAGAATTAATGAGGTCACTGACAGAGGGTAGAGAGGAAAAAAATGGGGCCCAGAACAGAGTCTTAACGGACACCAAAAATTAGAGGGCAGAAGTTAATGTGATAGAGTGAAGAGTAGCAGAGATTCCTCCAGCCTTGGCTTGAAGACCAATGACAGGGAACTTCCTCAGGTAGCCCATTGTAGTTTTTGACCCAAATGAATCTGTGTAGCCGTATTCAGGTGTCATTTAAGCCTAGCGAGGGAAGAGTGATAGTTTTCATTTCCACTGATCATTCTGGTCCCAAGATGAAAATGACTAGCCATAATGATAAAACGCAGCCCTGTTTCACAGCATCAATGTATTTCTAACTTATTAAGACCAAATATGCCTAGAACTGAAGTGCTTTCATCCCAGAGCTGCCAAGACTTCGATGACTGAAGAATCTTCCTTTCCTTTGAAGGCCACAAGACTTGACTGATGCCGTGACTGTTTCCACACATTCCCTCCAATCCATCAACACACTCAAATTCTAGATGAATCTGCTGCCTAATTGCTGTGATCTCATCTTAATACTAGGCATAACTTCTTCAATTTTCTCTTGTTCTTTTCTTGTGTCTCCCCTTCTGAAGTTTTGGTTTTTGAAATGGCATTTCTGTATATACCGAATTGTGTAACTGCTTCCAGTTTTCAATTTCCAGAGCAAGTCATCTATCAGCAGGAGATAAAAACTACAACACGTCCTTCAGACTCCCCAGCTAATTGGTTTCTAGACGTGACTGGTATTGTAGGAAGAATGTATTTCACATGATACTACTTGCTGACCTGATGTTTGTGTCTCTCTGGTTTGAGTTTTCTCATATGTGCTGAAGAACTCCACTCCTTCAACAGTTCCCAGGAGGAACTTTAAAGTCATTTCCCACCTCTGACATTTTCTTTCATTTTTGGGGGGTTTTAACTCAATTAAGCTGAGTTTCTACTGTGTGTCCAGCACTGTGCTAGGCACAGGCAATATAAGAAAAGAAGGAGATGGGAATGGGTACAGATTCAAGAATCTACTCTCAGTACTCGGTGCTAGTCAAGATTCTCTGGCAGTAGGCAGAAGCTCACCTCTCCTCTTCTATCAATACTGCCTCTTGCTTCTGTACTCCTATCTCACTAGGTTTTTCCCACTTGTTCCATACTTCCCAGTGGAAGTACATCTACATGTACCTGCCTTACTGTTTCCTCCTAGTTTGTGAACTATTAAAAGGCAAATACTATGTCTTAATTATCTTGCAACTCCTCCAAATGCTTTGCATATGGTAGATGTTCAATGTAGGCTTCTTGAAGAAATGAGGGGATGAATAAAAGACAAGGTCTGTAGCCACATGGAACTTGGCATCTACTTGGGGAGCCAAGAGACACATACGTGAAACAGCTAGAGCAAGGGTAGGTCTGTGAATTTTTTTAAAAGAATATTCTAATGACTATATATCAACATAAATGGAACCCTGTCATTCTGAGAAGGGGTCCGCAGGCTTTTTCCAAGGAGGTTCATAACACAAAAATGGTTGAGAACCCTTCAAGAAGAGAATAATCCAAGGGAGTAGGCGAGCAAGTTTGACTCCAAGGGAATTTAGAGTAAGGAAGAGATCACTGGGAGCTCCGTGAATGAGAAGGGAGGTGGTTTTTTCCTTCTTGTGAGTATCAGAAACCATTCTCGGCCTAGTTTCTTCCTGTTGATAAGTTGTAGAAAATAGCTTGTTGCAAGTTATTAATATTCGATTCCTAGCTCAACAGGCTTCTAATTCTAATTCCAGGCTTCTAATTCCCCTTGGCCCACAAAGCGATTTATAAATCCAAAGTATCCTCACACTGTTTTTCTGAAATGGTTTGCTTTCATTGATCATACGCTCATTTCAGTAACCACCTCTAACCTTTTCCCTGGGGTAATATTTCAGGAAGAAACTATTTAAAAATTTCACTACAGAGAGAAGATATAAATGGACATGGCCCTCCATGGGAAGAAAGGTTTGTGACTGCTTTGCTCAAAAGTTCATTTCCGGTTAGCTTCTCATTCTGTAAACTGTCTCTCTCTCTCTTTTACAATGTAATGTTTCTGACAGATAGCCTAATGAACATTAGAGAGAAGACTTCACTCCTTAGATTTTCACAAGGCCTCAAATGGACTTCTGATTTTATACCTACCCCTTCCATAGTACACACTTAGCCGACAACACAACTCGAGAGGCAACCTGGATATTCAATGTGCACAACGGGTCAGTTAAGAAATACTTATGTGGGCACGTACAATGGTGATGACAGGGTACAGGCCCTGGAAACTGTTCCTCCCTCCCAATTCCCCTGAATTCTCCTACATGGGTTCTCCTGAGGCTCATCTTAGTATAATCTTTTCAACTGTCCTTGAATTGTGGCTTTGATCCCCCTTCCCCAATCTCCAAGTCTGTTACCTCAAACCTAGCCCAGCCCTCATTGTCTATACCTGGTCCCACCCTAAACCATCACTGCTTGATTCCATCTAGACCCCTTTCATGAGGCCCAGGTCCCTGGTGTTCACCTGGGGCACCTGGCCCTTCTGGGTTCTTCTCTATTACCTCACAGTCACTCCAGACTATTTGGTCACTCCTAGATCCTTCTCACAGTCTTTCTGTATATAAGATCTATCTTGACTCATTAAAGTGCTCAGACTCCTTAAGAATCTAGCCAATGGCTCAGATGCAGTCAATACAAGTAACATAATAGGGTGGATTTTTTAGAATCTCACCTACCCTGACAGTGTTCTAATGAACCTTGCCTTTGGCTGAAAGAAGGCTTGGGTTGAATTCTTCAAGGCAGGACTCATGGATCATTTGCCCTTGAATTTTGGGGTCTCAGTACCCATAAACCTCAACAGTGGCACACTAAGCCTTCCCGAAATTTACTGCCATACGTATTTTAAAAGGTTCTAGTTGAGGCCCCAGGGGAACCATGGGTTGTGGTTTCAGAAGCTGGGAAGTTCTCTATAGCAAAGTCCCCTACACTTCATGTCCTGCCTCCCTGCCAATCTCTTCCATAATACAATTATCATCCAACAACAAAGAAAACACTGCTTCATGGCATGAGCTGAAACACAAGAGTAGAAGGAGCACTGGATAGATAATTGGGCAGAAATCTGACAAATCTTTCAACAGCAAAGCTGAAATGTTTTCCACCTTGGGCCCAGCAGGTTTACTTGTGAATTCACATGTGAAATATCAATTCACTGGGTACCTGGGTGCTGGGTCAGTGAGGATGTGGAATGCACTCACTCCCAGTTCTTCTATGCTTGGACTTTCTCTAGAGCTGCTCAGGATTTTTTTGGGGGAAGGAATTTAATTGAAGGTTCCCTGATGGACTAGAATGGACATGATGAGTTGGAAAAACTCTTTGCACGTGTTATCACTCTCAAGTTACTTTTTCATCTGGATGGTTTTCAAGGTTGTGCCAACATAAGAAGCCCTACTGTAACATGTCCTCTGATGCCTCTAATTTCTAATCTGGAGGAACCATGGGGTTGTTCCAAATAGGCACTTCTATGTTCTTATTATTTGGGTGGTTGTTTTTATTACTGAGCATCAGGAACAGACAGGACCATGGCCAAGCTACCACTTTGCCTCCTAGATCTGTGACAATGAATATTCTTTAGGTCTTACTGACTTACAATGACATAACCAAGAAAATGTCAGTGCTTGCACAGGCAGGTAGAAGATGGTGTTGTTGTTCAGTCGTGTCTGACTCTTGGTGACCCAATTTTGGGTTTTCTTGGCAAAGATACTGGAGGGGTTTGCCATTTCCTTCTCCAGTTCATTTTACATATGAGGAAACTGAGGCAAACAGGGTGAAGTGACTTGCCCAGAGTCACACAGCTAGTAAGTGTCTGAGGCTGGATCTGAATTGACTCTAGGCCTGGTGCTCTATCCACAGCACCGCCTAGTTGCTAGGTTCTTCTTCCTGATAACAAAGTAATATTTAGCAAAACAAGATGGAGATCATGGTTTAATGGTCCTTTCCTATAAGAGTCAATAGTTGTTTTCCATTTCTCTGTACTGCCTTTATCTTTTGATGTTACTCAAGCCAATCAAGCTTACAGGAATTGGCAGGACTTCTACAAAATCTCTGCAGCAGTGAATAGAATTCCAGTAGACTGACACCTAAAAATCTCCAGCTGGCCTTTCTGGGTATACCAAATCTTGGTTCTATGTCTCTCAAATAACTGTGCACTCAAGAGGTTAAAGATTAAGGCTGATGCTCTATGTGTCTGGGTCTCTTCCCCCACCTGGAGTGTGTGTGCGGGGTGGGGTGTATTGTATTTTCTGCATAAGAAGATGATACTACCAATCCAGTCAGGCCATGCCCTTAAGTGTTGTTTTACCAATAGATGGTGCTTGCTGCTAAAGGTCTAAAATTCTTTTCCTTGTGACCAACAGCAGCATGCATTTCCTGGAGAGCTGGCCAGATGTAGGGGCAAAGCCTGGAATTGTGTCACCAAGTGAAGCTGACCAGCTCCAAAGGGGACTGAGCCCCTGATCCGGGCCTTCTTAGCACCATTCTCTAACAAGCTAACCAAGCCACAGACAAAAGCATCTTAGAGAACAAGTTCATTTGAGGTTCTGTTGCCTGTTGAGTGCAAGGTGCCAGAGATTAAGCCGTTCAAAGTCTAGGGGCTTTGCTAGAAGCTTTGCATTTGTGACTCTGCCTGAACTTTAAAGATTTTTTTTTCTCCAGCATTTCATCATTTTAATGAGAGCTAAAACACAGCTGCCCTTTGTGTGGAAAGAAGACAAGGCAGAGAGGATTTTATTTATGTCACAGAATTATACAGTGTGGAAGCTGGAAGGCAACTTGGTGGGAATTGAGTCTGGCGTATACCTGCACAACCCCCCACTACAGCAGAATGGGTTACAGTGGGCATATAGACCCTACTCAAGACCGCCAAGGAGGGAGGGCAGGCATCACCCTCAGACACAACTCATTCCACTTTGTGAGAGGTTGAAGGGCAAAGGAATATTCCAAGTCCAAAGTGGTCTTTTTGCAACTTTTACCAACATTCTTCCTAGTTTTTCCATCGTGGGCCAAAGAGAACCTGCCTAATCTGTCTTCCACACTGAACAAGCCTTTCTTACTGAGCCCTCTCTTATCTTCATGTCCAGTTCCTTTGCTTGATCCTCATGTGACGTGAACTCAAGGTCCAATACTCCAGATGTTGTCTGACCAAGAGTGTACTAGGGGACTATTACCTCCTTGGCCCTGGAAGTTACACCTTACTTACTGTAACCTGTGAACATATCAGATTTTTTGGCTGCCATATCACACTGCTGCCTCATTCTGAGCTTACTGTTCTCTCTAGAGAAGTAGAATACTGTAGTGGATTTGGAATTGGATGGCCTGGGTTCAAATTCTGATTTAGCTACTTTAACCTCCTGTGTTTCATTTAGTTACAGTGTGACCTTAAGGCAAGTCAGTGAACCTCTGTAGGTCCCAGTATCCACATCCATAAAAATGAAGGCACTTGATGAACTGGCTTCTAAAAGCCCATTTCAGCTGACCCCTAAGAGCTTCTGGGCTCTGACGAGGGCAGAGGGCAGAGCACAGAGGGACTATCACTTCCCTAGGCCTGGTCACTTTGCTTCTCTGGAGTTGGACCAGACAACTTGGGCCAGATGGATGCTAGTTCGCTTTGAAGGTTCTAGTGGAACACTGACAATGAAAATATTTCAACTCCCTTTCCCTTGCTCCCTGTTTCCTCCATACCACCACAGCTATCAGTCACTACCATAATTTACTTTACACAAGGCTTTTGGAAGAAAGGAAGGATTTGGAATACCTTAATGATAGCAAACTAGTCGTTCAATGATTCTGATTATCTTTAGACTGTTTTTGGCAAGCAAAACACTCTCCTTACTGACCGTATGTTAGGATAGGCACATCTATTTACAAATGTTCAACCAACTGCACTTGATTCTGCTCTCTCGGGCTAAAGAGAACAAATCTAATCCCATCTCCAAAAGACGGCCAGCTTCTTATATGCTTGAAGACAGTTTCTCTCCTCCTCTAAGCACTGCCACGTATACATACTTTCTAAGCAGTCTACTGAATCATCTGGAGAACTGAGCTTTCCTTCACTGATCTCCTACATTCATGGAGGGTCCTTAATGAAAACTTAAAAAAATCCTTTCTTTTTCCTGGATAATCCCTTTATTCAAACAAGTTTTTTATCACTCAGATTTCTTGATTCCAGAGAAATTCAGACATTTGTCCTTACAGAGAATTTCAATTAATACAGCTTTCACTTATAAGATACAATTCTTATCTGCACCTGTGGGCATGTGGATGAGCAATGGGAATAAACAAAGAGAGGCCATCAGCCCCTGAAGAATTTGAACTCCCACATCAGTTGTATTCCTCATAGGTGATAAAGGACAGGAAAGCTTCCTTGGGATGGAGAGAAAGACACTCAGCAGACATCTAAGAAAGGAAGACTTCATTTCTGTAGGTGTTCTTCAACTACTATTCACAACCTGGTTGTGAATCTAATCTATCCCTTCCCCCTAACAAGTATTATAACTTTTCTTGGATCACAGCAGTAGGAAATGGAGATCCTGTACCAAGTTGAAGTGACTGAGAAAGTTTTGAAGAAGTCCAGCTAGGTTTCCACTCCCCTTTGTTTATGAGTAGTTACTACTGCATGTGCTGCACAACCTGGCCAGGTTGGGAGAGATCAATGTGGTTTACTGGAAAGCTGGAGTAAAACCGTGGCTGGATCAGTACAAAGTCATCTCCGCCTTGGGAAAAGGAAATTCCAAAACGGCAGCTTACTGTCACCGAACAGCATCGTTTTTGTATATGAAGGACAGAAAGCATATATATTATGCAGATGAGTGGCCAGCAGTAGAACTGGTACAGAAGAATGAATGCCACTTAAAAAGTGGTTCTGTCACTGGGAGGCTGGCTTGGCCCATTTTCACTTTCCAGGGCTAGGCAGATTCTTGAAGGATGTGGGATGCATGCTCATTCAGAAATGGCAATTCCATAAGGGGAAGAAAGATTTGGATTTCCCTTTTCATAAGCAACTCATCTCCTTGTTTAATGTAAGTCATGAAAGGGTGCAGTTCTGCTGCTGAGGTTACCCAAGATCTGTTTCATATTTGGCTCTATCAGAAAATATAAGAATTTTGAACAAATGGCCAATTTGGTTATACAAGCAAATTCTATTTTTGAGAGATAAAAAGATGTGATTAACCTGTTTCCTAAGTGCCACTGAGCATTGATTCTGGGACTAAGCAGCATATCCTGGACCACATGGCATTTGTCACCTCGCTAAATACAGCGTCTTCTTTGAGAGCACAGAGGTGGAGAGGCTTTCTTTAGGGAGTTGTTTCCCTTAGTAGCTCGAGAATTTTCATGTGGTAAATTAATCTCCATAAGATGTGAAAATATATGATTAGCCCAAAGTAAAATTCTCCTCAGGCTTGAACCTACTTAACAATTATGAAAACAAAACAGGGAGGAAATGTAGCCACCTTCCCCCAAACTCCAAATGGACATGCTGGATTTTCCTGGGGGGGGGGGGAGGTGCATGTTTTGAATGAAGCCTGGGGAAGTACCATTTCTCATGAAATTATATTCTCTTCAGTGCTGCTGCTGCTGCTGTGTGTGTGTGTGTGTGTGTGTGTGTGTGTGTGTTTTGTGTGTATTTTTTGGGGGGTTGGTCATTAAACAAATGAATAAAAAGTCACTTCTGTTGGTGAAACATCCCATCAGAGAGGTAGGAAACAACTTGTAGGTATAGAATGAGAACTACACTGTCAGATAATGACCAATGTCTCAGTCACTTTGCTTGCCCATACTTTGTTACATGAGAAGATTCTATTGAGTGAGTGGAGGTCAATCACTGGAAAGTGACAGTGATTTTTAAAAAATCAACAAAAAACTTAAAAAAAAAGTTGTACCTGCTCCTAGCTCTCATGAGGCTCCTGTGAGCTTGAAGGATTCAAAGAGTTCTATTGGTAGTGGGTTCTGCAAAATCACTAGGGGAGTACTGGTAGAAAGAACTCCATAGTTTCATATGCTGCTCACTTTAGCCAAACCTGCTCAAGCCTGCAAGAGGTGGGGAGGAACTTACTAAAGATCACTCCACTTGTTAAGGGTTCATTTCTCTTGGGCTCTAGTCTGTTCAGAGAGAGAACAGATGACAGTGGAAGGCAAGGAAGGCAGAATCGGGGTCAGGAAAAGAATATCTGTTACAAGCCCTTTCCTATTTTTCAAGGTAGAAAAACTGTCCAAGTAGCCTGGGAAACAGAGGGGGCCGTAAAAAAGAGCAGCCTCTGGTTTGAGAACTGCTCACTAAAATTCACAACAGTTAGAACAGTTTGGCATCATTGCCTCCAATTGAAGTAACGCTTTGATCATAAAAGCAGAGGTGAGATTTCTACAGAGCAAACTCTTGGGAATCCTAAGGCTAGGCTGGGTTCCAGCTATTTACCACTGCCTTTGGTAATGCACAGCCTTCTGAGCTGGGAAGTTCTTCCCAAGGCCAAACTATGTCTCTCCTGCTGCAAATCCAATCCCCGTTTCCTATTCTCATGCTGTCCTGTCAGCAGAAACAGAGACCAGCTGCTCTTATTCATTCAGACATTTGTTCAAAAATCCATATTTTTTGATTTACTGAAATATGAAACTGAACTCCCATTGTAAGCTCAGCTGGATCATTGTAAGTACTGCTATAAACAACTGCTATGAAGTTCACTACTCAGCCTTCTCCTCACTAGGCTCAGTCAACCCCAGCCCTGAAGCCTCATTCTGGGAAAAACCAAGTACCAATGGGCCAGGACACCACTGGACAAAGTAGCCAAGGGAGGCAGTGGGATTCCCTCCTACTGGGCCATGCTGAAGCCTCCTGTACCTAAGCACTGTGCACGCCATCTGATTTGATTGGTGTCTTCTAGTCATTTGAGGGCTGTGACATTCCCTTTCTTGGCTGTCCTCCAGTCTGAGACACACCTGGGGACTTGCTTGTCTACTCTTCACCAGGATCACTGCCATAGCCTGCTGCTGGGTCTCCCTTTCTCAGGTCTCTCCCCACTCCTTTCTATCTTCCACTTGGTTGCCAAAATGATCTTCCAAAAGTGCAGGTCTGACCATGCTACGCCTCCCTTCCTGGCCCCCTCCCACCCATCCCTATTACCTCTAGGACCAAATATAAAATCCTCTGTTTTGGCATTTGAAGCCCTTCACAACATGGCTTCTCAACCTACTTTTCCAAGTTTATCGTATGTTACATAGCCTTTTACACACTCTACAATCTGAACAAACCTGCTTTCTTCCTTTTTCCTCCCATGTCACACTCAGTCTCTTGTCTCTGTGTACAAGCTGTCCACCTGGAATGCATACCTTCATGGTTCACGTGATGCCTTCTACAAGGGCTCTTTCCTAACCCCCCACCTGCTGCTAGTTGACTCCTCCACATTTAAATCACCTTTGTTTACTTCACATATGCTTAGCCTCTAATGTATATGTGTTGTTTCCTCTGTGGAATGCATCTCCTTGGAGACAGAGGCTGTTTCATTTCTGTGTCTTTATCTCTAGTATGTAGCATAGCGCTTGGCACACAGTAGGTATCTAATAGATATTAGTTGATTATTTTTATTCCAGCAATGTAGGACTTTAAAGTTTGCCTTTCTGAATTTACGGCTTCTCTGTGACTTAGACAATAAGTTTTGTGAATGTTACTTATATATTTGAAATTACGTAAAGTGCTTTGGAAACTTTCAAGCACTAGCTAATGATGCTGTGGATAAAGTGGAGCATTCAGGTCAGGAAGACCCAATTTCAAATTCCACCTCAGACATTTACTAGCTGTGTGACCCTGGGAAAATTACTTGACCTCTGCCTGCCTCTGTTTCCTCATCTGTAAAATGGGGATTATAATAATACCTGCCTCCCAGGTTTGTGGTGAGAATCAAGTTTGAATCAAATTCTCCCTTTGAATCCAAACTTCACAGAACAAATTTGCTGAATTCAAAGGGTCACACTTGAGGACCTAGAGGGACACATGCAGCCTTGGGGCTGCAGGTTCCCCACCCCTGGTTTGGCCCATTCCATTTTGGGAAATCTTTCATTGTTAGGAAGTCTGTCCTTAAATCAAGATGAAATTGGCTTTTCTGTAATTCCCACCCATTGCCATCTAGTTCCGGCTCCTGTGGTCGAAAAGAACAAGTATAATCATTCTTCCACCATAATAGCCTTCAAATGCTTGCAGACAGCTGACCTTCCTAAGATGTGGTGCTCACAACTGAACAGCATGGCATGGCACAATAGAAAGAATTCTGGTTTGAGATTCAGAGGAACGGGGTTCAAATCCTGACACTTAGTTCTAAGCTCTGATATGCAGTACCCATTTGATCTTGAGGCAAGTCAGTTGATCTCCAGGGCTCTTATTTTCCACACCTGTAAAATGAGAGCACTGGCTAAGCTGACCTCTAAGGTCCTTTTCCAGCTCAAATCTAAGAGTTTCTGGGCTCTGACGAAGGCAAAGGACAGAGAGACTCATTTCCCTAGGCCTTGCCACTTTGCCTCCCAATGTTAGTCCAAGATTACATGAGTTTTTCTGGCCTCCACATCACATAGCTGACTAATATAAAATCCGTAGTTCACTAAAACCCCTGGCTGTTTTTTCAGACAAACTGCTATCTACTTATCCCTTCCAACATCTTGTACTTGTGAGATAGAGTTTTTGAATTCAAGTGCATGATTTTACATTTCTCACTATAAAATTTCATCTTATTAGATTTACCCTAAAGTTTGAACCTGTCAGATCTTCTTAGATGCTCTATCATGCAACCTACCTGCTTGCTTTAGGTTGTCTTTAGATGTAATAAACACACCATCTATGCCTCTGACTCCATTATAGAGTTCCCTGGCACTCCGGAATTTGGTTTGGAGCATACCATTTTGCATTAGTTTCTTAGGTGAACTTAACCCTAGGCCTTCCTGAGTACCTGAGGGGTCATTTAGTCAGGGTGCCATGGGGTCTCTCTTGTTTCTATACTTCTTTGAAATTATTCTGATACTGTTCCAGGTGGGTGGGTTTTTGACTTCCTGAGAGAAAGGGCCTATTCTCTGAAATGACTTTTCAAAGAGCTGCATTGTGCAATCCAATTAAAGGGGTGTTCTGGATTTTATCCAGAACATTTCAGTTCAATTTGCTTTGCCCAGTACCATGTGGGCATGAGCACTTAATAACAATGGTGATAAGGCACTATTTAAACAAATCATTCTCATTTTCAGTATAAGCCTTCCTTCACAAACCAGCAGCTAGCAATCAGTTCACTAACAATTGCCCATTTCAATGATGTCTTTTAAAGGTAAGGTGCAGTGACAAAACTGCTGTAATTAGGGTTAGGAGACTTTGGTTCAAATGCCCGCTCTGCCAATGGGACAGCCTTTGTGATCTCAGCAAAATCATCTTAGCTCTCTGGGAATCAGTTTCCTCATCTGTCAGATGGATGGGTTGGCCAGCCTCTGAGATCCCTTCTAGCTCTTCATCTTAGGTGGTTTCCCCCAAAGGGAACATAAGCTCCATGAGAACAGGAGTTACTCTTTTCTCTGTAGCACAATCTCTTCAAGCACTGGAAGGATCAGAAGGAATGCCATGTACAGGAATGAAGCAGGCTTGTTCTGCTTGGCCCCAGAGGGCAGATTCAAGCTCAATGGGTAGAAATTACAAAGAGACAAGTTTAGGCTCCATGCCAGGAAAACCCAGCATAGCAATGAGCACTGTCCTAGTGTGTTATGAGATGCCTTGAGAGGGAGAGGCTGGGTTTCCCCTCATTGGAGGTCTTCAAACAGAGACTAATCAACCATTTGTCAGGCATATCATAGCTGGGGGCCTGCCTTGTTTTCCTCCTGATACTGTAAGAATATGATTTCTTTATTTATGTGTTACATAACTTAGAGTGGCCTTATCTTCCAATTAGCCCAAGCACGTGAGGTTTTATTCCCTCATTTTATCACCTTTTCATCATGCCCATCGCTCCCTTCCTGGCCTATTCTTCTGCCCTTCCCCCAACTCCATCAATGCCACTTTGCTCTGAAGAACTTGTCTGAAAAGAACTTCTCTTATGTAGTATTATAATGGATGAAATGGGCTTCCTTTCCACTTAATTTCTATATGAAAAATTGTTATTCATTCCCATGTTGGCACCTGGTGATAATGCTTGGAAGTCAGTGGTGCCTACCTGAGTGATGTCCATTCCCGAATCGCAGCTCAATGGCTGCGTGGATGTCAGTCCATTTGAGCCAATCACGGTTGTGATCACAGCATTCTGATCAATTTTCCGAATCATGGTCCCATCCACAAAGTAAATGAAACCATTCCTATCAACTGTGATACCTGACAAGGAAGAAGAAATGGGTATTAGTAGTCTATTGGGTCACATTTACTCAAAGATCAGAATTTTGAGAGAAGTCACAGAAACCGAAGGGTATTTCCAAGAAATATGACTTCAATTTTGCTTAGTACAGATAGAATGAGAGGCTCGTTCAGAGAGACATTCACTTCTCTGCTTAGAAGAAATGGTCCAACTTAAACATATTTTCAAACCTTGTCTAAATATTTGGTTTGGTACAAATTCATTCCCCTTCCACCTTCCCCCACTGCCATGTTTCCCCTCAGCCCATCTGCAGTCAACACATATCCAGCGATACATTTTTTTCCAATCCAAGAGAAAAAAACTGGGCTAATTTTACATCATTTCTGCTATTAAAAAAGATCTGAGAAGTGAGCCAATGGCTTGATACAAGGATATCACGAAAAGAACGCTGGATTTGGAGGCAGAGACTTTGCCAGTGACTACTTTTGTGACCTTGAGCAAGTCCCTTCCCCTCTGTGGGGCTCAGTTTCCTCATCTGTAAAATGAGAAAATTGGACTAGATGGTCTCTGAGATCCTGAGCTCTAGGTCATCCTGAAGAGGGTCCTACTCTTAACATGTCCTACTTTTCTTTGGAACTTTGGTTTCCTAGCTATTCATTCAGGTGCACATGATTAACACATACATAGCTCAGAGCTGGTCCTAGCTAGACTTACACAGCACCTCTTTAAAGGTGGTCTACAATGTGGACTTTTCACTTCTCCCCCTTAATTCAGAACTAGAGAGGTATTACTGTATTCATTTTGCTTATTCAAGAGCCTTGTATAAGAGGAGGGGGCACTTGACCTGGGCTCTGAAGGAAGCTAAGAGTTGTAAAGGGGAATCATCATCCACTAATCAAGCAACTCCTGTGGAGAAGGGGCCAGACATCCCCACCAACTGCTAACTAAATGACACCACAGAGAAGGTTAGCCAACCTAGCTGGAGCAGCAGGGCACCTTTGGGGAGAAGAGACACATAGCAGGCAAGTCAAACCAGCACTAGCGCCAACCTGACCACCATCTCCCCTCAGACCCTGATGGAGACAGCCCCGGTAAGAGCCTCGGGAGTAGCAATGCTTCTAGTCCAGTGCCCTCAGCCACCATCCTGGGAAGCAAGGCCTGTGGAGATGCAGCCTGGCCACTATGCCTGCAGGGGCTATAGTCTACTACATGGCTACTGAGAAGCCAGGAAAGTTCTTGTCACTAAAGTCATTGATCTGATCCTCAACATTGGAAAGTGAGATCATTTTGTCAGTGAAAATGACATGAAAGAAGGGGAATTACCATCTGCTTTGCTGCTGCCCCCTAAGAACCATGTGATTTTTCCATCTATCTAACTTGGAGCTCAAACCTTTCCATATGGAATGGAAACCTTCCATCTCTCTCACTGTAATATGAACTCCTTGAGAGCAGAGACTGTCTTACTTTTCTAACTGTATCTTCAACACCTGATATGTGCTTTGCACACAGTAAGCATTTGATAAATGTGTCACCCATCAATTCATTCATTTGGGATAGCCTATACAAAGGCATGGAGATAGGTGATAGAATATTAAGTTTGTGCTGGAAGAAGAGCAAATGGGTAAGGCTGGTGTCTAGAAAGGTAGCTTGGAGTCAGACTAGGAAGGGCTAAAACAGAGGAGTTTGTATTTTATTCTAGAGGAAATAGGGAGCCACTGGAGCTTTTGGAGAAAGAGAGCGACACGTTCAAATTTATGCTTCAGGAATATCAATTGGTGGCTGAGTGGAGGATTCAGAGAGGAAGGAATAGGCAGGGAGAACAGTCTCCTGCAGTAGTCCAAGTGAGAGGTCATGAGCATTTGAACTAGGTTTAAGTTTCTGTTCCTTAAAAGTCCACTTATTATTCTTTATGAAACTAACAGAGAGAGTGATTTTTATGGCCAAGAATAAAGTCGTGTGAAACCAGTTTCTAAAGCCAACTTTCTAAACTGCCTTGAATGAGCTAATTCTCTGGCAGAAGGAGAATAGTCAGGTTCTGTTTTATAGGGTATATTCATTAATCCTGATGATCCTCATGAAGTATTCATCTTTTATATCTATAAAAGTTACAAAATCATTTTAACTTTCCCCCAATATTCCTAAAATCAGATATGTTTCTGTGTGTTGCCTTAGGAGACCAACAGGACCAACTGTGGGAATAACTGTGTCCAGTAGTTCCAAGTAGTTCCTGGTCTTGGAAAACAGTTTTCAAGGACTATATGCCAACCTGGATGTGTTAGATATGGAGAGGGAACCCTCTCATCTCTGATGCATTTTGGTTGAAGGGATTCTCACTTGGTGATTTTGTGTGGGCAGTAGCCAACTCCATTTCCTGACTGCTCCAAATCTGAAGTAGCTACACTTGTGACCAATGGGGACAAGCCTTGGTTCTGTGCCAACTTTTTCATTTCAGTCTGGGAAACCAACAAGGATTTTGAGCACCTACAATAGGTCTAGCATCGTGTGAGGTGCTGGGAGGGAGGGATGTGAACATAGACTTATTTATCCCTCCATCCCAGACCACAGGTAGGGAACCTGGAAGATGTGTAGATATGTTTTGAACAAAGAAAATGAAATATTGTACTTCATTTGGCAGGGAAGAAACTGAAGGACATGTTAGCTCATGAGAAGTAAAGATGCAGGCTGTGAATAGAAATAACTCCCCAAAAGTCTAGTGAAATTCACAGATGACAGATGGAGAATGGTTTAGTATCAATCCATCAACAAAGATTTATTAAGCATCTTTTATAGTACATGCCAGGCATGGCTCAAAGTACTGCGAATAAAGCTAAATATAAGTCCATCACTGCTCTCAGGGAGCTTATATTCTAAAAGGGAAGATAAGAATGTAAATATTTAGGCATATCAACTATGCTAGGAAGTCAGCATCATCTATGGGATGATGGCCTTACACTCCAAGGAGGATGTTGGGGAGGACATGACAAGACAGGCATGGATAGCTACAATCTCCCATAGCCCATTCCACGTAACAATTGCTTGCACCACAGACATAATTCCTTAGTGGGATGTCCACTTGGGGTGATTGTGAGGGAGATTTCTTACAGGCTCAAATATCATAATCACCACCATCACCAGCATCACAAAAAGAATATTCCCACCATTATCCTACCTCTCATTTCCTCTGAACTCTTTCTCCATGTCACCTGAATTCCATACATGAATGCCTTTTGAAATAGTTGGAGCTTATGAAACACATGGTATTTGCCTCCAAGGTATATTCTGCTGAGAGTACATAGGCTACTCTTCTTCCTGATATAGCATGACTTCTTTGACCATGGTCCAGAGTTTTTTGTTTTTCTTGAGACTCTGCAATTCACTGGGCTCTGGCTTTGATTACATTTGGACTGGAATAACTAATCTGTACAGAGCTCTATGGTATGGCCTACTTAGGTACTGTTTTGTTTAGACACCAGTTTCTCCCTTTCCAGACTTCCCTCGCCCCTCAACAACATTTACTGCATCCTTTCTTGAGAATTCACTATCAGTGAGATTTTTCAAAAATATCTCACTCTTCCCAAGGTAAAAATTGAACTGGAAATTCTAGGAACAAAAAATGACAATGATCTTTGTCTATCCCTTTTCCCTCCTTTGGATAACGGCTATTGGTATGACCCATACATGGTGATAATCCACTATGATGTATTACTGCTTGTGAGATTGAGTGGGAGGATGTGACACACACCCAGCATATTTTCACTCTTATTCTTTAAAGACAGGCCTGTAAGTGATTTAAGGTCATCTGGGGCTCGGAAGAGTTGCAGCTTCAATTTACTTTCAGCAGAAAAATGACTGGACTTGGAGGCAGAAGACCTGGGTTGGGATCCCTGCTTGGCCACAGACTTTATTAGTTGTGTTACCAGGCAAGCCAAAGAGCTTCTCTGAGCCTCAGTTTCGTCATCTATAGAATGGGAATAATAACACCCAGCCTACCCATCTTAGGGGTCATTTTAAGGAAAACCGTAAACCTAAATACTAAAGAAATGGAACTAATGATTATTAATGTTGCCATTAAACCAACTTGATATCATTGTACTCAGATCCCATACTCTGTGCATAAAATGTGTTTCAACAGTTGGGTCTATCAATCTCATCTCCCTTTCACTGGAACTTTGAATGCTCTCCACCCCCAAGCCCTTTTCAGTTTCTCTTGATGTGATTTTTAATTCTAAATCCCCCATTAGAATGTAAGCTCCTGGGGGGGGGGGGGACTGGCTTTCTTTTTGCTTGTCTTTGCCTATCCTCCATGCTTAGCATAATGTCTGGCACACAGGAAACCCTTATGAAAAGATCTATTTATTTATTTATTTATCCGTCCGTCTGTCTATCCATCGATCCATCCATCTATCTGCCCATCTGCCCATCTGTCCATCCATCCATTAGTCTGTCTGTCCTTCCATCCATAGGTCCAGTTGTGTTTTCCCCTTATTTAAAAAAGTGACCCCATGTTCTTTGGATGATATTTAACTAAATAAGAAGGGAAGCAATCAGAGGACTGAGAGATGGGAGGGGTTTTAACAATTACCCAGTCCAATGTCTTCACTTTATGGATAAGGAACTGAGGACCAGAGGAGTGAAGTAACGGGACCAGGGTCACACAGCTAGTAAGTCTAAGAGCTGGGATTTGAACAGAGAGCTTTGGCTCTTGCCTCTCTACCACACTTTTCTAAAGATTTAAATTTTTAACTACTTCATCATTTCTAAAGTAAGCACAAAAATCAGTTTCAGTATATTACCATGGGATTAGTCTATAATGCAGAAGATAATATAAACACTTTGAGAACCCCAATGAACTCCAGTGGAATGTAAACTCCTTAAAGGTAGGAGCTGTCCAATTTGTCCTTCTGAAGGGCCAGAGCCAGGAGGAGGCAGTTGACAAAAGCTGGTTGAATTGAATCACAAGTGCTTGGCTTAGATGATGCATTTCACATTTGTGAGAAAAGATTCTTATGAATTGGGCTCTGCAACAGAGACCTGATCCTATCATGTGTGGGGATGGAGTGAAGGAGCTGCCATTGTTCCTCAATCTAAGGAGCACTTTTGATTGAGGGGCCTACTCAGAAAGAAAGCAGAGAGAGTATAAAATACATCTATAGCCTGGCATACAAGTGAGCCAATATACTATCCAACTGGGCCCTTGCCTGCCTAAACCAGGATTTGGAGAACATGTCTGCAGATTAGGCACCAGGTAACTCAAAGTTTTCCCCTCTTATCCACCAACAAATTCATGCCATAATTCCTGAGAAAGATGACAACAGCCTAAAGCCAGGGCCTCTTAGGCAGTCCCTAATAAAGTTATCACCTACTGCAGCAGAGGATGCTGTTGATCAATAATGAAGGAGGAAAGCTATTAAAATGTGATTGCTGTGATTCCAGATGTGTAGGTTAACAGCCTGGAAATAATAGCTCAGACTCCCAAAGTAGAGCACTGTTCAGAACAGCAGAAGACCACTTTCCCTTGTGGGTAGAAGGCAGCTCTGGATAGAAAATAAACCAAAAAACTCCTACCCCTCCTCCCATCCCCCAAATCAAAACAGTCCTATAGCTGGGAGGGCCACGTGTAATTAAAAAAAAAAAATCTCACTTATTTCAATAGAGAAACTGAGGCTTCTTCTGGAAAATGGCCTAGGAGAATACAGTAAGCCTTTTTATTTCTCTGAAAGCTGGAATCACAGCATTTCAGAATTGAAACTGACCTCAGCAACCATCGAGCCCCTGCTTGAATCAGACCACCAGTGAGGGGGAGTCCACTCTAATCTACTGCCCTTATGAACAGCTCTCATTCTTAGGAAGCTTCCACTGACATCCAGCCCAGGCTGATCGGCCTCTTTGCCATTTCCCTCCAATGCTCCTGGTTCTGCCCTCTGGGGCCAAACAGAACAAATCTACTCCCTCTTCAACGTGACAAATACTTGAAAGAAAGTGCTTAGAATCTAATTCAATCAGCTTTTGTCAAGTGCCTACTATGAGCTCTAGTATGCTCTGATGGCTCAAACAACTGGGAAACTCAAATAACTGGAATTTGGGGATTGGGCAATAAGGAATTTATCCCTCCAGACTCTGATTTTAGGGGATGTCTGACTTGCACAGGCAGGGAGAAAATGGTTGTTCAGTCATGTATGACTCTTCATGACCCCATTTGGGGTTTTCTTGGCAGAGATCCTAGAGTGGTTTGCCATTTACTTCTTATTTTACAGATGAGGAAACTGAGGCAAACAGTGTTAAGTGACTTGCCCAGGGTCACACAGCTTATAAGCATCAGAGGCCAGATTTGAAATGAAGTTCTCCTGATTGCAGGACCACCTGGCTGTCCCATTTGATCCTCCCACTAATTCATGCTAATACTTTTACTTAAGGCCAACAGGGTGCATTTGTTTCCCTTAGCTTTGACTTGTCAACTACCTTTTCCTTTTCCTTATCTTCAAATCCTTTTCGTTAAGTCCATGTTAGATTCCACCTTATTCTACCTTACTCTTCCAACTTTCCCAGAAGCAGAAGGTAAGAGAAGGACATAAGTATTTATCAAATGTCTATTATGCACCAGGCAGTGGATGGCATATCCTTCAGCTTTGGAGTCCAAGGATCTGTAGCTGAATCTGAGTCAGCTACTTCCTATTTATGGCCTTCAATGGCTCTTTGGCAACATTTGTGGCTCTGAACTACCCATCATTTGAGCTCAACTTCCTGTGTGGAAAAACTTGGCCCTGACCAGAACCTCTTATCTTAATTTCTCTATGCCTCAGTTTACCTGTGGGCCTTATATACTTTGAGTTCTCTTCTAGCTCTCCATTGACAATTTGATGGGACAATGAAAATGGATGACAAAAAGGCAGCAGCTGTACTTGGGTCCAGAAGGTAAAATTAGAAACAATGGCTATAACTTGCATAGATAGAGATTTTGACTCAACACAAAAGCTTCCTAACAATTGGAATTTTGTAACAGTGGACTGAGAATCTCTTTGAAAGGTAATGAGCTCCCTATCACCAGGATTCAAGTGGAGGAGATGCAGAAGGGATCCTGGATCAGGTATGAGTTGTAGTCGACGGCTTCTGAGACTCTGTAAAGAGCTTTGTTTGTTCAAGTACAAAACTGCATTACTGAGCTAGGAATATATTTTACCTTCAAACTTTTCTAAACATGATGGTAAAACTTTTCATAGTGAGAGACACAAATGAATACAGCCCACGTGGCTATGGGCAGCTCTGTGTGTGTGTGTGGGGGGGGGGGGGGGTCCTTAACATTGAACCGCCAAACTGATTGCTGCCTCCCCTGGCCACCTCCTCAGAGAAACCAAGATCCAAGGCAGGGTGGCGCTCAGCTTGGGGGTGTCTGAGTGGAAGGGCTCAGTTATGTCCCTGGCTCCTCCCTGGGTTTCTGCATCTCTCTCCCCTTGTTTTTCAATGCTACAACCCTTGTTCAAAAGGTGCCGAAAGCGTGAGATTTAAAGAAGCTTGGCACACACATGTGAGCCAAGATAATTAATAGTTCTATACGAGATCCAGGAGGAATACGTTTACTTCCTTCTTCCTTTCCTCTCTCCTCAGATGTCAAGCAACTTTTCTTGGGACACTTCCCAGCAGTATCACATTAAAATGGCCCTGTTGTCCTGAGGAAATAAATTGCCTAGTGAGACACTTGTGTGAACAATTAGCCCAAGCAGGGAAAGTTCATTTATTGTTCATGGATCAGCAAAGAACTAATTGAAATTGTTACACACCAGGGAAAATGAGTCTTTTTCTCAAGGTATGCGAGCAGTCAAGAGGCTCTAATAAAAAAGGCAAACCAAGCAGAATAGCCTGGCCTGGATACTCAATAAAATGAGGGGAGAAACGGAACCAGACAATACTGCCTATTCAGAAAAGTAGGTTAACTCCCAGGGAATTCAAATTTCTTTAAGATGATTTCTGCATGTGGTGTCCACCCAAAGCCAACAGGCAATCCTCATTTATGGTTATTCCCCATATCCTTACATCTTTAATAACAGGCAAACTCAAGGGGAGGAGCTCAGACAGTCATCTGCTAAAGGCAAGGTAAAGTAAGGCAAGGCAAGGGGTGAAGACGTAAATCAAACAGGCAATGAAGCAGAACAGGGAAAGGCGTGTGTGTGTGTGTGTGTGTGTGTGTGTGCATGTGTGCACGTGTGTATGTGTATGTGTATGGAGTACACATAGGTACAGTAGGGAGGACACACTTAGGGAGGACACACTTAGGGAGTCCTGTCAAGGTTTTAATAAAGTATGATTGAGGCAAGTGAAACCTCAGACAAACCAGTTAGCTGGTGAGATTTCAAGCGACAATTGTCTGCTTCCCCTTTGACGCTGCTCCCCACCCTCTACCCACCCTTACCCCTATCCCTGGGAAAAAATGGACTGGTTTGATGCAATGGAAAGGGCCCAGGATTTGGAAGCAGAAAAGCTGCTCCATGGCCTGCCAGGTAGCGATCCTCATTGTCTCCCCAATACATTTGCACCACCCCATCTCTGCCCATGATGTTGTCTTTATCTGCAAAACCCTCCCTCCCTTTGTTCTGCCTCTGCAAATCCCACTCATCCACAAAGGTACAGATCAAGTCTGTGAAACCTTTCCAGTTGGCCTCAGCCCAAAGGGATCTCTCAGGCTTTCTCTGAACTCTTTCTTACAGCACTAATTGGCCATGGAATACATTCTTCCTGAGAGTTATTTTTCATTTGTGTCTGTCTTATCTCCTTCCTGTGAACCTAAGCTCCTTGAGAGCAAGCATCATACCTTGTACTTATTTATTCCTGGATATGGTTCATTTCTTACACGGAGGACATGCCTAGGACATATGCACTGACTATGACCCATCAACCAAAGAACATTTATGAAATGCCTACTATGCACCAGCATCGTTCCAGGAGCTGGCTAGAATGTTGCAGACCATCCATCAAAACCTTCCAAGTATTGTAACACTTTAACTAACCTTAGTTTTCAGTACATAGCCTGGCTAGGGATACTATCATATACAAGATGAACCACATGCATGGAAATATTCTTCTGCAAGCCCTGAATCATAAATGATATCAAATACTTCTCTTTGTCTTATCAATAGCATAACTTCTTAATGTATTGAACTGAAGGCTCACAGTCAGTCCAAGGCAGTAATAACCCCAAGGGACTGAACACAGTGCAGAGTAGGGACCCGGGACCCTATACCTAATGCCAGACATCCTAAATGTTTGGGCTTGAAGGGGAACAGAGGATGCCTTCCATCATCATTGGCTTCAATTACCTTAGGATACGGATTCCTACCCATCAAGGAAAACCACTGAGAGTGGTTTTTCCTGGTTTTTTTTGGGGGGGGGGGAGGGTTTAAAAATTGCGCTTGCACAGCTTCCTTTTCTTGGAAACTTTCTAAAACCCAAATGCACTAGTAAGGAACACAAGGTAGAGGGAAATCAGAGCTTCTGCAATAAATGCCAGAAATTATGTAATTCAATGGCCTTCAATGGCTCTTTGACAACATTTGTGGCTCTGAGCTACCCATCATTGGAGCTCAACTTCCTGTGTGGGAAAACTTGGCCCTGGCCAGAACCTCTGCCTGGCCAGGCAGCTCTGTGCCACTTGGCTCACAATGCAAACTCATCTTTAATAGGGCTGTAGTCATTAACAGAGCCAGAAGTGATGCCAGCCAGCAACACTGAAGGAACTGGGTGTAGCGAGGAGCTAGAAGACAAAGTAGATAGGGCCTCTGCTTTTCAGCTACTGGAACATCCTGAAATCTAATTATGTGCATGCATAGGACTCATTTTAAAACCCATGATAAAGACCTTTTTTTTGAAGATGTAGCACCGAAGCACAAGAAGATTTATATCAACTGATACAGAGTGAATATGAATCAGGAAAACCACGTATACAACGACTATGATGATGGAAAGAAGGAAAACCCTCCAAACAATAAAAAATGTAATTGAATATGACAACCAAAGAACTTAAAGAAGAGATGAGAAAATGCATTTCCCTCCCTCCTTAGCAGAGGTAGTAAATTATGGGTGCATTTACCACTACACTATATGGATACTTTGATTAGTTTGGCTGAGCTGTCCTTTTAATTCTTTTTTTTTGAATGCTTTGTTACAAAGATGGTCTACTGGCTGAGGTGAGAGGGTAGGGAGGAATATATTCAAAAGTGAAGTTGGTGTAAAAACAGAAGATAAATATGTAAAATTAAAAAAATTCTTCCCTTAGAACTCTGACCTTCTCAAGTCACTTTCTAAACTTTGTGAATTTCCCTATGCTTCCCCTTTGACGCTGCTCTTTCCATACCCTGCTTCTCCATTCCCAGGAAAAAAAATTAATACTTTGCTGATTACGGAAAATATTTTTTGTAAATATTCATTTGGTAGCATGACCCTGGTCAAGTCAGTTGACCTCTATATGTTTCAGGAAATTCTCTAAGACTGTAAATTACAGAGTTATCTAAACCAGTGAAATCATAGGTCTAGACCATCTGCCCCCCCCCAAAAGTGTACAGTTTTCTGTCTTTATGCTCAGCTAGGTTGAGAAAGAAAGTTGAAAAATATCATTCAGGCAAACAGACACATTTTAAAAACAAAAAATATAGCAGTAACCTTCCCTGAAAACCAAACCAAATGATACAAATGATGGTAAATCAAAGGGTTCCCTTTACAAAATAAAAGGCACTTAAAGTCAATCTGCCTGTCTCTTAAGCATCTTTACCATTGTTCTGTCTATGGCCACCATGGTAGTGTTCTTCTTTGGGTTCATGGCACTGTCTCTCTCCAGGACCAAGAAGAGGGAAAGCTGGATTTCAGTCTTAGCTTTGCCACTGGCTAGCTACAGAACTTTGGACAAATTGCACCCCTTCTATGGGACCTTGGGCAAATTAGTCCCCTGCTCTGAGACTCAAGTTTCCTCCTTTTAAAATGACGGGATTGAACTAAAATCCCTTACAATGGATTAGTTCTTAGATAACTGTCTTTATGGATAGCAGAGACTGGGTGTCTGGGGACCTAGGGGACATCGGGCAGGAAAGCTTTTTTATTGGAGGCAGGAAAAACAGACAGGTTAGAAGAATGGGGTACTATTCAGGCTCTTAGGTGCTTCTAGAAGAGGGAGGGAACTGCATGGAAAAAGAGATATATTTTTTAAGATACACACTCCATCTATTTCATAATTCTACTAAAGTCTAAACCAGAGGGGTTGTTTGAATTCAATCCACTTTGATCTTGTTGGTTGATAAAACAAGCAGAAACATGCGTAACCTCAGTGGAAATGGCCTGTGGCTCCCTGATCCCAGTGTAAATGCTTTGCCTCCCACTGCACAGCCCTCATGTATCCTTGAGTTAGAGTTTTCTAAGGCAAAGACTTCATACACTGCTCAATCACAAAATAGGCAAGTAGCACTACATGCTGTTCTCAATTGGCTAATGCAGTGCTAATGCTCCAACCAGGGCTTTCTAAAGACACCTTGGCTTATAGCAGGCTGGAGGCAGCTTCATTCTCTACTTGGGTTAATGGGTCTAGTTTTATCATGGAGCCGTGTGAGTTGTCTCCTGTTGCTTGGTTTCCCTGGGATGACAGGACATTGTGGATGTCATGCCACTCTCCAAGTTGGGTTCTCTGGGCAATGTCTTCCCTGCTTCTTAGAGGATGCTAACAGCACACATTTGGAAAACCTCCAATTTCCAAGCCCCTGATGACAGGGGAGCTGTGTGGTGCCAGGAGCAAAGGTTTCATTCCAATACAGTTTAAAGTTTGGGAGTCTTAAAAACAAACATTTTGCCTTGAAAGAAATGTTCTAATTAACTTCTGAAGAATTTGTACATTACAGCACCCTGCCATGCTGGAGAAGGCTGAGAAAGCCAAGGCACTGCCTTCTGCAGGAGAGACTGTGTTTAGAAGGAACTTGCTATTCTCATAAAACTTTTAATAGGAAGAAGTGAATCAAATTCGTTAATTACCATTTTATGGTTGGTAAAAGGGCAAATTACATGCCATCCATTTCTAAACTTCTAAATGTCTCTGGTGCTTTTAATTAAAGCTGCCATCTAGAAACTACTAAAGCAATTTTATGCAATTAGTTATTTATAGGTTACCATAATACACCACTCAAAATATGATTTAAGTGATTTGCAGTCTGGTAGTATGTGATCTCTGTCAGTTTTCTCCTCCTAGTCTCTCTATCAGCTGAGGGGACTCTTTTAGTAGAGAGATAAGGAAGGTGTGACACTGAAGGCCTGTGATAAGGAGGGAAAGTTATATTTGCTGCTGATCTTAAATAAAAGAACAAGGGGGGATATATAATTCCATGTTGTCTTACCTGACCTGGAGAGACGCAGGGCTTGCCTTAGGCAAAACTATGAAGCAGGCAAAGCATTCGCTTCAGCTTCTCCCTTCCCCCTCCAAGAGCTCCTCTTTCCAAGACTCTAAGGCCCTTCTACTTGCTGCCTTCTGACTACACAGGCCTCTGGCTGCTGCATTTCTCTTAGGCCTGACTTTTCCATGAGATCATACCCTGTCCCCCTCCCCAGTTTACCTGTCCTTTGTCCCATACCCTTGGGCCTTACCTCTGCTTTGTGAGAATGGGTAAAAACAAGTTTAACAAGGAAAAGTGTTGCCATAAGTCAGGGAAATGATTCAACTGCACAAAATGAATCTCTAGGGAACCAGTTGAAAGGTAGAAATACCCTCCATCACTCTAGCAGGCCACTGGAGACTGTTTTCCGGTTAGAAGAGTTTGTGCTGGCCCTTTCTCAACTACCCCCCCCCCAACCATATTATATTTCCTCCTCTTAATAAGGCTGGCCAATTATCATCAAGCTCATCTTGGCTTCATGTGGATGGGGGATGGAGAAAGGGACAAAATGTAAGACTATACATTCCCTCTCAAAGGAGCTGAGTAATGGAAGGGCCCTCAGAGGTCCAGTGTGTACCCAAGAGTCCCCTCTATCACATTCCCTTTGCCTTTGCTTGAAATCTCCAATAAGAAATCTACAGTCTTTCAAGTTTGGACACCTCTCATTGAGAGAAAATTTGTTCTGACATCAAATGTGCCTCTCAGCAAATCCTGCCCCACTCCCCTGCCCTGGTTCTAGCCTTCGGGGCCAAGTAGAACAAGCCTAATGCTGCTGCCACATGACAATCATGTATTCTTTGAGTGTTCTCCAGGTAAAAACCCCTATTCCTTCCATCCATTTTTACATGGCATGATCCTAAGGCCTTGCACAATCTTAGTTTCCTATTTTTTTACTCTTTCCATCCTGAAAATGTCCCTCATAAAACGTGATATAGAGGATAGCAACACTGTCCTGTGTTCTTGACATTATTTTCGTTTCTTATTGCAGCCTAGGCAAGCTCTTGGTAATCAGCTTTTGGAGCTGCCGGGTCACACTGTTAGCTCATCCAGAACCTGCAACATTAGCTCCACTGTAGACCACCTACTATCCAGCCAAACCTCTTCCAACCATGTACTTGTGATGTTGACTTTTGGAACCCAAACACAAGAACTTTACATTTATTCATACTGAATGCCATCCTATTTGATTTGGTCCAATGTTCTAGCCTGTGATCTTTTCAGAGCCTGATTTTCATCCCGTGTTGCAGTTATTCGTCTGACCTTTGTGTCATCCGCAAATTTAACAAGCATGCCGCCTAATGCCTTTTTCTAAGCTACTGATAAAAATCTCAAGCAACCTAAGGCTGAGCGCAGATCCCCAAAGCACTTCCCTAGAGACCTCCTTCCACATAAATACTGAACCAGTAAGGATACCCCTTTTTGGGGTCAATCATTCAATCTTTTCCAAATTCACTCAACTACATCTCTCTACCTTTCCCCACATGACTAGCTATGACTATAGCATCTTATCCCCATCAGACTAAGTTAATATCTCTGGAATCCTCCTGTTCTGACAGCCTAGTCACTGACAGAGAGAGAAATCCAGCTCTTCAAGTGCCTGTAAGTGAGAGAGGCTGAACTGGACACACTGATACTCAAGGAAAGACAAAGACAAAAGATGCCATTCTGGTTTTGGCATATTTTCCATTTTGGCTGGTCCAGCCAGACCTGGATGTGACTTTATGCAAAAGGCCACCAGGCAAAACTTCCAGGGGCCAGGCTATGGCTGTATGTTTTCCTGCCTTAAAATAGTATAGATGAGTCCTCAAGTTAAGGGCAAATGGCTCCTTAAGAACACTAGGGTAATCCAGTCCTGGGTAGGGGTGAGACTTTTAATTAGACAAATGACATTTCTAAATCTACTGTTGCCTCTAAGTTTGATGGCTCTTAGGCACAAATGACAATTAAAATCAATAGAGAAGTATAATTCAGTTTAATAATGCATCTGTAGGATCATAAAACTTGAATGAACTAAATAGTTTGCTTTTCCTTTCATGGATGCTCCTTGGGCCCAATCTTCACATAACCAAGACTATATCCTATTTAAAGTGAAGTTCAAATTCATTTGTTTTGTCTTTCTCCGGCTTCTCCCCAAGTGTCTTGTTATTTTGGGTTTGTATCATGTCAAAAAACCTTCCAAATATTGGCTGTTGATATGATCTAAGGTCAAAAGACCTTCAATCATCATATGCATCTCCATTAGACAAATTGGTTAAAAATGTGTTAAACTTTTATTTATGGCAGGTTAAATGGAACCAAGTATATAGCCACAGGAGGTCATGAGACTGATGGCAAAGCTTTAACCAGTAACCCACTTTGTGAAAAATGTACACTATTTTCTCTGAAATATGACTTTCTTTGAGGGGTATGAGCCCTTAAAAGTGATTTTGCCAATGGATACCAGTGCCTCTGGCCAATTGTGTCGAGGGGGAAGACCTTCAGCAGGCAATGGCAATTGACTGGGCTTGGAGATTTGGAGGTAGATTTTTTGGGGAAAGTGCTGGATTTCTGCAGGAGATAATCTCTCTTAATCTAGAATTTGGCCTCAGTGATGCCAAAGCAACTAGTGGGAAAAACCGAAAAAGCAATGACTTTAGTCACTTTGACATCATGGAGGCCTGGAAACTGTGTGAACGAATTTCAACCAGATACTCCTGGAATATGTGCATGTGTCTTTCTGAGTAGATGATGCCCTAAATAATGGGTCTCAATCATTTAAACTCTGGGGCCACCTCATGTCTCTTTTTAGAGGAACAGTGACAGGGTAGTGGAAAGAGTGCTCACTTAATTCCCCTTTGAGTGGATAATCATTCACTTAATTCACTTGGTTGGGAAATGAATGGAAAATTACAAGACTCTCAGAATGTTATATCTGGAAGAGAGTTTAGACATAATCTTGTCCGGCTTCTCCTCTCACTCTAATCTCTTGTTCCATTTGACAGATGAGGAAACTGAAGTCCACACAAAGAGAAAAAAATGACCTGCCCACAGTCATAAAGTTCATTAGTGGGAGAGCTAGGACTACAATGAATATATCTAGATGCTCAGTTCAGTGAACTTTCTGTCAACACAAATATTAATGGACAATAGTACCTTCCCCTCTCTACTATGCTCACAGAACCTGAATCATATGCATGAATCATAAGTGAAGTAAGACTGCTGCTCAAGGGCTATCAAGCCATCAATGGCTTATTCCCCATTTGGGCCTGAAACTTGGTGTTGTCCACACCTCTGTCAAGCCAGGGCCCAACTGGCACAGGCCTGGTTGAGGCAATTTGTGTTTGTTGTGAAGCAATATGGCTTCCCATAGTCTAGGTATTACCCTGCCCTGTGTAACACTGAAACCAATTTTGTCATCAAAGATAGAAGTAAAATCTGAGCTATAACTCATGGTGAAGTTTAAAGGAACCAAAATGAGTCACAGAGGAATCTCATCCTGGCTAGTCACTCCTTCCTCTTTGTATTGACTTTTTAAGAACATGCAGTCATCTTGTCACAAATCTGAGTTCCTATCCCCACCTCGTACCATTTGGAATTTTGCTTAAGGACTTGATTATTCATCATATGACTCATTAATTTGAAGGCAAGTTGCAGTAAAAATAACATATAGAACCTAAGTTTCAACTTCATCATTCATGCATGTTTTAAAAGCATCCTTCAAAGTCAATTCAACCTCAGATACAATGCTAAGGATTAGTACTCTGGCAAATCTTTGCAAAGCTCTTTCCCCTTCTACATTACACTGAAGCAGCAAGTGGATTTAAAATCAAAGGGTGTCAAGCTGGCTATGTCTTGAGAAGGGTCTATGTGGAAAGGCCCAGAGGCTCCTGGTGTGCATTCAATTGAGATTTTTTGGACTTTTCCATTTTCCGAAAAAAAAAAACCCCAACAACTAAGTGCAGGTTTATTGGAAAGGTGCAGGGCAGGAGGGCAGTTCAGGGCCTTTTTGGTTTTAAACTAGGCTAGTGAGGATAAGAAATGCAGAATTTTCCAACACATGCAATAAGCTTTCTTATACAGGTTTACTCAACTAATTACTTAACTTTTGCACAGCTCTAAGCATAGTAGAATGGAAAAATCAGGGAAGAAGGTTTTATGGAAACAAGAAACCCAAGCAAAAAGCACCTTCTTTTCTGCAAATGAAACACCTGGCTCTGCAGAGCTGTTGCCCCAATGTGGCATCTTTCCCATCCATTCTCTTCTCTCCATTTTCACAGCCAGCAAGCTTTCATTACCTCTCTCCTGGACTACTGCAGGAACTTTCTGATTGGTCTTATAGTCTAAAATCTCCCCCTACTCCAATCCATCCTCCACACAGCTGCCAAAGTGATTTTCTTAAAGCATAGGCCATTCTTGTGTTCCATAAAGTTCAGTGGCTCCCCATTACTTCTAGGATCAATTAGAACAGTGGTTCTCAACCTTCCTAATGCTGCGACCCTTTAATACTTGTATGTGGGAGTATCTGCATGTGGGTGGACCCGCTGTGTCTCGGTTTTCCATTGGTCTTAGGCAACCCCTGTGAAAGGGTCGTTCAACCCCCAAAGGGGTCGTGACCCACAGGTTGAGAACCGCTACATTAGAAGTTCCTCTACTTGGCACTTCAGGCACTTGATAACCTGGCTTCAAACTATCTTTCTAGGCTTACTAATAAATTACTCCCCTTGACACGCTCTGTAATCCACACAAACTGGTCTTTTGACTTTTCCACCCACAAGACTATCCTTCATCTTTGTCCTTCCATGTCTGGAAAGCATGCTTTCCTCATTTCCACTGCTCAGACTCATAGGTTCACAGATCTAGGGCCAGGAGGGACCACAGAGGCCATCTAGTCCAATGCTCTCATTTTATAGATGAATATACTGAGACTCAGGGAGGTAAGTGAGTTGCCTAAGGTCACACAGGGTAATAAGCCCTACAGGTGGGATCCCTAGCTTCCTTTGAAGCCCACCTCAAGCACAGTCTCTTCTGTGAGGCCTTTCCTGATCCTTCTGGTCCCTCGGGCCTTCTCACTCCAAATTATTTTATATTTACTTGGTATATATCATTTCCCTTGTTATAACGTAATCTCCCTGAGGCCTGGAATTATTTAATTTTTGTCTCTGTCTGACCAGTACCTAGCACAGCCTGGCAACGTATGAGATGCTGAAGAAATCCTTAATAACTTATTGTGGAACATTTTCTCTTGGAAGTCAATGACATTAAACATACCTTAAATCACGGTTAAATGAAACCACGGAAAGCTACAGTGACTTACACAAGGTCATACAAAGAAACAGTGACTGGCATTATCATGAGTCAATTGGAAAAGAAAACCCAAGCTTCTTAAACTTAGTTTTTACCATCAAACTCTCCCTTTCTCAAAGAGAATCTTATGACCTGGCTTCTATGGTTAGTTGTTTTTTAAATTCCATTCAGTAATTTATTTCCAACTTAGGAAAAATGATCTCAAAAGCAAATTTTATTCATCTTATTTTTAGAACTGATTCTGAAGGTAAATTAGTTGTCTTTCTGATTAGCATTTATTAGACTTACCTTGCACAATTAAGGTCGGGTTGCAGAGCCTGTTCCTAACTGCAATATGCTGCTTGTTAAAGGCCTATAACCAGCTCTTGTTTCTAACCTAGAAAGGGTACTCCCTAGATGTACATTTCCATTTCCTACTGATCTATAGCTTTTCTTTATTAGCAATCAGGTGAAGGCAAAAATCAAGCCTATCCTGAAAGTAATCCATTAAGCATTTGCAGGGCTCCAAGGAAGAAGGAGGAGAGCTCACTGAAGAGCCCACGTGTCTGGGAATTGCAAAGTAACAAGCATACAGTAAAGGAATTTGCAGTAGACCTCAAAGAAGCAATTAGCAAGTAGTGATGCTTTCCCTCCATCTGTACTCAGCATTTTAATGACTTCTTGCACGTTTTTTCCTTCTGCTGTGGAAGCTTCTACAATTGGTCCACAGCAAGAGAAGTTCATTCACTGATTTATGGCTAAAAGTGAGGCCCGACTCCATGGTGGCAGGTGGAATGATGACCACAGCTCAACCATCTGGCATGCACATTGGCGGATATAGATCCACATGTCTAAAAATTCAGATCCTCTGCCTCCCCCCATGGAAGACTTAGATCCCTCCGTGAACCATTCTTGATTAGCCCCATCCACTTGGATTTTCACCCACTGTCACTTCCAAGACGGTCATTTTGGGCAAATCCCTGTACTGCTCTGGGGTTTGGTTTCCTCTGTAAAATGAAAAGGATGGAGTAGACAATCGCCATTCCAGCTCCAAGCAATCAATTAACTCACAAGCATTTCTAAAGTACCTACTAAGCACCACAGACTACAGCAGCAAAGATGACAAAAGTGAACAATCTTTGCCCTCAAGGAGCTCACAGGGGGAGTGCACATACATATCCAGGTGGATACAATCCAGATATAAAAGGATTCTGAGAGAGGAAGGCAAGCAGCAATGTGGATCAGGGAAGTCCTCAGGAATACAGCAGAACTTGAACTAAGCCTGGAAGGAGAGCAGAGATTCTAAGAAGTGGAGGTGATCAGGTGTACATTCCAGGCAGTACAAAAACACAGAAATGGGAGTGTCCTGTGGGAGGAACAGTAGGAAGGCCAGTCTGGCTGGACTGGATGGTGTGGTCAACAAGGTCAACAAGTTTGGACAAGCAGAATGGGGAATTAAACACCAAACAGAGGAGGTCAAATTTGATCCTGGAGATAATAAGGAAGCCACTGGAGTTTATTAAACAGAGAAGTATATGATCTGACCTGTACTTCAGGCAAATCACTGTAGAGGATGTGTGGAGGATGGACTAGGTAAGACACTTGAGCTGAGGAAGTCAGATTGAAGGATAATTCAAGAATCCAAAAAAGAGGACTTTAGCTAGGCTTGTGGCTATTGGGTTGGGATGAGGGTACATGTGGGTGTCAGAGATGTTGTGGAGGTAGAAATGACAAGTTCTAGCAACTTACCAGATAGGCGGGGAGAGTGAGAGTGGAGAGTCAAGGATTGTGATACCAAGGCTGTGAACCTGAGTGAATGGACAGATGGTGGTGACTTTGGAAGAGCAAGGCAAGTTTAGAAGAAGGGAGGGTGGAAGTGGGGCACCAAACTGTTATTTAATTGATTATATTTTGGACATGTTGAATTAGAGATACCTGTGGAATATTCAGTTCAAAATGTTCCCAGAGGAAAATTGAGACACTAATGCACTGTTGGAATTGTGAACTGATTTAACCATTATGTAGAGCTCAAATATTTATTATAGCAGCTCTTTTCTGGTGGCAAAGAATTGGAAATTGAGGGGATGCACATGAATTGGGGGAGAGCTGAATAAGTTGTGGTATATGATTGTGATGGAATACTATTGTGATGTAAAAAATGATGTAAGAGCTAGATGCTCTCAGAAAAACCTGGAGAGACTCATGTGAACTGATGCGAAGTGAAATAAGTAGAACCAAGAGAACATTGTAAACAGTAACAGCATTACTGTAAGATGATCAAGTGTGAATGACTTAACTATTCTCCGCAGTACAATGATCTAAGACAACTCTGAAGGACTTGTCATGAAGAAAGGTGTCCATCCCCTGAAAAAGAACTGATGAAGTCTGAATACAGATTGAAGCATGCTTTTTCATTTTATTTTTCTTGGGTTTTTTTTTTGGTCTATGTTTTTTTTTACAACAAGACTAATATGGAAATATGTTTTGCATTATTACACATGCATAGCCTATATCAAAGCACTTGCCTTCTCAATGAGAGGGGTAGGGAGGAAGGGAGAGAATTTGGAACTCAATTTTAAACATGAATGTTGAAAATTGTTTTCACATGTAATTGGGGAAAAATAAAATATTAAATAAACAAGATGTTCCCAGAAGATGAGAGTAACTCTACAAACTCAGGTAGAGCCTCAGGGAGAAGAATGTCCTGTCCACAAGGACTACAAGAATACCTGGAAGAAATGAAATGAGATACAAATGGAATATCTACGGAGGAATAAATGGCAAGGAAAATTCATACTTTTGAACACATAGTGATAAACTTTACCCAAGACTGAACTTTCTGAAAATTGGAACAAGTCAAACAGAAAATGACAACTTCATGAAACAGCAAGAAATATTAAAATCAAAAGATAGGAAAAAACCTGAAGAAAATGTAAGGAATATTAAATAAAAAAACAACCGAGCTGGGAAACAGGTCAAGAAGAGATAATCTAAGAACCATCAGGACCAGAATTTAGGAGAGAGACTAAAGCTGGATTAAGGAATCACCTTCATAAAAATGAGACTTAAATTCATGTGAGGTGTTAAAGCATTAAGAGGAATGTGATCCTTTGAATTCCCTCTGTACTTCCATATCTATCTTGATCAAACTGCTTTGCATTGAGTCTCATTTCCCGTCTTTTCTGTCCAAGTATATCATAGGGGAGGGGGAGTCCAGAAACCATGTCTTTTTACACATATAACATTTTCTCAATAGACATGTATTGATGCTGAACACTGAGAGAGGTCAAGAATGTTCTACTACTATCACTTTCAGTCAAATCAAGCAGAGCTCTTTTGTGGTAGAAAGAACATTCTGGTTTAGGAGTCAGAACTCTAAATCTGTGGTCCAATGTCATCTTGGGACTTCAAATACTGAGAGATCTGTTAGAATTCTTTCTGTGCCCACATCAAGGAAGCTTATAATTTTGTGTCTTAATAATTTCATCCTTCAAAAGACAGAGGGAGAGGGGCAGCCAGGTGGTGCTGTGGATAGAGCACCACCTTGGAGTCTGGAGGACTGAGTTTAAATCTGACCTCAGACACTTGACACTTACTAGCTGTGTAACCCCGGGCAAGTCACTTAATCCCGATTATCTTGCATAAAAAGTTAGAGGGAACTTCTCCTTTGGAACTCTTTACTAACAAGGGAAAACTGGTTCCTGGGGGTGGAAGTGATGGCTCCTGGGTGGAGGAAGAAAGCAATCATTTCATTTTCTAGAGAGAAGGGGCAAGTTGGGTACAGTCTAGATATTGGGAGAGAAGATTTGAAAGGGTTCAGAGAAAGGATAGGAACTTAGGGCCATGGGTTTTGAAGGGAGACCTAGCCTAGAAAGAGTAGGAAGGTCTCAAAAATGAAATTCTGAAGGCACAAAAAAATCCATTCTTTTGAGGGAGGAAAAGAAGGAGTCGTTCAAAGGGATGATATGAATGCAGAAAGAGGACATACATAGAAGATGAAAGCAAGGTCAGGAGGCTGAGGGTGGGAGGGAAGGAGTTGAAGATAAAAGTATGGTGCCATCCTGGGCATGAAGGGCAATTAAAAGAACATCAAGATCATTAAAGTACAGAATGTGCTGAGGTTGGAAAGGAAAGCAAAGAATAACTCAAAGAGGGAAAGGAGATGGGTCAAGAAAGGAAAGGTATGCTGCCTAGGGTAGATGGGCTGATGATAATGGATTACACAGAAAGTAGAGCTAATCAAGGCTTAAATTGGCTCTTTTTTCCCTCCTTTGTGAAGGAGATCATCTTTTGACAGGAATGGAGAGAACAAAAATGATCAGCACAGCATTTATACTCCAGGTGAGTTCAAGTCACCAGGCCCAGAAGAATCCTAAGATCCTGAAGTAACTGGCAAATGTGACTGCTGAGCAGCTGTTAGTGTTGTTCAAAAAGATAACAGAGAATAGAACAGCTGTAAAACGCAGGAAGTGGGAGTGTTTGCCTACTAAACAAATCAAACAACTTTCATTTTTCTTTATACCCCTAGCACTTAGCACAGTACTTGGCACTTAGTAGGAGTTCAATAAAGGCTTGTCGATAGGTAAAGTTTTACATCTTGTTAAAAACCCCAGCAGCTCTTCAGATACAAGAGGAAGGAGGTAAAAAGTGATCATATGATCACTGAGGTAGAGTTTGAAGGGACCTTCACAATCTTCTGGTTCACATCCCTCATTCTACAGATAAGAAAACTGAGACGAGGCACTAAGCACCAGAGCAGATCTGGAAGTAGAGTCAGTCGGCTGGAGCTTTGCCCTAGGGCATAGAAGTTAGAGCAGAGGTGTCAAACCTAAATAAAAACACTAATCTAGTACATAAGGGGGCCTGCTGGCCACATATGGACTTAATTTTAAAATCGAATGTTATATATGTTTTATAATACTTTGATTTACTTTATTCAATTTTTTCCCAATTATGTTTTAATCTGGTTTGGGCTGCACCCCCTGCCCTGAATGTTTGTCACCTGTGATTTAGGAGATGCCAACAGCATTGTCATAGGGTGCCCTGCCTCCCAGCATCAGTGGCAGACTTCTCCAGAGGAATGCCTCCATCTCCCCTCAGCAGCAAAGAAAACTGCCTATGTTCTGGGATCAGCTTCCTGTGCTGGCCACTCTGGATCCCAGCCTTACCTCCCAACCCAGAAGTGGTCAACTGCAGCACTTAACAAAGAGTTCTATAGCAAAAGTAGAAATTTGTTCCCAACCACATGTTTGCTGCCATGTAGACATGGTTTGGCTCTCTACATCTTTACCTCTGTGGTTCTTAAAGTAGAAAAAGAACCCACCAGAGACCAAGGGAGCTTGGTCATCATAAAGCTACCATAAAGGAGGACCAGAAAAGTAGAGGGATTCCTTTTACTTGAGGAGCTGTGAGCAGAGGAGAGATGAGCATTTCTTGGTGCAATCAGTTGGAACAGATGGATGAGCACTGAAGTCCCTGTCAACTCAAAGATTCTGTGATTTTTGGGAAAAAATGTCATGACTCTCAAGAGGGGTTGTAGGGCCTGGAGACCTTTCAGAGGGGAACAGCCCCTTGTCTTATTTTGTTGGTTCAGCCCCCAACAGTTTTTGAATTCTATGAAAGTACACTAAGTGGCAAAAATAGGTGATGGGAAACACACACCTCTCTATGCCACGAGGTACAACTCATTTTAATATTCACTTTAATAGAAAGAGAAACTCTCATTACTAAGGCTTTACCAGGTCATGTAGATCCTGACCATCAGAACTCTTATTGCTGAAACTCCCCCAGCCTTTTCATTTCTTTGTCTAATCTCTGTGGCAGAAGTAAAGAGGAAGTGCTTCTTCAAAGATGTCAAGCCCAGTGGGGGTTCTCCTTGCTCCCCAGAACAGTCTTCAAGCCAGGCAGGGGAGTCAGGCCTGCTTGCATCAGGGGCCCAGGCCTGAGCAGGTCTCTGGAAAGGCAGCAAGGAGCTGTATGATGCCCAGCCTCCAAGTGGCAATGCAAGAAAAGTGTTCCATTTCAAACTTTGTGTTTTCCAACGTGTCACCATTTGCTGGGCCATGCATCTCCTCAGAGGTAAAAAAACAAAAAAAAAACCTTATCCCCATTAAACTTATCAAAAGATCACACAGAGAAATAGACTCCAGTGACCTTGCTGTGCCCCCTCACGTGAGGGGCTCTATACCATGATGTGAGATACCAAGAGGCAGCCAATAGGGCCCAGTGGCACCTTCAGTCAGGAGACCTGGGACCAGCCCAGCCATGCCTCCTCCTATACGTATGACCCTGGGAAAGGGACTCTCTCTTTCTCGATGTCGGCTTCTTCTTGGGAGGAGGATTGAGAGCATGAGCCAAGGTGAGCATAATAACAAGAACAACTAGCATTTACATAGGGCTTGAACGTTTGCAAGCGCTTTACACACATCATCTCATTTTATCCTCACAACAACCCTGGGAGGCAGTAGAAGAAACTGAGGCAGACAGAGGTTAAGAGGCTTGGCCAGGGTCACAGAGCTAGGAAGTACCTGAGGCAGCATTTAAACTTAAGTTTTTCTGACTCCAGGCCCAGTGTTCTATCCACTGTACCACCTAGATGGTGCCAAGCTAGGTGATTTCTAAGGTTCCTTCCAACTTGATGGTGCCATGAACTTCCTCTGAGGGTGATAGCAAGGCTCACAAGAGCCAATGGCTATAAAGGGCCTATCACCACCCTCATATTTCCCTCCTCATCAGTCACAACTTCTGCCCCCAAGAGGTTTACAATCTAGCTGGGGAGATGAAACAACTAGGTAATAATAACAAGCACACTAACTTTCCATGGGAGGGCAGGCACTCCAGCTGGGACAGAAAATCAAGAAGGAAAAAGCCATTGGATCGAGCTTAATGGAAAAGTGCAAGATTTAAATTCTGAAAGGAAATGGGATTTCATTCTGCCATCGCAAATGTCAAATGGTGAGAAAGAGAACATCTGACATTCGATAGAAATAAGAGCTGAATTTTGGAAGGGGTGGAGCTGTGATTTCATCATGTGGGGAGCTCCTAGTGTGGAAATTCCCTCCTCCCATGCCATCTCATATATAACGCCAAGTCTTGGAGAGTCTCCTGGGGGCAATGAGGAAGGACTTGAAGCCAGACCTTCCATCCTTGAAGGCCAGGCTTCCATCCCCTATACTGCTGCTACACAGGATCTTCATAAGGCCAGCTAGAGTCAATTACATTTCTGTTAATGTGTTTAGAAGATAAGTAAGACAAGGTCCAGAGGAGAGCACTTCAGTGATCAAGGGGAGAGGGAAGACGCTACGAGGGTGGAATAAAAGGACTCTTCAGATGAGAAAGACAAAGGTTAAGAGAGAATATGAGTGAAATCTGTGATTGCAAAAGGGAAGAGGGAGAACCCTGACTTGACCACAAAAATCTTAGACATAAGAATAAGAGGATTCCCTCTGAAGCTTCAGAGAGTCAGTCTCAAATACGAAGAAAGCAAAGTCCTTCTGTACACAGCAGAAAGCCAGCCTTTAGAACTTATCTCTGAGGTGGCACAATATAGATTATAAACAGCTTCGAGAAGGATTTAGGTAAACTCACTGATGACAGATCCATTCCATAATAGCAAGGGAAGTTATGGATGTTGGAGGAAACATTCTTATCTTCCTCATTATATTAACTATTCTCTGGCCATCTCCTCTACAGCCTCCCATGTCCCAACACAACTACCTTGCCACCCACACCAGAAACCAGGCTCTGAAGCTCTGAACCTAGGGACCATCAACCTGTTTCCTAATATTTTGGTAACTGTATTATGGTATAATCAATTTCCTTATCTTATGCATGCATGTTATTTTAATGCATTTAAAAAACATTCTGAGGAGTGTACAAGCTTCTCCAGACTTCCAAATGGGTCCAAGGTTACTACCCTCAGCCTAGAGGACCTTCTGCCTTAGGGCCCAAGTCCCAGCCCCCATTGTCACTGGGTTCCCAACTTTCTAGCCATCTCCTTCATAGACTTGACTAATGCCTTAGGCTTACTTTTTTTTCCTCCCTCCTCACCACCCTCCTAACCAGCTCTGGAACCACAACCATAATTGAATTAACTCTGGACAGGGTGTGACCTCACTCACCAACCTTACAATTTTACAGACCAAAGTGCTCCTCCTTAGCCACCTTGCTCCAGTTGTGTGGTTTCTCCCATTAGAATGTAAGTACCTTGAGGGAGAGGACTATCTTCCTTACTTGCATTTGTATTCTAAGGGCTTGGCACTTTTTTATTCATTCATTCACTGAGGCAGAAATAAAGGACAATCAGGGCTTTTCTCAATGTTGGAGGCACAGATGGGACAGACCAGAGGTCTGATCCAGTGTGATCATTCTTGAGCTTTCGTGAAATCTAATTGGCCACTTTCTTACCTCTGGGGCTGTTGAGCGAAGCTTCCGATGCTCTGCCTCCATCTCCACAGTGACTCTGGTCAAAGGGAAGGCACTGATCACCTGTTCCCGCCACTATGTCAAAATTCTTCGCCAGATCTTTGGTTTCTCCAAGAGATCTCAACCTGTAGACTCTTCTAGTATTTGTGTCTGATAGGTAAAGGGCTTCAGACACTGGATCCACAGCTAGATAGTATTTGTGGGCAGGACTTGTGCTGGGGAGAAGCAAAGCAAAGCTCTATGAAGCCATCTGTTCAGTGCATCTCCTCCCTTTCCCTGCACTGCCCCTAGCCCCTCAGATCTTGGTCAAAAACAGAACAATTCTTGACTCTCTGAACATACTTCTACTGCCCATCTCATACCAAAAGCATGAAGCAGATCCACCATCAGTAGGTTCCATACTTGGAGTTGCTTTTTTAAAAACCAGTGGTAGGGGAGAGATTAGAAGAGATTATACACTCCTATTAAATCACCTTTTTCCAGTTTGCTAGAAAGTAAACCAGACTCTAAAAGACGGTATTTTCATTTAGTTCTCATCTATTGACTCAAAGAAAAGAGAGGTGTGAGAGCCATCCATGCAATTAAACATGTCTTGGCATCTCTCTCAATGAACTAGAACATCCTACTACCATCTGATGTCTTCCTCACTGCCTGTCTCCCAAATATATATTCATGGATAGTAATGTGGAGACAGGAGGCTTGTAGATTCAGAGCTGGAAAAAACTGCTGGGCAAATTGGTGCTGAATCCAGGGGCCTCCAGGGGCAGCTTCCAGCTCTGGGACCAGCAGAAGAGGTATTGTGACGAAGGTAGAAAGACTCCCAGCAGGTCCCTAAATTGACTTGGCAGTCACAGCAAACAGCACATTGTGAAAGCAAAGATGGTTTGGGGAGGGGTATGCAAAACTTTACACTTAGTTGATGTTTCCTCTTCCAAAATCTCCAGTCTACTAACATTCTTCCAGGATGATGAAGGGGCTGTGACCCCGCCTGGAAATAGCCTTCATTTCTTTGATAATGACTTTGTGTGAGTTTCAACAGAGCTAAATGAATCATGCTTTGTTTGGGAAGATTCTATAGGCCCTTTCTCCAAAGGAAATGTTACTTGTACAAAAGCACTTTGGAATGTATTACCTTCATATCCCTACCGTGCCTGTGAGGGAAGTTTGAATGATTATTCTCCCCAAACCTCAGTTGGGGGCACCCAATGACAAATAGGTGGTAAAGGAGTGTGTGTGTGTCAGGGGTGCTAACAGGTCAGAGACTAGGCCAAGATGAGAAGTCAGCTGAAGAAAGTATCTGTGTACAATTTCCACTGGGGAGGTTCTCCAAATTGGCACTGAGACAATGAAACCAAAGTAAAACCTCATGGATGCCATTTTCTTGGCCACTGATGAACTCTACGAAAGCAAAATGAACAAATTCAGAATTGATGTAGTTTCACAAAAAGGCTGTATGCTGATGCCCTTGTGGACCTTGGGAGCTTGGATATGGGATTGACCTTTGGCAAATGGGCCAAAGTCCAGAGAGAAGATGATCCAGGAAACACACTGGGCACCAGACACAGTGGCCTTCAACCTCCGTAATAACTGGAGAGTGTGGAACAGCCTTTCTCTAACCTTGCTGTTAGATTTGAGGGCACCTGAATGTTAGATATACATTCGGGCCAGGCCCAGGAACCTAGCAAAGACCACTTCATTCATGCTAGTCTCAATCACATAGTTTGTTAAATGGGCAATTAATGCTTATAATTAATACCATGTAACATTCTTCTAGCCAGCAACCTGATAACCAAGGCAACACATCTGGCATTTAGGCAGTGGCATTGCACAAATGTAACCTGACTGAAAAAAATACTTTCTCCAAGCCATGTGGTTAAAAATTTGCACTCAAGAGTGAACAAATTCCATGTTTTCCTTTGCAATTGCAACTATTTTAGGAGGGTTTTGACATGTGCAATGCCCAAACACACTGATCACAAGTAATCATTGAGACTAATTTCAGGTCTACAGCATTCCACATTTACACATTGCTTCTTTTTTTTGTTTTTAGATGTTTTTGCTTTTTGGAGGGGGGAAGGCAGGGCAATTGGGGTTAAGTGACTTGCCCAAGGTCACACGGCTAGTTTTGTGTTAAGTGTCTGAGGCCAGAGTTGAACTCAGGTCCTCCTGACTCCAGGGCTGGTGCTCTATTCACTGCACCACCTAGCCACCCCCCATTGCTTCTTTTATGGAGGAAAAATATCAGAGAATTACAAAGTTGGTGGCCGGCTAATATAACCCATATATGAAAGTAATCCCCACTATGATGGATCCGAGAAAAAGTCATTCAGACTCAGCTTAAATACCCCAAGGAGTGGTAACCATGCCCAAAGACCTGGTACCACAGTGAAGTGGATGAAACCTCCACTCTGCTCCTCTTCAACTACCCACTAGGTCATTCATTATACCATCTCTATCCCTGCCCAAAGTTTGGAAAGTACTGAGTCCACTTTTACTTAAGCTCCAAAGAGTGGGATCCCCTATGGTGAGAGCTCCAGGAGTAGCAGGGACGACCCTGCTTTCATGTGATATACTCATTCTCAAGCTTGCATTTTCTCCTCTGTATTTTCTGATGCCAAACTTTCTCCAAGTTCTTCCAACAAAGCTTCTCTTAGCAGAGCCATCTTTACTTACCTCGGTTACAACTGCAAATTTCATAGTATTTCTGTCAATTTATTTAAAAAGGAAAACTTTTCCATTAGAACATTCTGAGACACTGGTGTCTAAGTGGGAACCAGGGTTTACTCACCTGTGTCTGGTATCTCTATTTCTGATGTGCACATCCAGGAGCAGCCAGCAAAAAGAAAAGAGTGAGTGGTCAGCATTATTGAGCAAGTCAAATCAAGGCCTATATTCACCTGCCTAGCCAGAGATATCAAAAGACTCTAGATTCAAGGATATGGGAGTGTGCCTTATGACTCTAATCTGCTGATTTGCCTGAGGCCAGTTGAGCAGAGCTGCTTTCTGGGTAAAGGATAGAAGGCTGAGGTCATTAGCTAAGTTACAGAGGCAGAGGTGACCACCAAAGGTCAGGCCTTTTGGTCCCCTAGTTCTGTGGGTAGCACTGGACATGAACAAAATAGACTCAACAAGGAGGGAGTTCCAGGGCTTGTGAGGATGTGGCATCCTTGAGGGGAGGTACTCAATTTACTGCCTTGGGGACAGACAACTCTTGCCCAAAGAAATGTCTGTGATAGTTGGTTTCTTAGACAGCCCTTTTTATTCTAAAGCCTTCCCTAATGTCATTAACAATCAAAAGAATTTTGGTGCTATCTCTCATCCGCTAACATAGAAGAGGCTTATGTATGTTGGGACAGCAGGATAAAAGCAGACCCACACGAATGCCTCCATTTGGAGTCATTAGTGATTTCTCTGTTCAAAGAGAACCATAGTCAAGACTAGCAGAACTCGGTCACTGGCTGGATCCCAGGGATTTGTCTCAATTTGCTTTTCCTCGACTATCCCCCATGCCTCGTTTCAGCTTCCTGGCTTTTCTGGCCTCCTTTGGGACACAGCTCCAATTTCAGAGGCCTTCCGAGACGACCTTCTATTTAGACCTTAATATTTCTATTTTCCTAGTTAGTTACATGGAGTCTCTTCCGTTAGATCATGAACTCCTTGAGGGTAGGGACTGTGTTTTTCCCTTTCTTCATCGATATAAAAAATTAATCTAGCATATTATTTGCTTTCATAAATACTTGTGGACTGACTAATTGCCCTGGGATCATATTGTTTCCCTGGCTTCTTGTTGGCAGAGCTCCATCATCAGATCTCAAAGAACAATGTGAGGGCAGAGGAGTTTGTGCTTGTTGATTATCATATGAAAATCTGGAGCAGGCAAACCCAATCAAGTAGGACTTCTTAATCGAAGCCCTCACAGTTTAAGAAGTACTGAGGGGTTGTGAGTGGAAAAAAGTTTAAGATGTCCTGTAGAAGCTCCTCAGGCAGACACAGGTTAGTACCCTGAACACGGTCCTGTGGCATGGGTTCTTAGAGCATATTAAAGGGCTCTGAAATTTTTGGACTCAAGTCCTTGCTATGGAATGTGACAGAATGTCTGGGAAGGGAAGGAGGGATGGAGGCAGCTGCTCCTGTTATTGCCAATCATTTCACTGTGAAATGGAAAAGATGGACTGGATTATGCAAAGCAGCCCCTCTCAATAATGTCTCAGAGGGGGGATGTAAAATAACCACAGCTATTTCAAAGGTGGGAACTTGCTTCACCTTCCAGTCATTCTGCTCTATGGCCAGTCTGACACAAGACTGAGCCTCCTATCTAGCTAACCACATGCTGAGGTGCCAGTTTGTGAGCTCTTGGCAAATCCCGATGCCCACTGAGAGCCATCACCTGATTCTCTCAGTAAGGAGAATTCCAAAGCTTTTAGGAGGTAATGTAGGGGGTCAATGGTAAATGGAAAAATGCCCAGAGTCACATGTATGTATACACATATATTTACATATAAGTATATGTTCAATGCTTGGCAGTGACAAGGAGCCACCAGGAGGTCCAGCCTTAATTTGGAGCTCAAATTCCTTCACACTCTCACTTTTGCATTCACAAAGTAGGTGAACTCCTGTCCCACTGCTGGAAAGGTGTCTTCCTACATCTCCTCTGCTCTTGCGGGGGCCAGGGCTTTCCAGAAGTGAAAGAAGCAGCATTTTGCAAACTGTTGCTTTTCTTTGGACTTGCTTGATCTGTCCTGAGCTTAAACTTGTCTCTGAAGTCCATTTCTTATTAGCAAAGGGATTTAACAGCTTTCTTTCCTATGGTAACATTGGTAATTATAATCAAGAAATGTATTAAAACTAGAGTGAATTAATGTGAACAAAGGGATGGCGGCTTGGGACTGGAAGATTTCCCCAGCCAGGCAAGAAGGAATAACTCACGTTGGGAGAAAGGGGATGGATGAGTGCCAAAGCAAACATGACAATCAGGAAAATTATATATACAAAAAAATTCCTAATGTGCTCAAGGGTGTGTGTGTGTATGTGTGTGTGTGTGTGTGTGTGTGTGTGTGTGTGTAGGTACATGAGTCTATATGTGTATATAAGCATAGACAGTAGTTGAATAGAAACTTAAAATGAGCCAAAGATTGTTCAGTACTTTGAATGACCTTTTATAGTGCCCTCTGTAATCACTGGCTGTTCAGTAAATGTTGACTCATTTCATACTTTCCTTGCTTCTAGGCCCAATTTCTTGCCATTATTCCTTGGGCTGTGCAGTAGGAGAACATAGGGATTCCTCCCTCACTGGAGGTGAGATGTGGGACAGCCACCATTTTATGAGGCAGTCCATTAGATGGTACCAGAAGCTTCTGGGACACACTACAACTATTTTGTTCAGTTCTCCAAAGCATCAGAGAAAGCTGCTACCAGGACTGTGCAAACAGTATCCTCACCCCAATCCTAACTGAGAGAATGGCTCTAGAGGCACACATTTGTGTCCTGCAGAGCCAGAATAGGAAAGATGGGCTCACTGGGATCACAGGAGCCAGAAGTGACCTCAGAGGCTGGCTAGTCTCATCTTCTCATTTTAAGGATGAGGAAACTGAGCTCCAGAAGGTGAAGCCTCTTGCCCAATGTCACACAGGTAGTAAGCATCAGAGGTGAAGTTTGAAGCCAGATTTTCTGACTCTGGATCATGCTAATGATCTACTGATTTGTGGGCTGGGAGATGTTTAACAGGCAGAAATTCTCTTAAAATATACTGAAATTTTATATACATAAAGACACCCATGGGGAGGAGGTGAATGTGTCAGACAGTATATTCTTGTCCTGCAACTTTAGCTAGGGCTTCATTCAAATATGTATTTTCCTGGTATCTTGCCTACTATATGTAATGGGAATGGTTCTTACCTCTGTACACTTGCCTGCTGATTCACTTCAGAGAAACAAGACATTCCCACATGTTCACTGCCCCTATATGCCATGCTTTAAAGTGGGCGGAGTCATGTCATCCATTTAGGCTATGGACAGACTTCATTACCCTTTTTTCCCTAGCTGCTATTCTTGCATAACTGAATCATTAGGCACCTGTCCAAATTCCCAAGGAGCTATAACTGTATAGGCAATGGCGATACGTGTGGAAGGATCTCTCTCTCCCTTAGCTCTGGGGAACTACAGCACATTAAGGTCATGAGAGCAGTCTATGAAAAACTGGAGAGGTCAGCCAGTGGATGAGGCATCCATTTTCCTACATTAACTTTTTTCCCTTTATTTCCTCCATCCTTGCCCCCTCAGTCCACCGTAACACTCAAAGCAGACATTTGGGAATGGAAGCAACAGACAACACCTTGTCTCCCCTCCATTCAAAATGCTGGAAAGTCCAAAGCAAGTTCATGGAAGAGGGAAAACCAGTGGGAATGGAACTGTCCATCAGAAAATTTTGTTTCTTCCTGTACATGAGTAACAGGAAATTCTACCTCTGTGCTATGGCCTTCTTCATGATGCTACATCCCAGCTGTTGGAACTTATGGCAGTGGAACCAGCAGAAAGCTTAAGACCAGAGAGAAGAAGGCCTGGCAGAATCCATCTTTTACTGGAAGTGGCCACTTGGTAAGCAGTCTGTATCCCCAAATTTTATCCCCACAAATTTGGATTAGGTAACAAGTGTGTGCAGTCCATCTTTCATCTTTTTGGTATGGCTGCTGACTCACCACTAATGCACCTGTTTAGAAATCAGTTGTTGCTGAATAAGGGGTAAAATGGACAGGATAGGCCATGAATTCCACAACACACTAACACGCAGTCTGAGTTACTTTATATCTGCTAACACACCTATCCATAGGCCGAAGCAAAGAAATCTGGGATAACTTACCTTAATTCCAAAATACTAATGGAATTTCCTGCTGGAAATATTCTTCTTACAAAATTGAAGTCCCCAATATAAACACTGCCATCAGGGCCAGATGCTAATGCAACTGGAGCAAAAAGTTTATTATTGTGGGCTAGGCCATTGCAGTTGGTGCAGGCAACACTTCTCTGATGCCCATTTCCCATGATGGTTGAGATGACTGGAGGCTGTTGGGAAATGAACATGTTTTCTCCATTCCCTTTATGCACAATTCCTAGACAGAACAACAAAAAAGGAGGGGGATTAATCCTCTATCATGTTGTAGCCCTGATGACTTTCTGTTCTCTGTGACATAATCTGAGCTAGAGAAAAGTCTTGGGGATGGCCTGTGAGGCCTGAGTTCTAGGACTGTCTTATTACTGTTTGATAGTATGTGTGAGGCAAGCTATTTTATTGCCCCTCATGCTTTAGTTTTTTTGGTGCCCCTCCTGCCTCAAGTGCAATATTTCTATAGCTGTAATTTATGCCTCTCTATTTTAAGGCTATTTCTAATTAGGCTGAACAAAGTATAGTTGAACACATCACAGCCAACTAAAAATGATCTCCCCGTTCGTTTTATACTGTACATTCCTCAAATTGATCTATGATCTCATCAATTTGGATATTCCTTCCAATTAGGCAGATCTCAACCCATACTTACCTGCCTATCCTGTATGATTTCTGCCGATGCCATCCCACAGGTTCACCACAAGGAAGTCACTCAACATGCTAGAGGTCTTCCTTTCTTTCTTCTAATATCACAAGAGTACCAGTGGAACACTTAGGCTGTTCACTTGTCATCCCTCATCTTCACCATATAACCTGGACGTGTTCTTTTTCAATCCTGGTGACATGCTTTACGTCTGTTCTTTTTGGAAGCTCCTTACTGGTCACATGGTGGAGCATACTTTTACCTACTGCATATCTCTGCATTGCCATATAATACTGGTCAAATATTGCTATGCAGAGATTATCTGTGGCTAATTTTTCATCTCTAACTGGTTTTTTCCTGATACCTAACACACTGGGCCACCTTCCCTCTTCATACAAATTGAACAGAGGCAGAAAACTCACTTGAATGACCATCCTAGCAAAATATCGGGAAGGTGACTTGCCACTAAAGCTGCAAAAATCTATCTATCCATCTATATAGCACCAGGGCATCCTGGCTGCCTTTCCACAATGTAAACAGGGCCTTCCATGCATCTTCTGTATCTTGGGATTCACTGTTCTTTCTTTCTTTCCCCAGGGGAGATAACAGAGAGACTGACTATATTTACCAAAACATTGGTTAACACTTTTGAGGGCACTTCTCCTTCCTAAGGTCTCCAATTCCAAAGATATCAAGAACTCCCAAGCAGGTGAAACGTCTGGGATGTGGAAGCACATTCGAGTATATAAGACCAGAGTGACTGCCAGGAATTGAGGGAGCACTTAAACTCCTGAGTGGTCATATCTACCACTCTCCCCCAGCACCACTCACTTTACTGGCCCGCTAGTATTACTCTCTCTAAGTACTCTGAGAAATGTTTCCCTCAATTTTCCCAGCACATGACTCTCTACTCCAGAGTCCCACAATAGAAAGTATTGATTTCTCAGAGACAATAATATTGCCAGCCCAAATAAATAAGAGAATAAAACATGCATAACAATATGACATCAACATTATGGAACAGAGTCGGAAGCTGCCTTCCAGGAAACTGAAATATCATTTATGCCTCATCTCTAAGACTTCAGATACCACTCTTTCCCTGCCCCCTCCCTCCTTGGGGCTTCTTTTTCAAAGGCAGCTTGTGCTTGAGGCAGAACTTTTCTCTTCACTTTGTTAATGAGTGTGATTTGGTAGTATAGTCATTTCTTAGAATTCTGAATATTTAATTAAGGAAGATGAATAGAGCAGTACTCCATGCTCCCAGGACAACATTTACTTTGAAAATTGACTGTGTACTCCAATGAGGATGATCCATGCCTCAGTATATGAAAACAGGACTGACCAGACAACAGCGTCATTGAAAAGAACTCTTCCCATCATTAATAACTGACTCTCCCACCAATGAGACCATAAATGTGGAAACCGCTGGGAAGCATGTCAAGTATTTTTGCAATACACTGTAGGGCATGGCATTCAAAAATCTTTCCAATTATTGGCTTAGAAACAGCAGATGGGGTATTAACATCTATTTTCTCAGGTAGCTCACATATGCGTGTGTGTGTAGATGTGTGTATCAGTATAATGGTATACTTAACAATTACCCTGAAAATGACATGTTATTACTAGACTCCTGGCAATTTGAAAAAGTAAAGATGGCTATGCTAAAGCATTCCTCTAAGTCTGCAATTCTAAAACTCCCCTTTTCCATTAGAAAGCCCAGCACTCCATCAAAGAAGAAGAATGATTAAAGGAAATAAAACATAAGGCAATGTGCTTTCTGATTACATCTCAACAATTTCTGTCTTGCTTTCATGCAAGGAACCGAAGTGCCGATGTACTGAAATTACCATTCCTGTTTAAAGCTGGAGCAATTGGAGCAGAAATGGGCAAGCCCCTTTTGTATTGCATTGGAAAAAATAGATCATGCTGAAGGTTGTTTTGGTTGTTTTGAGAATCTGTTTAACCTTCCATTATACAACAGTGGGGCAGGCGATCTAGCGACAATGATTTAATACCAGTTCTTCTGCAATAGGTTGCTTTAGAAATATTGTGTTTATGTTTCTGGAGCTCTTGATCAATTACCAGTGCCCCTTTTCCATTTTATTCCGCCATCAAAGCTCATTTTGAAAACAGAAGTAAGTGATCCTGAAACTTAGCACACAATATTTATGGGAAAGGCCAAATTTCTGCTACGCTTTGGGTATCACAGAGTCAGCAAAAGAAGGCCCACAGGCTCAGGCCTGTCGGAGTCTGGGAACAGGGCACTGTGTGTTTACTCCTCCAACTTCTCCTTCCCATTGCAAAAAATTAAGTCAGTTGTGCATTAAGGCAAATGCATGGCTAAGCCCTTGGCTAAACCCTCCTACTTTTCTACTTACAACTCTGGAAGTTTATAAACAAGTTTGAAATGAAAATTTCCCTCAGAAGCCAGTGGGTGGAGCTTTATGCTGATTTTAGAGAAGGCACCATTTTTCAAATTTATGAATGAGGGCCACAATCCATATTTCTCTCAGGAGATGACTGAGGGGACAGAAAACCAAGCTGGGAGATATGCCAGGGTAATCAATGGAAATGCCCGTTCCTGCCCCATGGCAAAAATCGCTTGGTTGACAGAAGCTACTGTTTTATTTCTGAGGCTGAGGAGCTCCAGAAGATTGTTTATTCATCTTCGAGAGATGACAATTCACAATCAGCAAGTGCCCTGGATAGCTTCCTCCTGCTCAATCATGTTCAGAGCATGCACCAATCATTGTTAATGCTCACCTGGCAGCCAACATTAGGGAGTGAATTTGCTATGATAGCATATGGCAACCAGTGACCTGGCTCTATCATGGGTGAGCAATGTTGTCTGTTAATGCCTAATAACTTTGAAGACCTGAGATCATCTAAGAGGGAGAGTTTATTTTGAAAGCTATTCTGTATTATATGATATGAGTACCTAGTGTGTGCTGCGCCCCCCCCCCCCATAGATGGACATATCCAATGAAAGTAGATACCATATGTGTATGTATACATATGTATGTATGTATGTATGTATATACACACACACTTCAGACACAATATTTCATACTATTCCTCTACAACCAACAGCTAATTTTCAGGAAGATACAATTGCTACAAGTGGGTATGACAAATGGTCTGGAAATGCTCCTACTGGAAACCACACACTGAAGATGGGATTTGGAGCCAAAGAAAAAAACAGAAGAATTGAAGGACAGCAGGCATCCACTCTAATTAAAGTGGTTTTTTTTAACCATTAAGACAAAATTGAGGGGAAGATAAGACTTGTTTCTAATCTGCTATCTGTCTTGAATTGAAAAGAAGCAGCTGCCTAAAGAACAAGTTCCTTCCCTTCCTACCATCACATGCCACGTCCGCCCTCCCCCCTCCTCAAGGAATCAGAGCAGGAGAATTTGGAGAGATTTTCCTCCTGCCTTAATCAGTTAGCAAAGGCCAGCTGACCTGAGGCGAGAATATCATTGCTTTCCAAATTGGTCTTTCTAAAGCAGCTCTTTTGGATTTATCATTCCTACTTAGAAAACAGTTTTTGTGGGTGGGATTTAGATTAGCAAAGCACCTCAGGAGAGGTGTGTGTGTCCAAGGTCACACCAAAAGGCAATGGCTGAGCTGGCTCTAGGCCTGCTTCCTGGCATTCTGATGGGCTCTTTGACCAGCATGGGGGCTTCAGATGTAACGATAAAATAAACAAATGCTCCCTTTTGAAAAGCTGGCCAATGTGAGGCTTCTGACTTAGAATAAACCCTGAGAAATAACTTGGCAGCGATGAATGAAAAACTAATTAATGGTGAATTAGCATGGAAGGAATAAATTCATGCAAGTCAGGAGGCCCCCAAAGCCAACTTTTCTCAATCATTTCCTTCTGTCCTGAACTTTGAAGGTGGTGAATGGTAAACCATAAGAGGATACCTACTAGGGAGCTCACAGCTGGAGGTGGGCTTGATTGAGGTCAGTTCCCTCTTTTGTGTTTAATGTCAAGGACAAGCATGTGGAAAAGACAACCCACATGAGCTGAGAAAAGTGGGCGAGAAAGAAGTGGTTTCTGAAAATGTCAAACTATTTCCAATCAAAGCAAAAAACCTAATAATTTAATAAGTGACACATGCCCTTTCATATTTGTACTATTTAAACTCTAGCTCTACTTTTGACAACAGAAAAAGAAAAAGCTGACATTTTCATTGGACGTCGTAGTCCCATTCACTTATGAGACCTGGTGGTCCTTGTGATCTTTGCCCAATATACTTTCTGAAAGACAGAAATGAACTTTGGACTCTTCTTTGAAAAAGAAGAAAGAAAAAGCGATAGAATGATGATAATCATAGTGATATGTACATAGGTCTCTAAAATCACCAAAACACACCTTGATTTTTGGAGAAGTGTCAAAAGGCACCTTTGGGTAAGAAAGCTGCTTTGGAAAAACCATTTTGGACAGCAAGAAAGGATGTTTTCCTTTTGAGTCAATAACTCACTTGAGTCTTACAAGAGTCTTGTGCCTTGTGTGTCACTAAAGATAAGATTATCCCAATTTTACACTGAGGAAATTGAAGCTCTAAAATGTCAACTGGTCACATATCTACTGTCAGAGGTATGATTTGAAGTTCAGCACAAGAGCTGCTATGAATGTAGTCTGGCAGCATTGGGCAGGGTGGTGGGGAATCTCCTCAAAGGAGGCTTGCAGATGTGACAGACAGACAGACACACAGCCTTGTGTTCAAGAGGTGGCCCTTGTGATAGAAAGCAGATATATTACTGGTTCAAGCATCATCCTAAATCCTGGTATCAATCCTCTCTATATCCTATGTGAGAGACATGTATTCATGTCTCAAATTTGGCTTTTCTACTTAAGTTGCTGTTTCCCCAAACTCAGCTTCTTCCAGCATCTACGCTCACCAGAGTGACAGAAGGCTTGTATATTGTCACCTTAGTTTATTTCCACTTTGTTTTTTTTTTTCAGATGTCTTGTATAAAATCAATTAAGGAAAATTTCATCTTGAAACAGTGATAATGCCCCAAGCCGACCGGTCCCAGGTTTGGTTGTATTCCTATTCCTCTGATGGTAACTGGCCTCAGTGGAAAGATTCAGCTATGGAAGTGCTTTTTTTCCACTGAGCCCCTGGAGAGGTGGGGCTAAAAACCCTTGCCTTTAGGGATGCTTTGAGTTATTCAGTGTTTGGGACCAAGTTGGCCTAGAACTCCTTGGGCCTGTACTCAGTGCTGATGGGGCTGTTGGTTAAGACTTGCTCTTCTTTATGCCTTCAATAAAGCTCACTTCACACCATAAGCAGTGTGGTACAGAAGAAGAAGAGATGAAGTCAGAGACAGAGGACCTGGCTGAAGTCCGAATCCTGTATGCACTTGATAAGTCCATGTCTTCCTCTGGAACATGGAGGGGGGATTGGGCCAGATGACCTTTAAGGACTCTGAACTCAAGAGCTAGGAGCCTATGAACTGTTAAGTCTCTCATGGAGTCACTTCCTACACTTTTTGATTCAAACCCAAGTAGCGATTGGCTCTTGACTTCCCTCAAGACATAGCTTAAATCCCATCATGTCCAGGAGACCTGTCCTGGTCCCCTCAGATGCTAGTCAGGAGTGGGGAACCTGGGGCCTCAAGGCCACATGTAGGCTGCAAGGTCCTCAAGGGTGGCCCTTTGACCGAATCCAAACTTCATAGAACAAATCCCTGTAATAAAAGGATCTGTTCTGTCAAACTTAGACTTAGGCAAATGGCTGCACCCGAGGACCTAGAGGGTCCCATGTGGCCTCGAGGCCGCAGGTTCCCCACCTTTCTTAGGCTACCTCCCATCTACTTGTGTATATCTTTGTACAGAGCTATTTATTTACATTTGTCTCCCCTATGAGACTGTGAACTCCTTGAGAGCAGGGCCTGTATTTGAACTTTTCTCTGTATTCCCAGCACTCAGCAGAGGGCCTGATGTATACTAAATGCTTACTAAATGTATGTGGATGCTACCATGTCATGATAAATACATACACTGGCTGTTTAAATGTGTGTCCCCTAGTATTTTGTGAGTTAATTTGGATTAAAATTTTCCTGTTTCTTTCTTTAGCAAACTGCTAAGTGCAAAAAGTCTTGAACAAAAATGATCAGGTTTCTGTGTGAGAAGGCAGTGGGGAGTAGGGGAGGAGGTGTGTGAAAGAACAGTTTCAGAAATTTCAGAGAACTCTAAGTGTGAACTTAGAAATTTTGTGAAGTTTGGCAAAAATAAGCCGATTCATAATACTTTCAGCTGTAGAATTTTGCTCCTGGTTTCTGGTGAATGTGGGAGGGTCAATTTCAGCATAAGATTCTATATGTCAAGGATCTTAAAATTCAGGAGAATTTTATGATGGAAATGAGCTTGTCTGTGGAAAGGAGGCAGACTAATATTTTCAGGGAAAAGGAGAAGTTAGCCAAAACTATTATTGTCACAGTTTGGCTACTTACCCATAAGGCATATATTAAAAAGGAGGGAAATTTAGCTTTGAAATGATTCTAACAGGAGCAATGTCACCATCGTTATAATTTAAATTTATATCAATGGCTTACTGCATATAGACTCAATTTCCTTGTTTTTCTCTGTGGTGGGTTTCGGGATGAATTGACACAGGCTGTTTACTTTGGGATCCAAATGTTAAAAAATTTAGACCCCTGCATGATAGACAGCAGTCCTGAGCTAATTCTCTTTCCCCAACCAGATCTGGGTGTGGCAAGTTGGGGGCTGGGTGGGGAGGGAGGAGCTTCCCTTCTGCAATCGCCTCTTATCTTGGAAAGGGGGGGTTTCTTGTCTTGTTTTCTTTGGCTTAGAGATGGCGCCAGAGGACAAGAGCACCTGCGTTTCTTGGATCTCTTTCCCCCTTTTTGAGGATTGTGAAGCTAAGAGTCATTTTGGCTCAATCTAGCCAACAAGATACTCCGACGCACCCCACAGCAACAACGGCTCAACCAGGGTCTGGGAAAGATACCTTCTGATTCTGTCCCATCTTCCCAGACATGGTTAGGCCACAAGTCTCAACATCTGTCTCCAGTATTTCATTTATGGGAATTAATACACACATACATATACATACATATATATGTATATATATTTCCCCCCTCATCACATCTAGCTTTGTAAATCTCCCTTCTGTGCCTATTTTTGTGAGGCATGAGTGTGAGAGTGTGTATGTGTAAAAGAGAGACAGAGAGAGAGAGAGAGAGACAGAGACAGAGAGAGAGAGAGAGAGAGAGAGAGAGAGAGAGTGTGTGTGTGTGTGTGTGTGTGTGTGTGTGTGTATGAGAGAGAGAGAGAGAGAGAGAGAGAGAGAGAGAGAGAGAGAGGGAGAGATTGATTTACTGTAAATTTCTCATACATAGGTGATTGGGCTAATTCTCATCTTGATCAACAATGATTTGCATATTTTTCTTTGAGCTAAAATTTCTCCATTATGATCAGGGTATAATTTCAATTATATATGCTTAGTAAATTTAAACTTCTATTTTCTAAGACTTGTACGAATGTAAGGTTTAGCAGAAGAATCTGCTAAAACACTATTGCCAAGTTTATTCCAAGTTCAGAAGACTCTTGAAATGTCCTTCCATCTGTTTCCAGGAACAGTGCAGGTAAAATACAGAGAAAACAAATGTGGCCAGGCATATCTTTCTGAGTTCCGACAGCTATGGCAGCAGAATTGGATTTTTATCTAGGTGTGAGCCATCCTTTTGTTTCTGTCCAAGCACTAAAGCTGTATTTGCTTATACAAAGTGGGAAAGAACTAGCAATGGCTAAGGCAGAATGCTTAAGTTACAATCTCCAAAGTAGAAAGTGAGTTGTCCTGAGATGTTTAGCTTTGGACTCCACACCCCCCACTGTCAACAGACAGTCCTGAGACTTGAAAACATTGCTGTTAGTCATGGTGATTTAGATTTTTGACTTTCTCTACCTCTTGCTTTTTTTCTCTTTGAACAATCCATAGTGTTCAGTCAGCCCTTCAGCTCTGGCTATTTTAAGGTTCATTTTAAACTGTACCATGTAGCTGTAGGAATGTGAGGCAAGAATCCCTGGCCCAAGAGCCATTGGCCTTGACCCAATGTAGTATGTAGGTTCCCTGACTTTCTTCTCATCTCTGACTAGCCTTTGCAATTTGATTCACCATTTTGGTGACCATTCATCCCTTGGATGCACAGTACCCCTTTTCCTCATTTGCTGACCAGTTTCAAGGGCTTCTTTTGATTTGAACAGATATTCCTTTTGGAAATAGAGAAAGATGTTCCAAATAACAACAGCAAACCCTGGAAATACAGACTGTAGCAATTCCATTGTGTAAGACCACAGTTTTTATCTTGAAAATTGAGCAATGAGTGAGCAGAAGAAAAAGTCTTAGTCTTGCTGCATTAGTTTTGATGAATAGCATATGGATATGGAGGCCTGCTTTGAAATACAGAGCTGACTTCTGAAAGACACCTCAACAACAGAACAAATTTAGCAAAGGATAGAAAAACTAAATAATTATAATGGCACGCAGATTAGAAAAGGCGTGGACCAGAGTGAAGCAAGGCACTTCGTCCATATTAAAAGAGTGGGTTTTTTCCTTGTAAAAAGGGATAAAAAAGGTCAATGGCCCTGGAAGTCTGACTGTTTTTCATATGCAGTGATGCAGTAAGCAAAAAAATCTCTTTTTGAGGACTGAGTGTGAAGTACGTATGCCTCTAAAACACTTTGTGAACCTGGAAGCACAGCATTAATGTCAGATGTTATTATAGTTCCATTATATCCATTTTTCTTCCCTTTACTGAAAAATTACTTTATTATTATAGGGTTACAAAGCCCATGGGACCCTCCAAATGAACGAGTGTCTGTAAGAAGCAGATGTAAGCCAGGAGGTGGTTGTGTCCCATTCAAGGGAACAAAATTGGAGGTAAAGGAAGAATGATTAAATAGTGCTGCCTTTGAAGATGCTGAGGTAAGAAAACAGAACACAGCGTTTATCTCTTGAAAACAATGTGGATTGCAAGAATGGAAGTGTGTGGGTGCATGGATCTGCCTATCAGACAGCTAGGCATCACAAATGATAGAATGCAGGTCTTAGAGTCGCAAAGTCCCGAGTTTAAATCCTGCCTCAGACACTTTGAGCTGTGGACAAATCACCTGGACAAATTCTACCTAGACAAATCACCTCTTGCAGCCTAACTTTCCTTATTTGTAAAAACAGGCTAATAAAAACCTAAGAGGGCTGTTGTTAGGACTCTATGAGATACCCCATAAATGCTAGATTTTATATCAAGATTATAATGAAAATGTCAATATTGGAGTAGTGATTTTACTCTCCAAGAACCCACTCGTGCCAAGATGAACTCAATGGGGTATTTTCAAGGAACCTGAATGCAAATGAGAGGGTGTGTGAACCTTTTGGTATCTTGTACAGCATGGCTTCATAGGAGTAAATGGTTGAAGCATTTCACTTAGAGACTGAATAATTTCTACTTGTTTTAAGCTTTATTTATGTTGTATCCTATAACGTTATTACTTTACTCCCAATAATGTGTCCCTTTAATATGTGGTTTGGCTACCATAATGAGGTATGTTGTATATGAATGACATGTGAGTCTAGATCAGTGGTTCTCAACCTTCCTAATGCCGTGACCCTTTAATACTCATATGTGGGCGTATCTGCATGTGGGCAGACCCGCCTAGAGATGGATAGAGGAGCAGTGTCTTGGTTCCTAAGACCATCAGAAATATGTGTTTCCGATGGTCTTAGGCGACCCCTGTGACCCCTGTGAAAGGGTTGTTTGACCCCCAAAGGGGTTGTGACCCACAGGTTGAGAAATGCTGCTCTAGATAGAAGCTTAGGAAGAGAATTGAGGAGTCAGAAACTAAAGAAATTACCAGGTCCAGGGTAAAACATGTTGGAGGCCCAGATTACAGTCCCAGCTCTTCTATGTACTACCTGTGTGACTATATCCCTTCCTTGGCCTTTACTTCTTCATCTGCAAAATGAGGGAGCTGGAAGAGATGCCTTCTGAGGGACCCATCTAGCTCTCACCAGCTCTCTTCCTATGTGTGACTTCAAAATTTAAGAGGTATAAAGGATGGATAGCTTACTGATTGCTAAATGCTATACTACAGCTGCAGACCAACAGACACTTGACTAATATTGATGTAGACATATAATAGTTTACCAACTACATAATGTTTCTAGTTATAGTTTGATAGGCCCTGCAACATTGTTAAGAGTGGGGTGGACTCCACTGAGGCTAGAGATACACATTGCTATTGGACTGCCATCCTATTTTGATCTTGTAATTACATTAGATCAGAAACCTGATAAGGAGATTCATTAAACTGCTGCTAGAAATGATTGCCCACAGAAGGAGCCTTGTAAGATATACTGAAATCATCATTGTGGTTCTGAGTGGGACATTTGACCACTGATTCTGCCCCAGCCTGGGAGCAGTGGCAAGGATTGCAGAAGAAGTGCCAGGAAAGTTTTCTAACAATTCCAAAGCCTGCTTTCTATCAAAGGGCCAACCTACCTGGTTAAACCAGAGACCTGATCCTTAAACCCCTTGCATAGTATGAAGACACAGTATATGAATGTCAGTTTAAGAGCTGAGCTTCAACTAGGATCAAAAGAGGGCTAAAACAAATCAGACTCAGCAAGAAAATGGAAGGTCAGTTTCAAATTTTTTGATCGATACTTGTGCAACACAACTTATATCACCATGAGAGCATCCCAGACCTCTTTCCTCCTTTCATACAAAGTCCCTTTGGTCCCTGACAAGGCTACTTGACTACTCAATAATGCTCTTTTGTGCCATTAGGTAACTTGTATGTGTAGAGAAGAAGCACATGTTTGCTAGGCCAGACTGAAACTGGAAGCAATATGCTATGACAAAAGGATATGTCTAAAATCCACTTACTCTGGTAACCAAGAGGGGTAGGAATAAAGGGATAGAAGATTGTTAGCCCTTAACAAGAACTCCAACATTCCCAAATTTCCAGAATTTTCTTTCTTCTCCACCTCTGCATCTCCTCTGGGTGGTTTTCTGGATGACACTATCCTAATTTCCTTGAACTGAAGATGATTCTTGTCTCTGCTTGAAGAGCTCAGTTTTTGACAGTGCCCAGCATAACTGCCCCAAATAAATGGGTTTGTCATGACTGGGACAGTTAATGGCACTGGCAGCTACTGCAATGCCAGTGAAAAGCAAAAGCTCACCTCCTCTACCTCCCCCAGAGAGATGTGAATCTGGGCCACCCAAGGGGCAGACTGAAAATTTGGATCACTGGTGCATGACTCCCCCGGGAGGAACACATTCTGTATGGGTCCCATTTATGCTCCATATTTTAGACGTGTTCATTCCTTATGCTTCACTATTCTGCTTGAGTTTCTATTTCTCATAAATTAGTTTCTCTTAGTCACAGGCCAGAGAAGGCATGTATAGTACCTCCTAAACAAGTGCTTCCCCTCTTTTCAGATATCCTGTGGAAGACTTTTCATCCCTTCCTAGAGAGCATTTCATCCTCAAAGAGGCCTAGGATCACCTGCCAGGCTATGCTCCCCCAACTTTAGGGAACTAACCTCAGTGAAAAACCCTCTAATGTGCCAGTACTCTACTACACAGTTCCTGAGTAGCATAAAAACTACTTGCGCAGTGGGGCGTGCGGTGATCCTTGAGGTACTCAGCATTTAGGATAGTGTTCTTAATCGCCAGTTGTTTATCATGGCTTGTTGCCATGCATTCCCAAGGCTTATCATGGCCTGCCATACCCCCAGCAATCAAGAGATGGTTGGGGCAATGCAAAGCTATTTGGGCGGCTGGTTTGGGGCCCACGTTGAACTGCACTCATGCCCAATGGGGCTGTTGGTTGATACTTGCTCCTGCAATATACCACGATGCTTTCATGTAGTCACTTCTTGTTCCTTGCATTGTGCACCCATGGACTGATTACCTTGTACATCACGCTACCAAAGCCCTCAACACAAAACAAGCCAACTGCGGTCACCATACTCACCACTTTGGGGATTCAAAATATGATGCTTATTCAAGGACCAGCCTCCGAGATTCGAAGCATCCATTTCAAACCCTTGTAAAACGACTGTCCTCTTCTCCCAGAGAATAAAGTCAGGGCATGTTTCATACTCATATCCCACTGATACTGCAAAAGGATGGTTAATGGCACATTAACAAATCTTTGCAATTTACTTCCATTGTTTCATTTTCAAGCAAGAATCCGGTGGACACTAAGATTCCATAGTTAACACTGCACTTGGATTGGGGCAATGATGACAATACAGATGTATATAAACCACTCCCACTGCTCCACAGCAAATAGTGCCAGGTTGGTGCTCACATGATCAGTGTTCAATGAACAAATTGGCAAATAAGGGCCATGTAAAAGTCTGTACCTACTATATTTATAGGATTCAACCTGGCTCTCCTATTCCTGGAAGGGAGGAATTCAGGGAAAAGCGAACTCCAGACTGGGGGTGAGCTGGAGGGGAATCTGGCACTTAGGGAGCTCAAAGAGGAGAAGAGGGCTGACTCTATGACACTTGCTTACCCAATGCAGTAATAAAACTTGCACTCGCCCAAACAAAATTTCATCATTTAATGGATAGCTTTAGTTTCCTGCATGGCGCTAACCAAAGGGCTCTCATCCAGTGTCCATTTGACGACCACTCCAATGAAGCACAGATGTTGTGCCATTCAACCTGAAACTACTGAAATGGGAAGTGTAGAATATGGTACCTTGAGTGTCCAGGAGAACAGGTAGAAGAATGCATAGAGCTCAGACAAAGTTCCAATGGTCACAGTCCCCTTTGGGAAACCTATTTTTTGGGCCTTCCTGCCAAAGTCTTGAATTTCAGATACTCAGATTTAGGGCTACTCATATCTACTTGGGGGGCAAAGCCTCAGAGTACTGGCTCATCACACTAGCTACTCAGCAGCTGTCTTCCTTGTGCCTTGCAGTCTCAAACAGCCCCCACTAGTGCTTTGCTATTGTTTTTTTGTAAAGCTACTTCTTCCCAATTGGCAGCTGTCCCTAGAGAACCCAATCCCTTCATTTATCACTCTGTTATGCAAACTGGGCAGATAGGGCCAGTACAACGTGGTTGAGAAGTGAAAAATTCAATCAAACTGCTTTGTGTTTTTTGGCTTCAGGCAGCAGAAAAAAAGATGGTTGGTTGAGTAAGAGTGGGTTTTGAGTTTAGGGGGAGCTGAATTGCAGACAAGCCAAAGAATGTCTAGAATTACAAATACAAAGCTCTTCATTATCAACATGGGGTTTTTTCACATATTGGATTACCAGGGGTCCATTTTTAAGCTCCAGTTAGCTTCCTTCTGTCACCCAGTAAGCAATAAGGACACTGGTTTCCTCTATCTCCCCAAATGTCCCCCAATCAGTTGTTATATGCTTAGGAACAGAAACTTGTTTTTATATTAGGCCCAGTCAAACATAATTAAGAAGAGAAAACAGCTGGAAATAATCTACATAAAGCATTCTATGTCAATAGCATTCTCTTCTAATATCTCCTTGTGGCATGGAAGTGACCCTGGAAATTCAATGGGTAGACCAGTAGATTGCCAAGCTCTAACCCAGCTGGAGAGGCTGGGTTGGGTGCGTATTGTCTAAAGATTGGTCTAGCTATATGTGGCCAAACACAACACTAAAATGTCTATCATTTGGTATAGATTGTTTTGGTCCATCTAATAAGGCCTAGGAACTATTTCAGTGGAATGAGTACCTTCACTGATGATCTCAGAGCAGTGACTTAGACATTGTTCACTCCACCATAATATAGAAGGAAGCTGAAAATTATGGAACTTTAGGGCAGGGAGGGACCCTTCAAGGCGACCCTAGTCTAATTTTCCATCAAACATGGAAATTTTGTCTCTAGGGAGAATGAGGCGGAATAAACGTAGTGTCTACTCTGTGCCAGGCACTGTGCTAAGTGCATTACAAATATTATCTCATTTGATCCTCTGACACTTTCAGTGATAGGGAGCTCACTACCTCCTAAGGTAATCTGTTCTACTGTCAGATAGTTTCAGTCAGAGAAGAATGGAAATATGAGTCCCTGTAACTTTCAATGGTGTTTATTTGGTTTTTGGGAGTTACACAAAATGAGAGCAATCCCTCTTCTATGCAACATTCACATATTTGAGGACAACGATCTCATGTCTTAGACTTATTCCAGTCTTTTCTTTTTCAAGCTAAAACAACAAGAAAGCTTCAGCATAAGTAAGTGGTAGCACATGCTGACAAATGAAGGGCTGTAGCGCTAGGTTGCTAGGAAAAGGCCCTTGCACTAAAGGCTCTCTCTTTTCTTTTTGAAGCATATGTAGTATATTCACATTGGGGTCATGCTAGAGAGACAAATACTAGACACGATTTCTTGTGCTGGAATAATTTTGGTTAGGTTATGAGGATGCTTCAGGCCATCTTGGTGTTTCAAACTTCCCAGTCATTTCTAACCTACAATGCCTACACTTTGGCCATTCATCTCATCCCTCGCCCACCAGAACCTAGCCTTTGCCCTTGGGAGACTGGAGTTGCCTCTTCCTCCAAGAGGACATAATCTTCTCGAGGCCAGGGACTTGCTTGCTTATACATGTGTTTTCAGTGCTTAGCAGAATGCCTGGCATATAATAAGTCCTTTTTCATTCATTCATTTCTGGCAACATCTAAAAGCCTTGATTAATAAAGAATCCCCCAAATAATGATAGCTTTCCTGCAACTCATCCGCTCTTCCCTGCTCAGAATGCGCTGCCTCTAGTCATGAATCCATAAACTCCCTGAAGGAAGACGCTGCTTCATTCTGTGTTTGTATCCACACGGCCTTGTATACAACAGTCGCTTAATAAGTACTTGCTGACTGATGGATTGCTTAAAAGGTCAGAGATTCTTCTGAAAAGGGGATGTTTTATTTTCCAAATAAAAGGTATGACTTGGTAACCTTGGGTGCTGAGATTGAGACTTCTTTTTTCCTCACTAACAGCTAAAGGGTCTCTCAATTCCATGGCAAAGGGAATCAACTCATATGAGGAGTAAAGCCATCTGAGGGTCACTAGTGAGAGAGAGGCTTCTCCATTCCTCATCTCCTCTCTCAGAATTGCTCTCTAGTCCCAATCGAAAAAGTGCCTTAACTGCAAAGCTCACAATTCGATTACTTTTTCCCCTAGCCACAGCAAATAGCAATGAGGCAGCCACTTAATAAAGGCTCTCTAATTTTTATTAGATTTATTTTCTCTCGAGGAAGCCCTGGGAGCTAATAGCATTATAATTTATACTGAAAGTTGTCCAAAATTCCAGTTGACTTGAAGGGATGTTTTGGGATGCAGCTCAGAGGAACAAGGCAGTTTTTTTTTGGATGGACCATGGACAGCAGCTGATGCTGACATCATGCTGGAGATGAAAGCCAGCTTCTGAGGAGGCAGGGGCTCACTCAGGTAGAGAGATAAGTAGCTCTTCCAGAGCAAAGCCAATGAGTAGCAAGCTTAGGTCTCTTTCTCCATGAATGAGGTTGTTGTACACTAAACATCCTTGTTTTATAGTATTTGATGAAAAGAAAATCACAGTTATTTTGCTGAGTGTGCCCCCAATGGCTCTCTGACAGCTATGGTGACAGCTCAGCCTGGGGCTCAAAACAAAGGCAGAATGGAAGTGGGCTGAGTGGCTATTAGCATTTTATGGAGGACTGGTTATGCATTTTGTTTGAACCCAAGCATACCAAGGACCTGGTTGGGGCAGGCAAGAATGGGAATGGAGGCTCACAGTGCTTCCTGCTACAGCCAAGCTAGACTAAGCACCCCATGATCTTCTATGGCCCCTCTTTTGTTCACAATGCCGCCCGTGAATGGAACCATCACTTCCGTCTCCTCTGGCTATGAAATACCTACTCATCCTTTAAAGCCCCCTTTTGTAAAACAGTTCCCAGATTGCCATAGTTGGCAATGACTTTTCCTCTTGAGCTTCCACATAGCACTTCAGGTCTCTCAGATCAGTTCTCTAATGGAGCTAGTAGGAAACTGAGGAAGGACTCAGGGCCTCACTTTCAACAAGTAGACACCAGGAGGAATTTTGTGGTGACCACCTATGGGGGTGGTGTGCTGTTTGTTTTTTTTGCTATGACCAAAGAGCTGTGACTAATGCCCAAAGTTCAGGCTGGTCTTTCTCCTAGAAGAGGAAGTAAAGGGGCTCAAGGAACTTTTCTTCACTCTCCAGGTTATCAAGGAGAAAAAAGCATTTCCTAAAATAACAACAACGATGAAAAGAAAGGCTTCAACACAAAAATGGGAAAAAAGGACCTGACGAATCAAAAGGAAATACTGACCTCTTAGGAGACTGGAGGATGGAAAAATGAGATCCATAGGAGAAAGAGAAGAAATATGACCACCGAAAACTAAAAATCAAGAAATAGATTCTGAGGCTTTCCCTAATGAGGAAGAAGAGGCTGCTTGCCTTCCAGTGAAAGATATGGATCCCCAAGTGCTGCTGGGTCATCCAGTAAAGGTCAAAGGAAGAAGAGACAAATGGAGGTGGTTGGGGACTCTGGGTTGAGGGACATGAAGGCAGCCACTGGTCAACTTGAAACAACAACGAGGTCTGCCTGTTGTATTTTTGGGGTATGCATCCAGGATGAGACAAAGAACATACTCAAGACTTGTCAAGCTGAATGATTAGTGTCTTTTGTCCCTTTACACAATACCTTTTCCCCTTCCTCAGTTGAATTACTTCTCTCGGGAACTTTCAGAATTTATTTTTGAGAGCTTCCCTGGCATGGGAGAACAGTAGCTGCTTCCTCTTCAAAGCACTCAGTTCCCCTGGCTTTTGGAAGAGCCTCAAATTTCTGTCTTAGCTCCAAGTGTTAAGTGGTCCTTTTTCATTTGTTTCTCTTCTGTAGACACTCTTCCATCTTCCAACCTCATGACATTGGTCAGGGTTTCCATCTGCCTTTTTGTATTCTCTGTCTTCCTTGCTTTCAACACTTGCCTTACAGTTGTGGTTTGTAGGGGATAGGGAGGACAATGCTGCAGCAGGCCACAACGAAAACCTCCTTCCTGCCTTCTACAGATCTGACAGACTCTCTCCAATCCTCAGAAGACCCGTTAAAGGCTTATTACCCAGCATTTATGTTCCTTAGTTTATTTCTTTACCTGGGAGTTTTTGCTTCCTCTCTTGGTAGGAGAACCCTTCCATTCTGAGATGGAAACAGATCCTGCTCTATGACTTGGTCTGCATCGATTTCACTGTCTTTGTGACCCAATGACTTTCCTAGTGTGGGGAATAGAGGAATATTTTCCTCTGCATTTCAATAAATACTTCTAACCTGGGGGACAGGGTTGGGGGTGGGGAAGGAGAATGAATTCCCTTATAGAACAAGGGACTATATTGGAAGGATTTTAGAAGTACAATGATTGGGGAGGCCTACTGCAAGGCAAGCAGAGCCAGGATGACGAGTAGTCAGCAGAACTGTACCAAAGAGGGGGAGAAGTGGGGAAATCATTCCAGGGACTCATTGGGGTTCAAAAACAGCAGATGAATTTAACTGAGTAAATAGGGATTAACTAAGGTTAGCAGCCACAGCTCAGAGATCTTACTCAAATAACAGCCCATTTCAACATAGAGTTTAAAGGGAAGAGAAAGGGGGAGGGGCTGCTGGGAGAGGCACATACCCAAAGGTAGGCAATGCCTGAAATCAAAGCAAGAGCTACCTGAAGGTAGACTTAGATGGCTGTGGGGCTCATGTGGGAAGGGCAGGAGTGACCTAAGATTGGCAGTGCTACTTAATTCATATTTTCAGTGCTGACTCAATCACTGACTATCCATCATGTGCATCACTGGTGCACTGGATATGACTACTGCAGAGATTTGGTTGGTGATTCTTAAATGATGGAGAGGGTTGGTAAATTCACCTTGGGGGAGCCCTTTGAAAGCCAAATATTGGGGTTCTTAGCTGGGATGGTTTTAAGTAGGTCATGTTACAAAGAATATCAGCAGATGCTATTTTTGTGGTAAGATGTACATTTGATTGAAGGGAAATTTATCACCACTAAAGGCATCTTCCTCAGGAATATTTTGTGTGCATAAAGTAACTGGAGCTTTGCTGCTTTTCCCTATGAAGGCTAGACCTTTTCTCTCAGGCAGTTGCAGCAGGCTCCTGTGTGCAGTGAACCCTTAGGAAGAGGGTTGTCCCTGAAACAGCCAGTGTTCCTTCTTGCCAAAGAACCATACTAAAGAATTCTGCAATTGTTGTTGCCAATAACCTTGAAGAATAATAGAATTGTTTAGAGCAGCGGCACTAAAAGTGGATGGCTGATTTCCTGAACTTCCAAGACTCTAAACGGCTGCAATTTAATTTAATTAAAATGAAATCTGTGCAGAATGTATTATTACATATTGATAATGCACCCGGACACAGGGAATTATTTTGACAAAATTCGCATAATGGATGCAGATCAGAGCCCCTGAGCAAGCCAGTTTGTCAAACTCAGTGAGGCTGCATGAGAATTCCAACAGCAGGCCTAACCGCACAATTAAACCTTCTTTACATTGTTTTGCAAGCAGCAAAGAAAGAAACTAAATGAAATCAAATTATTTCCCAATATCATGCCTTAATTAAAGCCAGGGACGACAAGACTGGGCAAAATCTGCTCTCCAAGTACTTACTTACATGCAGTTCTGAGGTTGGGAGCCATGTCTGAGCATCACACAGGCTTCCCACTAGATCAATTCATGGTAGAGGAGTCAGAAGAGTTTTGACTCTAACAAGCTGGATGACCTTGGGGGCTTAACATCTAAGCCTCAGGTCTTTCCTGTTCTGAAATTCTATAGCACTTAAGAACCAAAGCAATGACCTTGGGCTTTGTCTTCTGCCCTTTGGGAGGATTTTATGTCTCTTCTTGATTGGTGGTGGTCTTTCTCATATTGATCTTATTACTGACCAATCAGCCATTAGAATCATCAATTCCAAATATCTCCATTTTAAGAGTATAATTTATCATGGTGATACTTGTAGTTTGCATTCCAATAACCTGTACAGTGCTTCTAGTTCTAATTCCTATGATCAGAGGATCTTGGGTCTAGAGTTGGAAGGGACCTCATACATCAGGTGGAAGTCAATCTCTCCTTAGCTGAAGCTCCAACTGAAGAAGATGTTCTGAATGCCATTAGGCTCCTCTTGTATGGCAAAGCACCTGGTGCTGATTCCATTCCAACAGAAATCTAGAAGACATGGGGTCCACTGCTCATACAAAAGCTGATTGAAGTCTTCCAGGTTGTATGGCAAGAAGAGGTTATCTCCCAGAAGTTCAAGGATGCCTCTTTTGTTTACCTCTATGATGGAAAAGGAAATAAGTTGTCCTGTGACAATCATGGGGGATGGGGGGTGTTCATCTCATAGTTGTGGTCAGCAAGATTCTTGCCAGAGACCTCCTTAACAGGTTGATCCTTCAGCTGGAAGATGGTCATCTGCCCAATAGCCAGTGTGGTTTCGGAAAGGGCCGAGGAACAGTTGATATGGGGCTTTCTGCCCGACAACTCCGAAAGAAATGTAAGAAGCAGAATAGAGGCCTGCACCCTACTTTCATTGATCTGACCAAGGCCTCTGATACTGTCAGTCATGAAGGCTTGTGAAAGATTATGGCAAAATTTAGTTACCTGGAGAAGTTCATCAGTATTGTATGAATTCCACAATGGCATGCTCGCACAGGTTCTGGATTTTGGATGATGCTCTTGTGCTTTCCCAGTCACTAATGGAATGAAGCAAGGCTGATTGCTTGCTCCCATGCTTTTCAGCGTGATATTTTCAGCAATGTTGTTAGATGCCTTCAGGGAGGATGAACATTGCATCAAGGTCAGCTATGGCACTGATAGTGAAATATTTAACTTGAAAAAGCTACAAGCTAAGACTAAAGTGGAGGGAAACTCTCCATATGACTTTTTGACTGTGCACTCACTGCAGCCTCTGAAGCTGAGATGAAACAGAGTATGGATTGATTCTCTACCTCCTAAGCTCATTTTGCCATTACAATTGACACCAAGAAAACAGAGGTTCTCTACCAGCCAGCAACACACCATCCACTTGTGAAATCATTGGTTACAGCAAATGGGGAGATTTTGAATGCTAAGGATAAGTTCACATACCTTGGCAGTGGTCTTTCCAGGGATGTACACAGAGATGATGAACTGATGCACACATTGCCAGAGTGAGCTCAGTGTTTGGGAGGCTCCAAAGGAAAGTGTGGGAGAGAAGAGGTATTAGGCTGCCTACCAAACTGAAGGCCTATAGATGCTGACCTTGATGTTGTATGCCCGTAAAACCTGGACAATATACCAGTGCCATGCTAGGAAACTGAATTGCTTCCCTTTGAAATGTCTTAGGAAGATTCTGAAGATCACCTGGCAAGATGAGGTACTGGACACTGAGGTCCTTTCTTGAGGTGAACTGCCAAGCATTCCAATTCTACTGCAGAAGGTGCAATTGCAATAGGCTGGCCATGCTGTTTGAAGGCCAAATGTATATGTTTGCCTAAAAGACTATTTTACAGAGAACCCAAGGCAAGAAGTCACATGGAGGTCAAAAGAAATGATAAAAGGAAACTCTCAAAGTCTCTCTGAAGAACTTTGGAATTGATTGTGAGACATGGGAGACACTGGCAAAGGACCACCTAGCATGGTATGTCCCCATCAGAGAAGGTGCTGTGCTCTGTGAGCAAAGCAGAATTGAAATAGCTCAAAAGAAATGTGAGATGCACAAATTTAGAGACATCTCCACTCCAAATACTCATGTGGATGCTTTGTGTCCAACCTTAAGGAGAGCTTTCTGAGCTTGTATTGGTCTGATCAGCCACTGTCGTACACACTGTACCTGGGTCCTGAAAGAGCGATCGATGTCACACCTCTTCCTGATTCCACTCCACAATCATCTCCAGGCTTTCATCACCTTCCTCACCTTAAGTCTCTCCTCACTGCAATCCATCCTCCAGTTAGCCACTAAAGTGATTTTCCTAAAGTCTAAGTTTGATCATGTCATCCCCTACTCAATGAACTCCACTGGCCATCCAAAGTCCTTTATAACCTGTCCCATCCTACTTTTCCAATATTCTTAGAGTGTATTTCTTGACATGCATATATTCTTTGATTGAGTGACACCGGCCTTCTGGCTGTCTCACAAGCAAGACCCTTAATCTCTTGGCTCTGGGCATTTTCTCTGACCATCTTCATTGTCTGGAATGTTTGCCTTTCTCAGTTCCACTGACTGATCTCCCTGGCTTCCTTGAAGTTCCAACTACATCCCACCTTCAACAGGAAGCCTTCCGAAACCCCTCTTAATTCCAGTGCCTTCCCTCTCTCAATAATTTTGTATTTATCCTGTCTATAGCTTGCTTTGTATATATTTGCTTGTTGTCTCTCCCATTAGACTGTAAGGTCTTTGAGGGCAGAAACTTTTTTTTGGCCTCTTTTTGTATCCCAAGTCCTTAGCATAGTGCCTGGCACATACCTAGTAAGCACTTAATAAATCCTTATTGATGAACTGATTGCTCAATCACTGAGAAGCAGGTCGTCCTGTTAAGACCATTGGACTCAGCCTGGATTCACGTTAGATAATAACTAGCTGTGTGACCACAGGCAAGTTACTTAACTTCTCAAGAGCCTCAGTTTCCTCATCTGTGAAATGGAGAAAATCTGAACACCTACTACCTGCCTCCCAGGCTTGTTATGAAGAAGAAAGACCCTGCCCATCTTAAAATGCTATTTCTCACCTGGCCTGTTATTTCAGGTCTGCCAGCCTCCAGGCCCTTCCCCTCTCTAATCCATCCTCCACTCAGTGGCCAAAGCAATTTTCCTAAAGTACAGATCTGACCATTCCATCCCCCACTCCCTTCAATAAACTCCTGTAGGAATTTTAACTCCTCGTCCCTCTAGGATCAAGTATCAACTCTTCTGTTTGGCACTGAAAGGCCTTCACAACCTGACCCCTTCCCCCTTTTGCAATGTTCTCACCCTGTACTCTCCTCCATGTACTTTACAAGCCAGGGACACTGGCTCTCTTGCTGTTCCTCCCCCGTGATGCCGCACCTCCCCTTTTTGTCTTTGTACTGGCTAGCTCTCTGGGCCCAGACTGCCACCTCCTCCCCCTCCTTTGGCTTGCTTCAGGAACTGGCCTGATCGCTGGCTTCTGCAGCCTCTTCTGCATTGACCTGGTGTGGTCCTGTTTATGCACACACACATTGTCTCTTCCATTACAGTGGAAGATTTCCCAGGGCAGGGATATCTCCATTGCTTAGTACCTGGCATACAGTACATACTTAATGAATGCTTACTGACTGACTAACTGATCAAAGTTCCTTCCAACTCTAGAATTTCTAAGACCTGAAATACTGAATTTACTGAGAAGCACAAGGAACACCAAAGGGGAACAAGAATTTCTCATGAAGCCTAAGTTACAAGTTGAAGGCCACTAACCATTTCCAACAAACACATGAAGCTGAGCTGTTCCATAGTTAGAATGTTGTAGTTGCTAAGTAGGAAAGACAGACTAAATGTCAGGTCTAGAAACCTGACCAAAGAAATGGTAAGTCAAAGGTCACAGTTAGAAGGTGACATTTAGCTTTAGAGATAGCTAGAAGTTGGATGTCATGCAGCATCACTGACTTGTAACCAACATGACAAAGGGAAAGACGTGCTTGGGAGCAAAAAGCCTGAAGAACACCTGTTACCAAGGCCTGTCAATCTTGCCTTTGTAATATCTCTTGAAAATGACCCCTTCTCTCCTCTGGAGCTGCCACCACTCTGGTGCAGGGCCTAACTTATCACCTCATACCTGAACTACTGCAATAGCTGCTGGGGGGTCTGCCTGCCTCAAGTCTCTCCATACTTCAGGTCATCCACCCTTCAGTCACCAAAGCGCAGGTCTGATGATGTCACCTCTGCCCCATCAACAAACTCCAGTGGTTCCCCATGGCCTCCAGGATCAAATACAAAGTACTCTGGTTGGCATTCAAAGCCCTTCATAAACTGGCCTCCTCCTACCTTACCATTCTTCTTACCTTATGCCTCCACATATACTCTTCAATCAGGTGACACTGGCCTTTGTGCTGTCCCGTAAACAAGACACTCTAAATGCTCTGGGCATTTCCTCTGGCTGTTCTCCATGGTTGGAATGCTTTCCCTCCTCTCCTCCACCTACTGACCTCCCTGGCTATCTTGAAGTTCCAACTAAAAATCCCGCCTTCTACAGGAATTCATCTTGGTTTTTTTTTTTTTGTTTGAGGAGGGAAGGCAAGGTAATTAGGGCTAAATGACTTGCCCAAGGTCATACCACTAGCAAGTGTCAAGTGGCTGAAGTCAGATTTGAACTCAGGTCCTCCTGACTTTAGGGCTGGTGCTCTATTCACTGCACCACCTATCTGCCCTACAGGAATGAATCTTAATTCTAGTGCCTTTTCTCTGTTAACTATTTCCTATTTATCCAGTACATAACTTCTTTGTACATATTTGTTTACAGGTTGTCTCTCCCATTAGACTGTGAGCTCCTTGAGGGCAGGGACTGTCTTTTGCCTCTTTTGTAGCATAGTGTCTGGCACACAGTTGGCACTTAATCAACATTTATTGACTGACTGAATGAAAATGGAATTTGAATTTAACCTGTGGAATGTTCAAACCCCAATTGCCATCAACTGTTTAAGTAACTGGGAGTCACAGTCAGCACAAATGCAAATTAATTCATCAGGACAACTGAACACTGTTAGTTACATACCTATTGCCTCTGCCAGGCCCGAAACCTTCTGCCCATAGATGTCGGTTTTGTTCCAGGCAAATGTGTAGACCAGATTGATTGCAGCAGGAAACCACTTCTGCATTAAACGACCCTCCACGGCCACAGTGAGGTGCACCCTGATCATCCCCATGGGGATAGCAGAATGAGTCAGAAGAATTCGGAGCAGGGTTTTGTAGCCTGGGGTTCGGCTGCTCAGGTAACTCAGCTTCACAAAGCTGGACGGGATGGGGATCTCCTCCTGTACAACCTTGATGGAGAAGCAACATGCAGGTTCTGTTAGGTGGGCAGTACAGAGAGCCAATAACTGCACATCTGTCCTATGGCCGTGCATTGCAGGAGAATGCAAGCTCGGCGCAACTGTTTGACTCTTGCATTTTTCATACCCACCCAGCAAGTAACAAAATGCTTGGTGGATAGTAGGTACTCAAAACATACTTGCTGATTAACTGATTGAGAATCCTGGTGAGACAAGGGATCAGATCTGAAAATGAAAACCATCTTCTCCGGCCTCCAAGCCAGGAAGTCTGGGGGCAGGCACAATGCCTGTTTTTCACACATCTTCCCTACAACTGCTTGGTAGGAGGTGGACAAGTTCACATGTTAGATGTGCAGAAATTCTATGCTCTGGGTCCCATGAAGAAATCTCTCTCTTACACACACACACACACACTCATGCACATGAACACACGTATGCACATACACACACTCACATGCACACACTTTTCTTATTAGGCTCTAAGATTCAGATTGTAACTGCTTTTCTATAACCCTTATTCAGGCTGAGCTCTCCAAGACTAAAGACCTGAGAGGTAAGCCCATCCAGCAATACCTTCTGACAAGCATTACAGTTACCCTACAATTCAGCTTCATGGCTGCTGGGGAGCTTGTTTTCCTTGAGCATGGCCTTGAATGCTAAATTTTTCATGAAATTGTATGCTCACCTCTCACTGTGCTTGGCAGTACCAAATTCTGGGAATGAGTTGCCATAAGATGGCACCTATGGGAAGCAAATAACGCCTTTGCAAACTGGGTCTTAACCTTTGGATGTTGTGTTAAAATGCCACAGTTGGGAAAGAAAAGAGGGAAAGACATGATGGAAATTGGGTACTAAGGTCAAATCCTATGTACCCGGATGTCCACCTTCCAAAAACTGTCAGAGAAACAGCCCCTGGTGCTAAATGATCTGATTTAGGGCAAGGATGGCCAGTGCATTTATTTCAGTCCTGTTTTTCACATATTGCATGGACAACTTCAAAGCGGCCCACAGAGACTGTGCATTGTTAGAGAAGCAATATATGTTTGCCAGGTTTGGAGGTCTAACACATGACACTTCCTTTTGCCAGGGAATTCCTGGTCATTCTGTTGTTCCCTAGTGTTGGTATTCCCCTCTTGGACCTGCTGACTACCCATCTGTCCTTCCTGCTTATTAAACTGCTATCTGATCCCTCTCAGATGGTAGCAGTAGGACAATGGTGAACAAGAGCATGGTATTTTCCTAAAGTGACATGCTATTCCTAGGGTCAATTGAACAAGTCTTCTATTAAAATAAGATCCAAACTTCTTCATAGTATCTGTGAAGGAACTGAAGTGTTAAGTCAATGTAGTTATCCAATACTATCTTGCTCTTTACTTCCTGGTTTCTTAGGAGAAAGTAACTGGAAAAGCAGGGACAGAGATACATGGGCAGATTCCACTGGGCAATGCTCTAGCCTGGTTTAGGACCTCTGGACACTGCTAACCGGCAGGGAAAGATGTTAATCAGGATGGAAAACCTTTTATACCTAGTCTTCTCCAATGAAAAGAAGGGATTCTCTGTCCAACAAAATGAAGCATTTTCTCTGCCTATCCCTCATCCCTGGAATGTACTCCATCCTCTGCTCAGCCTACTGATCTGTCTGGCTTCCTTTAAGTCCCAGTTAAAATCCTATCTATTATTGGAATCCTTCCCCTGCCCCAGCCCATCTTAATTCTTTTCCTTTTCTTTTGCTAATTACTTCCTTTTTGTCCTGTCTATATCTCACCTTAAATATATTTGTTTGCATGTAGTTTCCCTCATTAGACTGTAAGCTCCCTGAGGGCAATCTTCTGCTTCTGTGTTTCCAGTACTTAGAACAGTGCCTAGGATATAGTGCTTCATATTCTAATGTTTGCTGATTGACTGAAGTTTCAACACAATCTAAGTTCCCAGAGAACAAGAACTGGGTCGATTTTGTCTCATTTTGAGGAGGAATTAGTCTGGCAATTTGAGAACTGCTTTTTCTAAACTCTCTAGGAGTTTCAGTAACAGGTAAGTAGAAAGACTCAAAAGTCAAGCAGACTTTAAAATCAACAAGTCTGAAAACAACTGATCATTGATTGCTAGGCAAACTAATGTGCCATACCTTCTGAGTACTAGAGGGAGAGTGGGGGAAAACCAGGCTCTGAATTGGATTTCTGGAGGGACTTCAATTTCAGGCCCACAAACTGGCCATACTCATAGGCTATACTGTTGTTGTTCAGTCATTTCTGTCATGTCTGACTCTTCATGACTCCACTTAAAGGTTGTTTTGGCAAAGATACTGGAATGGTTTGTCGTTTCCTTCTCCAGTTCATTTTACAGATGAGGAAACTGAGGCAAAGAAGGTTAAGTGTGTCTTGCCCTGGGTCACACAGCTAAGAAGATTCTGAGGGCAGGTTTGAACTCAGAAAGATGAATCTTCCTGACTCCAGGCCCAACATTCTATCTACTGTGCTACCTAGCTGCCCCAACTATAGTATTACAGATCTATATTTATCTTACTCTCTGAGCTAACCAGACTATATTATTACAGATCTATTCTGGTTAGCTCAGAGAGTTACATAATGGTGTGGATCATGTTAATGATTCCCATATGAGTCAATTAGCTTTTCTCTACTCCATGGACAGAGGCTTGAAGACTGAGGTAATTTACACCATTAATTACTTGGGGCCCTGGCTAAAACATTTTTCATATATGAAAGATAGCACACTATATAAGTGGTACACAGGCAAAAGTTACAGCTTTTCCTCTTTCTTATCATCACTGTCAATACTATGTAGTTTTCATAACTCATAAGTCAGTTTGCCTACCTGCAGCTCTGGAACAACAGTCCCCCTCTCAGGGCAGGACCCTCCAAATGATGTGAGGGGAGAAGGGAGCACAATGGGGCTTGGGCTCATCAAACCAGAGATGTCACAGGATGGAGAAGGGCCAGTAGCTCTCTGCATGGTCACTTTCTCCACTACTATGAATTGGTTCCAAGGCAACCAGAGGGTCCTTTTCTCAGACAAGAATGGTGATCGGTCAAAGACCAATGTGACTGATATCCCTCCAATGGCCACAAGATCAAAGCTAAAAAAGGAAAATATAAAAAAGTGTCAAAACAATTGTCAAAACAACCAAACGCAATTAATGAAGAGAAAAATGCTTTCAGTCCCTTTCTCTCATTTTTTTGATATGAAGAACTCACTTCTTGATTTTCTATATGTTGGGATTCCCTGCTCTTTGGATAATTGGTAGGTACATTTTTATTTCAAGAATGATTTTTTTCCCAATAGGCCTCTTGGCTTCCTTGCCTCACCATTGGGTACTCTGTACTCTGGGGAAGTAAGGTAATAGTGCTTTTTAAAAACTTTTATAGATGTCTCTTTTTTCTGCATCACAGTCATTTTGGGAAACAACACCCTTGCCTTTCCCCCAAGAAATGAACCTTCTCCCTTGCAACAAACAAAAACATTTAAGCATAAACAACCATTCTAAACAAGTATGCAACATTCTGTCCCCAGAGCCCCCCGCCTTTCTGCTATGAGGCAGGAATACGTTTCATTTTCTGTTCTGGGTCCTCCATTGGTGTTCCCTTTGCTCAGAGTTCAGCTTCTCTTTTGTGACTGTCCATTTACATAGCTGAAGTTATCGGGTGTTATTTTTCTTCTGATTCTGCTGATTTCTAACTGTATGAGTTCATACAAATCTTCCCATGTTTATCTGAATTCCTCATAGCCTTCATTGCATACTGCATGATATTATTCCATTCCATTCATATGTCACATACATAGACATATAAACACACATCCAACCATTTCCCAAATGGTTGGGGACCAAACTCATTTGTTTCTAGGTCTTTGCTGACACAAAATGGGCCGCTATGAAAATTTTGCTATACATAAGACCTTGTTCTCTGAGTTTGACTAGCTTGTGGCATGTGCCTAGTAGCATGATTATAGAATCAAAGGGTATGAACAGTTTAGTAATTTTTCTTATGTATTTCCAAATTATCATCCAAAATGGCTACACTCTACCAACAGCATGTTCCTGTGCCTGTCTTCCCACAACTCCTCCAAGGCTGGCCATTGTTTTTTCATTTTATGGAAAGTTAATGTTTAACTTAAGACTAAACAAAGCCCACATTGCAAGGCAAATCTACTATAAAAACACATATGTAAAATATTTGAGGATAATCTCTTGCTTTGGGTTATTTACATCATGCCCCTGATCCACCTGTGTGAATAACAGACAGCCCCCACACTCTTCACTAGAAGGTCTAATTTTTCCTAGCCATCTAAGTGAGGATCAGTAAGGGGAAATGATTTATTTAGGATTACAAACAGACTGTACACTTCAACTCTGGTCCATTTACAGTAGATAACATTAATTTCTCAGTTTTATTTTATACCTTTGAGTCCATGGCTTTGAGATAATAGATATGAAATTACTTTTAAAAGCACAGAACACAACACAAAAGTATTATTCTAACTAACACAGTTATAATAGTACATGTCATATATCATGTATTAGCATTTATGGAAGAAAGAGACTGAAGCAATACCTTGCATTTCAAAAATTTCTATAAAAGACACCTCTGATGTGATGAAAATCCTTGACAAGGAATCAATTAGTTACAGATATAAAACCAATTTTTCCATATGGCATTTATTAAAGGCTTACAGATCACACTGTGATGGAGAAATCTTTCAGATTTGAAGAGAAAAGCTAATATTAGATTTTTTTCTTTGTGTTTCTTTTAGTCAAGCAGTTGTAAGATCATGATAATGTTCTAGTGGAGGACTTCTACATTCAGTAGCAATCTAAGATAATCTAGACATCACTAAAATAAGCAGAGGAAGTGAGGAGTAGAGAGCAAACAAATCTTGGAGCTATAGTAACAAGGTGAGTCTAGGAATAGTGAGAAGGGCACTGCTCTGATTACTCAGAGGCTTTGTTTCTAGACCATGTACTACCACTGATTTAGCTCTCTAACCTTGGAAAAATCATTAGCACCATTGGAGCAACACTGATCTATTTACTGGGTTAGGAGAGGGTGGTAACGTACGCCCATGAAAAGGTTTTTGTTTTAATCATTTGAAAGTTGGGGCTTCCAAATTCAAAGGATAATTTCTTATCCAGCATATTGAAATGAATCTGTAGTCATTTCTTGATATTCTCCTGCTGTAGATAACTTATAAAATTGCTTGCTGATTAAATGACTAATAATTAGATGTTTTTTGAAGCCTCAAATGCCTGAGAACCATGACCACAGCCAAGAAGAAATGTTTTCTATATGTTCACTTCTTGAGGATTTTCCACACAACCATAAGTCCCCTTTCATCAGCATGGATAGTTGAGAGTTGACTAAATAAAAAAGGCCTAAACTATATTGAATGCTACATAGCCTTATGAAAAAACAGACCCATTCAGAGCCAGGTATGTATGCCTGCGGCTGGCCAGAACAACATTGTTTATGTGTGGAGAACCAATGAAAGGCCATCTGGAACAGTTAGAATCCTCAATCCTCAGATTGAGCTATTTGTTCAGTCTACATCAGCAGTTCTCAACCTGTGGGTTGCGACCCCTTTGGGGGTCGAACGACCCTTTCACAGGGATCACAGGGGTTGCCTAAGACCATCAGAAAACACATATTTTCGATGGTCTTAGGAACTGAGACACTGCTCCTTTATCCATCTCCAGGTAGGTCTGCCCACATGCAGATATGCCCACATATGAGAATTAAAGGGTCGCGGCATTAGGAAGGTTGAGAACCACTGGTCTAGAAGAAGGGTGGGGATCCTGCGACCTCGAGGCCACTTGTAGCCCTTTAGGTCCTCAAGTGGGGCCCTTTGATGGAATCCAAACTTCACAGAACAAATCCCCTTAATAAAAGGATTTGTTCTGTAAAACTTGGACTCAGTCAAAAGGCCACACCCAAGGGCCTAGAAGGCTGCATGTGGCCTCAAGGCCACAGGTTCCCCATATCTAGTCTAGAGTCTGTCTTTCAAAGTCAAAGCCAATTTTTATGTCTCCAGAGCCTTGTAAGCACTTTGATAGATATTTAATTTCACTGAGGCAGATATTCCCTTTTACAATGTTGACCAATAATCCATATCCATATCCTCTCATTCTGTGCAGTTTGTCTACATGCCGTTCCATAGAGGGCCTACCTAACTAGAAGCCTCTCCCTGGGTCTCCTGGGATTGGATGGATGCACCAAGACATTCAGACTCGCCAGTAGTTATTGGTGCCCCTTGCCATATGACTGGCCCACCTTTCCTAGTTGCATTTCCCTTTGACATCCTTAATGCACCTTTGGTTGCAAAATTCTTCACTGATAATGTTCACACCCACCATGCACCCTTCTATTGAGCTCTGGGTCACCATCAATTTTAATTCTTTAGAAGCAGTATGGCATAGTAGAAAGAGCACTAGTTCCAGAGTCACGGAAACTGCATTAAAATTTGGCTTTTGACACTTAGTGCCTCTCTGACCTTGGATATGTCACCCTTGGGCTTCAGTTTCATCTTCTATTAGATGAGGGAGTAGGACTTAGTGGCTTCTAGTTCTATGTTCTAGTTCCAGTTCTAGTTTTATGACCCTATGATACTGTGGTATTCCTTGACTTGTGGTTGTAAGGCATTGCTAGTAGGATATTAGGGTGAAAAAGAGGGACCCCTGTTTCTGAGAAATACTTGGGCTCATTAAATGCACAGTGTGATTTTCTGAAGTTAATCCAGCCTAAACTTCTTTTCTTTTTTTCCACAGGATTACTAGACTGGTAATTTAGGGAAATTCTATAGGTATCATTTACTTAGGGTAGGCAAAGCATTTGACAAATTCTCTCTGGCTTCTCACCCAACAGGCCCTCTGCAGAGCCCACAGGTGACTGGGGATAGATTCTGAAAGGAAGTTATGAAAAGAAACAGGTGTGAACTCTTGCAAAGAAGCTACAGAAGCATGAGATCAAGACAAAGAAGAGACATGGCAAAGAGAAAGTAGAAGGAACTTTCTTAAGAAAGGACAATGAACTAGAGTCAGTGGCAAGAGGTTCCCTATAGGCTCCTTCCCACCTCTCCTCCACCTGCTACTGGGAAAACCCAAAGTACCCAGGTTCTCTCCAATGTTCCATAGCCCTGTACTGTCAGAAGTGGTGCTTCAGAACATTGAGGTGCTCTACATTTGATGGAAGGGCTTTAATGCTTCCTTATCATTCTCTTCATTATAGTATCATGTAAATAAGTATATACAAGGAGACAACCCTTCAGTCCCTGGAGGACCGGAGGTGGTTGTTTGGGGACACAGATGATACAAGTGTTGGCTACTTGATGGAACACTTTTTGTGCTCAAGTTTAAGTAAAAATCCTTTACTTAGGATGCTACATGATGATATTTTGTCATTGGCCAGAGTCAGTGAAATGGGAGCTCAGAGTGGCGAATTTGGTGGGACTACATAATCACTGTGGACAAGTTGGAGGCATGTGGCCTAGGTGACAGTATAATTCAGTAGATTCAGAATTGGTTGAATGACCGAACCTAAACTCGATCATTACTATCCACTTGAAAGAAAGTAACTCATGGAATGCCCTGGGAACTTCAAGCAGTGAGATAGGCCATTGGGAAGACACAAGACACGTATGTGATTGTGTATGTGTATGTGTATATGTATATGTGTGAATATAATTTTTTGGGGGGGTAGCCTTCAGTGTACTTCCAATTCTATGCCCCTGGTAACAATCTAGGCTCTTCAGATGTTAATCTTGGTCTTCCTTTGTCTTCCCCCTCCTCCCCACTCCCTGCCCGCCTGATTTCCTACTTCTGAAATGTACTTAATCTGATGAGCCAATAAACTCGGGATTGTTGTCACACTGTCACCATATGTCCAACACATGACAATGGGAAAGTCTTGTTTATATTTAGCACACCCTTTTTGGAGCTTAAGTGGAAAGCTATAGCCAGAGGGGAGATTTAGCAGGCTGACTGGGCCTAGTATGTCATCTGTATACACTTGATTTCCACAGGGAACTCTGAAGGGGAATGGATTTGGTATCTCACTCTAAAAAGACAAACATATTATTCCTTTGGTACTTTGTGTAATCTAGAAACAGAAATCCTAGGACTTTTTGGAGGCGCGATTCCAAAATACAGCAGGGTTCTCTCAGTGCCTTCACTGAGTACTGTGTGAGATGAAAGAGTATACAGTCTGAGTCTGAGATCAGAAAAGGTCTTTATTCTTCCTCATGAGAAGGGACTCTGCCTCTGTTGCTCAAATGGCGTCTGCCAGGGAGAGAGCAACATGTAGAAGCAAGCCCATGGTTATATACCTTCTAATGCAGAAACCCAACCCCCAACTGGCCTCCAATCTTATTGGTGGGACTTACAATCTAAGCACAGGAATCTATCTTGGAGACAAAGGACACGGAAACATGTGGGTGTCCAATGCAAGGCCAGGAAAGCAGTTTTATCTTTATCTGGCATATCTTGTGCTGAGTTGGCACTAGGGAGGGTCTCCATTGCTCTAAGTCCCAGATTCCTGTAAGGTCAGGTGACCTCTAAACTTAGGCCTAGTGGATGCTGAAGATTTGATTTTTCAGAATGGGGAAACTTCACTGCAACTTATTCCTCACAGTGCCATTCCCTTCACTGAGACCTTCTGCATACCAGTAAGAAAAACTGAGGGCTTCTCTTTCTTTTTCTCCTTTTTTTCTTCCTAGAACATGCCTAACAAGGAAATTTGTTTTGCATGACTTCATATTCGTAATGGGTTTGGTATTTCTTACCTTCTCAACAGATGGGAGAGGGGGTAAGGAAAGGGAGATAATTTGGAAATGAAAATAAAATTAAACTGCATTTTTTCAAAAAAAGAAAAAACTGAGGGTTTATCAGATCTCCATAGGAAATCCAGGATCCCAGGAGGTACACTCTATTCAAAGAGGTGGTTGTACCCATATCAATGTCTCAATTCTTGGCATGTGGGTGAAAATATTGGGCAAGGGAGAAGCTGGTTCAATACAAAAGGCACTGGCAACTAAGCTACAGGAAATTCTCATTATTTATACTAATTGAGGGAAAAGGCCAGTTTGAGTCAATGGAAAGGCCCAATTAGAGACATTTGAGAGGAAATATCACATTAGTGTTGTGGAGTACATAGAGACATCCAGCCTAACTACCACTAAGGCTGGGCCTGCTTTAATGACTAGATGGCTCCTCTGTAATTAGAAAGAGAATTTACATACAAACAAATTATACACTGAAATTCACAGAAGTAGTTTGTTTTCTTAAGTAGGTTAAAAATCCCCATTGCCATCTTTCATAGCATTATAGAATCTCAGCTTTGGAAGGAACCTCACTCTGAAAGCCTGGACTTGAACAAAAATCCTCCTCAACATTGATATCAAATAGAAACAGAGGTCAGTGAATGGTACACAAGGATCCCTGCAGGCACATATTGACATAGGAAACCACATATTAACATTATCTATGCCTTATTGTATTTTCAGTTGTTTTGTTAAATATTTCCCAATTACACCTTAATCTGGTTTGGGCCATACTTGGAGTGTTGCATGTTACAGGTAGCATTTTTGACAACTCTGTTCTACAACATACTACCAAACAAATAGTCAATCTTCTTTCAAAGCGGGGACCTACTTTTCTAGCATAGAGGAAGCTACTACCTACCTGATGAGCCCATCCCTTCCATTTTTGGATAGTTCTAACCCTTATAAAGTTTTTCAAGCTGCAATCTGCCCTTTTGTAGTTCCTCCAATCAGTTTCTCCTAGTCCTGACCCTCTTGACCAATTAGATTAAGTTTAATCACAGCTGTCATGTCTATCCACAGTAGTCATCTATTCTTTAGGCTAAACATCTCAAATTTATTCAAATGTAGGATGGAACGGTCTCTGATTTCCTATCTTCCTTTGGATGCTCTCAATGTCCTTTCTAAAATACAATACCCAGAACTAACCATGATACTCCAGGTGTGGTCTAACCGGGGTAGAGAACAGTAGAACTGACACAGGAGATGAGTAATACCAAGTCTTTATGATTGTTTCTCCTTATAATGTAAAGGGTTCTTCCCTTGCTGCCTGCAAAATTTGTTTTGAAGTTGTAAGATCTCAAGTTTGACTATAATGGTTCTTCATGAATTAAACTTGAAGTTTCTTTTTATTGGTATTCTGTGGATTTTCTCAACCTTTACTTTGCCTTTTACTTCTAATATTGCTGGGAATTTTTTTTTCTGTATTTCCTTCTGTTTGATATTCATTTTCCTTTTCATGAATTTTTTCAGGAGGACCTATAAGCCTGAGAGTATCTCTCTGCATTTTACCTTGAAGATCAATATTCTTATTTTATAGAACTCACATTCTTTAAATTTTAAAATTTTTTAAAATTATTTTCCCTTTTGCTTTTGCACTTTTTGCATTTCTAGTTTTGTTGTTCTCAATTTCAGAGAATTTACTGCCATTCAGTGTGTCCCTGTTTTTGTTCCAAATTCCCTAGGCAGTAGTTAGATTTGATGATTTTTTTCCATAAGAGTTCTAATTTATATCCTCATGTCTTTGATTTTGTCACTTAATTCTTTGATCGTTCTTCTGAACCATTTTAGAAATTCTTAGAATTGAACTCCCCCTGCCTTGTTTTTTGTTTTAAGGGACCCTGTATAATTTATTGTAACATCCTTTCCCAGGGGGTTCTGCCTCAGTTTGCTCTATCATAAAGTACTTGGTCCAATGACTTAAAAAACATTTATTCAGTTCTCCTCCTTAGTTCTTTTGTCTTTATCAGCCCACTGATTTTTCTATCATATCCTTGCTGTAAATGGGCTTCTTATTGCCAATTCTTTCTCCTTGGAATGCTCAGTGCTCTAGTGCCCCTCTCCCAGGCCTTGATGCCCTTTTTTCTGCTATTCTCTTAGACTACTGAGGCTGTAGGCTACAGCCTTACAAGGTGTGAGGGTAAGGATTTGGTACACCACTTTGAGGAACATATCTGCTTTTACCTTTCCCATTTTTTTGGACTTCATGTTCTTGACAATGATTTTCTTTAGCTCCTAGTCTGATCCTAGTCAAGAGGAGGTTGGAGGAAGTGGCCTCCCAGACATGTGTGTGTGTATGTGTGTGTGTGTATGTGTGCATGCACTTTGAGAAACCGTTATAGTTGAATCTTTTCTTCTCCCTCTTACTTCTGTTGCCTATTACTTCTTATGAGAGGCACATGAAATAATTTTGAGCATGATATACCTCTGGTGCCTCCCTTCTCCTCAGTTTTGGCCCCTAGGCTCCAAATTCCTCTGAAAGTACCCCCTTTCCTTTTTCTTAAGCCTCAATGCTAGGTGGATTCAGGGGCCTCACTGTTGTGGACTTAGAGCTTCTCTGGGCTGGTTGGAACCAGGGGTAGATGTTTAGGGGTAGTAGGGACTTCCATTTGACCTGGGAGCAGGGATACTGTGGCAAGGGGTTAACTCCAAAATTCGGTGCCTAAAACTACAGCTGTCAAGAGAGACATAAACTGACAAATTGTTGAGACCATGTCAGGAAGGGGAAAAGGGAGAGGTAGTACTTTCTTGCCCTAGGATCTCAGTTTTAACTGGAGCTTTGTTCTATGACCCTAATTCACTTGTCATGCCATGCTGTGTATTGTCTTCAATGGGGTTTTGTCCCCAAGGCTAGAATGAGCTCCAAGAAGGCCCGGAGCCATAACTTATCTAAATTTCCCACCCCAAACACAGGAGGGACTTAATCACTCCGGAATGGAGGCTGTTGATGACTACGCTAATGACGCTTCCTTGGCTTTGTTTTGAGCTAGTCTGAGTTAGGCCAGGCTCATTCCAAGTGCTGGCTGGGGGATAGAGATTTACAAGGTGACCACTTGGGGATTTGGCTCTCAAGGGTATGAGCAAGTGCTTTGAGGCTGTCTCTACATGGGGCCATTGACTGCAATGTTTTAGAGCAAGGACCTCGGAGGTCAGCTCGGGGGTGATGTCGGTCATTCCTTGAGGATGCCAGTCTAGACTAGCTATTATCAAACCTTGAGACAAAGATCAGAAAAAAAGAGAAACGATGCCCTTAAAACCAAAACACAACAAAACGTAGACCTTGTTTTGGGGGCAGCTAGGTGGAGCGGTGAATAGAGTACTGGCCCTGGAGTCAGGAGGACCTGAGTTCAAATCTAACCTCAGACATTTGACACTTACTAGTTGTGTGACCTTGGGCAAGTCACTTAACCCTCACACCCCCCTCCCCCCAAAAATCAAAACCCAAACTAAACTGATTAAGTTGTTTTAGCTATCTTAAGATGGTACAATATTTCATTTTTGGTGGAAATATTTTGGGCCATCTTTAGCAACCACAAAATCTTTAATTGCGCTCTTTTTAATTTTACTTTTTAAATGTTTGGGAATTGCCATGTAAAAAGAGTCAAATTACTGCAATGGGTCAAACTCTGCTACCCTTTGCACTGAATGTAGACAGATGTGTAGATGGTAACAAGGAAAAGAATACAGGATTGCTTAACTTGCTTATAACATCATATTGAGGCTGAGAGAGGAATCTGGCTGGGGACCTTGACAGAGAGGGAATGGAGAAAGGAAAATATGGTAATGAATGAACATGATCTTTGCTCCATCTACCTGGGGCTTGAGCTAGGAAGGTGAAGCTCCAGCAGAGAGCACATAACAGTAACTCACACTTAGATAGTACCTTAAATCATGTATCTCCTTAGAGCCTTACAACAACCTTATCACTGCCTTCTGAGGGACCTGTGAGGCACAGGTCCAGAGGGATTACCTGAGTTGCCCAGGCACAGAACTTGGGAAGGTGCCCGTAGCAAATTGGAATCTCGTTTTTCTAGGTCTAGCTCCTTGCTCATCAAGGCCCATTGCCTCTAGTGATGGCTGCTTCAGAGCTCTGGTCTTATACATGGAGGAAAGGCAGTATTTGGACCTGAAAGAATTAGGAACAATGAAGAAAACTAGTGCCTTACCTTCCGTCTTGTCGGCTGATAGTATATCCATAATCGCTGTGGCCTAAGAAGCTGACATTCACTCCAACGAGAGGTGTCCCATCCACAGCCACAACCTGGCCTCGAATCACACAGGCATGTCTGCAACAAGACAAAAGCCCAACATGAAGGTGTGTCCAAAGATGAGGGAAAATCTGGAGCAATTCTACAATCTAAGTCTTCATACGTGTATAGGTATGGGGCGATGTCTTTGGGCTGATTATACCTACCACAGTACTGGGTACGTAGAAGGTGCATCCTTCCCTATGGTTACTTTTTGACATGGGGACATTTGTTACTGTCAAATTTTCTTTTCCTGGAACAACTGATATGAAAGGTTGTATAGGCTACTATTTCATCCTATGGTCTTAAATACGTATTTTTTATAGAAAGCAATAGAAACAAAAAGAAAAGACAGGTCTCCCAAGTGAAATAAATGGTTGACTTAAGCTCAGAAGGGTCAAAACTCTTTACAACATCCCTTTCTTCAGTAGAACATCCATCCCATCAGATCGGTCTTCTTAATAGATAGCTTTCTAATGCATAGCATCTTGTTTAAAATCCTTTCATGGCTAGGTGATGCTGCAGTGGATAGAATGTTAGGCCTAGAGATGAGAAGACTCGACTCCTTGAGTTCAAATCCAGCCTAAGTCACTTACTAGCTGTGTGACCCTGGGCAAGTCACTTAACCCTTTCTGCCTCAGTTTTCTCATCTGTAAAATGAGCTGGAGAAGGAAATGACAAGCCGCTCTAGTATCTTTGCCAAGAAAACCCCAAATGGGATCACGGAGAGTCAGACGTGACTGCCAAACAACTGAAAAGCCAACCACAAAATAAAAACTTTTTATCTTGGCATTTATGGCCTTTCATAATCTATTTTCTTTCTACCTTTCTAGACTTAACTGACACTGTTTCCCTTTACATACCCCATGTTCTAAATACATTGTATACTTCATTCACAGTAGAGGGCCCCTAAAAGTCCTCTCCCTATATCTCTGCCAGTTGAAAACCTGTGCATCCTCCAACACCACCTTCTCCATGTAGTCTACCTTAATTTTCCCAGCTAGAAGAGATTCCTGCTTACCATGACTCCTCCCAGCACTTCATTTAAGCCTCACGCTATTCTGCACTCTTTGTAGTATACTGTTTAATGATCCTCTCTTTCCCCCCTATTCTATCAGACCCTAAGCTCTGTGAGTCCAAGAGCCATGTCTCATGCATACTAAAAGCCCCATTTAGTGGCTGGCACAGATCTTTACCTGAAGCAGCCACAGAATCAGATGGTTGAAATTAACAAAAAGTGCTCAGTACTCAAAAGATTTCATATGACTATATCCCAGGACAAACAAAGAAATCAGTCAGCTCCCTGGAGTTTTTAAAATAGAATCTGTCCTGAATTTATTAACATTTTCTTCAAAAATACCAATAAGCTATGGACTTGCAAATGTTACAGCAAGGTAAACTAGTATCACTATACACTACTGCCATATTTCTACCTCCTCCCTTCCTTAGGCTGAGTCTGTGACACTCATCATCTGCTTCTTCCTTTCACTTTTCCCCATAGTATTTCATCAAATGTTTCCTCTAGGGCACTGGGTTACTCTAATATCATTGTATTATACCTAACAAGAATCCATCAATCACCCAACAAAATTTTATTAAGCATTGTTGAGTTATGGAGATAGATACAAAGACAGAAGCCAAACAGTGCCTGCCCTCAAGGAGTTTGTTTTCAACAGTGCTACAAACATTTACATATATAGGTGGATATAAAATAGAAACATGCTAATTAAGGAAGGGGAGGCACTAGAAACTGAGGGGAGTAGGAAAAGCTTTGTAGAATCAGGACTCTAAGCCTATCTAATTTTGTGGTGTTTCTAGAGATCTTATTATCAACGCAAAGGCCTGTGGGTAGCCTAGGCATTGTTAACATGAAGAGACTATGTGGAAAATGAGTTTTCATGTGTGACAATTCTGTCTCTAGGCAAGATAATAGGAAGCAATGGCTCAAGTAGAAGTACTTGCTTCTAGAACATTCCAGTGTCAACTCAGTCACTGGGTCCCATTGACTACACCTTCCTCAATCTCTGGACTTTGGGGTGTGTGTGTGTGTGTGTGTGTGTGTGTGTGTGTGTGTGTGTGAACATGACTGAGAACTCCTTGCAGATTGATGGTCTGATCCTTCCCTTACGTACACAAGTAATAGAAAAGACCTTGGTCTAGAATCTTTGTCAGGTTCTTTTTCTGAAACTTGGTTTCAGAGAGCCATCTAAAAGAAGCATTTTGATAAGCTTGGTAAAAAGGAAACAGAATGTGCTGATAAAAGCTACCATACAATCTAGGGGTTTCAGACCTCAGGAATCAGTGGGGCTGAGAAGCTGTTGGGTTAGTGAAGTCAAAGGCTTTGAAAAAAGGCTTGATGTGATTTCCTGAGACTCTGATGTTCCTGAATTTCCTGGGTGAGTTCCCAACATGCCAAAGTATCTCTAGTTGACAAAGAGATTTTGCAACTCCAAGGGGGTGGGGAGGGGAGAGCAGGGGAGAGCAGAGCAGAGCAGAGCAGAGGGTTTTCCATGTTCTTTCAGTAAGACGGTTTAGATTCTCCACTCTCATGATCTTTTTGCACAGCCAGCCTGACATGGTCTCTTTGCACCATACGCACCAAACTCAGTCCTTTGATTATTTCATGAACACTAGTTGACAACATTTTCTCGTAGTTTGCAAAAGAAATACAACTTTATTTTGTGAGGCAAATGAGCCCATCACAGTTGTCAGTGTTCTGGGCTTTTCTGTTGTGTGTCTCTCTTGGCTCATCCTCATTCCCTTTCAGGGAAGGCCTGCCTTTTTGACTCTCCTGCTCTTTAATATTCCTTCTCTTTTATGAAGTGCTAACGACTCATCAAAATCATCATTATTCAAGACACTGTCTACCTGTTCTTCTCACTCAGTTCCCTCATCATTCATCAATAACGGATGCGTACTGGTCTTTCAACTCAACTTTTTTTTTATTTTTTATATTTTAGGAGCTCCACTGACTTATAGTATGTGCTAAAGCCTCATAAAACTCATTATTTTACAGTTATCAGTATTGAACTGTCTTTGTAATGGATTAGACTTGAAATGTTCTAAGCTTCCCCAGACCTGGCTGCATTTGTACTCATTATTTACACACTCAATGTCATCCATTTGTCACAAGAACAACGCTTAGCACTCTCTGCCCCTGCATTACCAGTTCTTCTTGTCATTTTGGACCAACATCAGTCGTCCAGAGGCAATATATGTTTCATAAATTTAGTGAAGGCATTAAAATGCTATTTTTTATTTGTAACACTATTGGCTGACACATCTCAGAGAGGGCTGATAAACCCACTTACCTAGCAAATTCTCCATTTTCAAAGGAAGTCCCTTAAGATGACCTGCTTCCCTAGGTTATCCTCCTCAGTGATTTTTTTTCCTTTTTTTTTTTTTCCGAGGGGAAAGGCAGGGCAATTGGGGTTAAGTGACTTGCCCAAGGCCACACAGCTAGTAAGTGTTAAGTATCTGAGGCTAGATTTGAACTCAGGTCCTCCTGACTCCAGGGCTGGTGCTCTATTCACTGTGCCACCTAGCTGTCATGTCAGTGATTTTTGCTACATCTTCTTACCAAGTGCCAGATAATAATAGCTGACACATACTGTAATTTAAGGTTTAAAAAGCACTTGGCACCTTGTTTGATGCTCACAATAGCCTTTTGAGGTAGGTGCTTTTATATTCATCCCTTCCTCTTTAAAAAAAATAATGAAGCTGAGCAAAGACAAATGGTCATTTGTATGTGTGTATGTGTGCATGTACATATGTATATATATATATATGTATATATGTACACACACATATAAAAGCTAGTCGAGGGTCATATATCTAGCAAGTGTCTGAGGCAGGATTTGAACTCCATTTTTCTTGACTTCCAAGCTCAGGGCTCTGTCCCCTGCAGCATCTAAGTTTCCAGATAAGACAGGGCTCTCAGGTTCAGCTGCCATCTCATGAACTGTTATTTTCTCCTCTACCTAAAAGCAGTATGCTGCTATCTGTCTGTTTCTCACCAGGGTCTTATCTTTTCTCTAAGTTATTCAGGTAAATGTAATGTCTTCGCATATATTACCCTTAAGGAAGAATGAAATGATATTGAAACTTTAAGGCATTCAGGCGCTTGTTCAGAAGACCTTCCAAGATGCTTCCAATTAGAGAACATAAGCAGCTGTTCTACTTTATTTAACCAAAAACCTGGCCCTGTGTGTCCAAGGATTTGTCAAGCCAGTGTCCATTAAAGCATGGAAGTTGATACCAAATATTAAGTTGTGGAATCCCTTGATGAATTCCCAATATGCTCAATACAATACGTGTGCACTTAGATAATAAGACCACATACACCATGGGGATTGTCCGTTTTCTTCCCTTTCACAGATCTCCTCCTGCACTGCTTTTGACAGCTGGAGTGATTTTTGTACTGAGCCTTTTGGCACAAATGTGGACTCTGTCCTATTATTACAGACCAGGGGAAGACTGTCTGAACTTAGATGGATGTATCCAATGCCACACTGACAAACTATCACTATGTTAGAGCAACAAGAGCAGGGAAATTTAATCTTTTCTGTCCCTACAATTCAAAGCTGAGGCCTCTAGTTCTTTAGAGGCCTGGCCTACAGCACAGGAGACCCTGGGAAAGCCTCTTAAGGCCATATACTTTCTACTGAGTCAGGATCTAGTGTAACTAACAAGCTGCTGGTTAACTCTGATTCCTAGGGTCTTATTCATTCTAGATTCCCTCTTCTCATTGCATTTACAGATTATTTCCAGCCTTCAATCACTGCTTGGTTCCTTTCTTCTCTTTTCTTTCTCTTTTGTCTTCTTTGTCAAATTTCCAATAATCATTTGACACCTCAAGCAATAGCATTAACCTCAAGCATGGAACTTAGTTAAAAAAAAACAGGCTGAAAATTAAATTGCTGGAAGAAGATGTAATTTACTACGATGTATTTCTGATTAAAATCTTTGGTAAGGGAAATTAGGCTCTAGGCTAAGGAAGTGCCATCCATTTGCTTTTGTTGATTACATGGGCCTAAGCACCCTTTGAAGGGTAACTTATTGAAAGGCAAGAACCTGAGCAGCAGGGAGCTTAGCAGCAAGGGGGCAGGTTTGGTTCTTTCGGCCACAACTGACAGCTTTGGCCAAGTCTGAGCACTTAGAGCAGTGGAAAGAGGGTGAGGAAATAGGATTCCTTCTCTTCTGCCTTCTGTGGCTAGCTTGCCCTGGGCCATCTTCTCCATTCCATTTCTACCACATGTAGTTACAGAGTCTGACTTTGCCTGCCTTACCTTGAACTTACTTAATCTTGGGAGCTGGGAGGGCCCTAGGAGGCCACCTACTACACACCAATGTGTACTTGGATAAGAATTTCCTCCATAACAGCCTATAATTATAGGATTATGGGTTTAAAGATGGAAGGAACCATGTGTATACATATACATATGTATACATACATATATGTCTATATAGGAGGGCATATATTCATATGAATACACATGTGAGTGTGTGCATATATGTGTACAGGTATACATAGACAGAGGGCACAGGATCAATTGAATAAGAAGGGACAATACTTAGAAGGTGAAATTGAGAGGTGGGAGAGGAATATAATGAGAATAGACGGGGAGAGACAGAATGGGGTTAATTATTTCATATAGAAGAGGCAAGGGATAACTGTTACACTGGAGGGGAAGAACAGGAAGGCAAAAGGGAAAGGGTCAACCTTACTCTCATTGAATTTGGCTTAGGGAGAGAACGACATACACAGTAAATTGGGTATCTTGCCCTACAGGAGAGTAGGGAAGAAGGGGATAAGAGGGGGGATGATGGAGGGGAGGGTTGTTAGAAGCACACACTTTTGTAAAGGGACAGGGACAAAGTAGGGAATAGAACAAGTAGGGGGGATAGGATGGAGGGAAATATAGTCAGTCTTTCACATCATATCCACTATGGAAATGTTTTGCGTAACTACACATGTATAATCTATATTGAATTGCTTATCTTCCCAATAAGGATGGGAGATGAGGGACAGGAAGGGAAAGAATTTGGGATCTAAAGTTTTAAAATCAAATGTTTTTAAAAATATTATTATTATTATTATTATTTACACACAACTGGGAAATAAGATATATAGGCACTGGGGTACGGAGATCCATCTTGCCCTACCAGAAAGTCAGAGGGGGTATGGGTGAGGATATAGGAGAGAGCAGATTGGGGCAGGGGGTATTCAGTGGGATCACTGTTTTGGGGTGGTGGGTAGGGGAAAGATGGGAAGAAAATTTGTAACTCAAAATCTTGTGGAAATGAATGATGTAAACTAAAAATAAACACAAAAGTTAATTTAAAAAAATAAATGCATAAAATAAAATACATAGAATTACAAAAAAAGATGGAAGGAATATTAGTGTTCATTTCATCCAAGCCCCTTATCAATTAATTGATTAACTATTGCTTTTTGGAGGGGGGGAAGGTAGGGCAATTGGGGTTAAGTGACTTGCCTAAGGTCACACAGCTAGTTTTTGTGTTAAATGTCTGAGGCCAGATTTGAAATCAGGTCCTCCTGATTCCCCTAGCCACCCCTAACCCTCTTATTTGATGGTTGGGGAAACTGAGACCAGAGAGGCTCATGGTCACAGAAGTTTTACAATGGAGAACTGAAGCTAGTCTTTCTACTATACCACATTGGAAGATAAGGCCCCGAAAAAAATGGGGAATAGAACAAAGTCCTTTTGATGGGGGAAGGAATTAGTGAAAGGTCATTGGATATTGCTGAGGGAGGCTAGTTCTGGGGGTACTGAAATAGGAGCTTCCCAGTAGGCTTATAGGACTGGAGAGGGGCAGTAAAGAAAGGCAGGAGGGCGAATCTCAATCTGAGCATTGTCTGTTCCTCAACCATCAGATACCTAGGGAATGATTTCCTCTGATCCTATTAAGAGACTCCCTCTGTGTAAAGCCTGGGGGAGAACAAGGATCCTCATTTCTTTAGCACTGTGATATTTATAAAGCACTTTCCTTACAATAACCTTGAGAGGTAGACAGAGTTAGGAGGCTTCCCCTCACTTTTTGTTGGTGTTTAGGCATTTCAGTTGTGTCTGACTCTTTGTGACCCTGTTTGGGGTTTTCTTGGCAAAGACACTAAAATGGTTTGCCATTTCTCTCTCCAATTCAATTTACAAATTAGGAAATGAGGCAAACAGGATTAAGTGACTTGCCCAGGGTCACATAGCTAGCAAGTATCTGAGGCTGGATTTGAACTCCAGTCTTTCTGACTCCAGGCCCGGCATTCTATCCACTGCACCAGTAGGCTGCCCTCACTATATAGGTTCAGGGAGAGGAAGGAACCTGTCCAAAGTCACACAGTTTGTCAATAGTGTTCTGAGTTCTATTCTAGCACCTCGGAACTCCTAAAGCTCTCTTGATCAATACTATACAACCCAGCGTGTCATCTACCTCTGAATCTCCCCCACTGTAGTGAGGACTCAATTCATACTTGGTGCTTGTTTGATTTTGTGATTTTCTCTCAGGCTGTGACTGCATCTGTCATCTCCAGCTTTGTAGGGTTAGTATTTTCCTGCCCTTACACAAACCCATAAGTGGCTTAGGTTGGTTGGATCAACAACCAATTCGTGTATTTGCAAGTATGGGGGGGGGGGGTGAGTAGATTGAGAAGAATAATGCTGAATCTCTAAGAAGGGACTCAAATCCACCCTGGATTATCTAGTCTTCTTGCAGAACTGAAGCATCTCCTAAGGAAGTTTGATTCCTCCAAAGGGTTGCCATCTCCTTCTATAGTGCCTGGCAAGTATCACGATGGGGCCAGAAGACTACTTTTTGGAGAAGGCTTTGTCTGCCAGCATATCAGTGAGTGACTCTTGATTGTACCTGAGCAGTTCTCATTCACCAATACTCTTCTAGGCCTGAGATATCTCTTCCAAGTACTTAGAACTTTGCCCATTACCTTGTCTAGTCCCAATCAAGCCAAGTATCTTGGCTAGACTCATTTGACAGGATGTAGGAGCCAGAGAGCAGAGGCAAAGTGATCTTGTTCAGAGAATAAAAATGGAAGCTGATTTCACTTAGAAGAACCTGGATGATCACATGTCAGGCATGGCATTCTTATACTGGGTAGAAAGTGGGCTAAATGACTCCTAAAGTTTGTTCTTACTGAGGTTGTTGATGTATTTGTGACCTACTTCATAAATTCGTGGGGAGGATTTTAGAGAATGTTTTGAGATACATGTATAACAGATGAATATCCTACAATTCCAAATAACAGGATGGGGTGTTGCACTTTGTCGATGAACTCTTTAAGGGCATGAGTGTTTTGTTTGGTGGTTTACACTTTCAGGGATGTCAGTAGTAAGTACCTTCCTGACCTGTAAGAATAAGCACGTCTCCTCAAATGCCTCATGAAGGCAATAACTACCTTATTATTCATTTCTGGATGATCAACCTCTTGCTTCATAAATTTAGGCACATTTAAGGCAGTCCCTTTCCAGATGTCCAATGGGCTCATGTACCACATATGGTGGTTTCTGATATTTGTTATCTATTCCAGCCCAGCATTACAAAAACACTTCCTAGGGTTACAGAATAAACATATTTCCAAGTCCTTAAATGCAAATTTGTAAATGGTCATATTCAAACCCAATCAAAACTCATTCTTTTTTCCTTAAATGGGCTGGCTGATTTAATCCCTGTTTCCCTGGTGGGTAGCTCACATAAATCACACCTACCAAGTGGCTAACATGAAAAGCAGCTGGGAGCATAAGGCAACAGCATTTGAATACTCTGGGAAGGGCAAGGCTAATGAAAATGCAGTTATCTTTTGAGGCAGAAATATTTTCCTCATGGCTAAGGATATTTCTAGAAAAAAAATGAGGCCACTCATCCCAGGCTGGGGTGGAGATTTTCCCATGTGGTCTGGTAATTGCTTGTCAAAAGTAAGCTTGCTTTGGCTGAGACCCCCTCTCACTCCTCTCCCCCTCCCCCCCCCCCCCGCCAAGAAATGTGGGAGAAAAAGAGTATAAAGCAAACTGATGCCACAGTCACATTTTGGGAACTGTGGAAAGGTCCAATGCTTCATGCAGACATTTCTATTGGTCTAGCTACGACAACTGAAAGCTTTGTCCAAGAAGCCCTTTAGGTTCTTCTGGAATAGGTCCAAGGCTGCCCATCTTTGGGGAGACTAATCTTCAGAACAGGCTGCATTGGTCATCATCAGCCTCCTTGGTCTCTTTTCTCACTTCCTGGTGAATCTGGCTTCTAAATTCCAAATGATCATCCAACCCAGGGAGGGAGCTGGGTACACAAAGTACCCTACACTACTGTTCCAGGCTACTCTCCCTCCATCCTCTACTGGGCAAGATGCCCACAGATGGGATTTCTGGTCCTGGCTCTGCTGCTGAGATAATTTGGGGTAAAGCTCTATTATTCCTCAGTGGCATGCTGTGTTAAATGGGGATAATAGTACTTTTGCTTCATTACCTCATAAGGAAATACTTTGAATTTGTAAGAAGGAAGTTATCACTTCTGATTAATTGGGAAAAAAGATGCTGCTGTTGGTGGGACAGCAAATGTCTACCGAACAACGACTGGGTATACTGCATGCATGTGGATTTGCTTGTCTGGCTGGGAGGATATTGATAGCATCTGGAATCACCATCACTTTCTGGCCCCCTCGTAATATAGGGCACACACTGGTGAGACAGCTGGCCAGGTTTAGGGACCCAGTATGTGCTAGGTGATCAGAGAAAAACTAAGTGGCCCTGTGGAAATGGAATATCCATTCATGGCCTCATTAGCTCTGTGTACTAACCAACTAGTCACAGATAGATGGCTTTAGATATACAGATACAGTAGGAGATAAAGATTCTATAGACTCATATTCTCTGACCTCGACCCTGATTAAGTGATAAGACCAAGGTTAGGAAGAAGAAAGGATGCTCGGGATTAGAGGGAGGAATCAGCTAGTTCAAAATATTCATTTTAAAGATGGGGAAACTGAGGCCCAGAGAAGGGAAGGGACTTGTTAAAGGTCATATAAGCATTAAGTTGCAGGACCAGAATTCAAATCTATGTCCTCTAATTTCAAATCTAGTATTAGGCTGTTCTTCAATGAATAAGGTCTATTTAACCCACAGGTTTAGATACTGTTAGCTCAAATATTACTAATTAAAATTATTAGGAATAATGCAACAGGTGAGTACTAAACTGAATGTTATTAGAAGCAACCAATTAAATCTTTTTCTCAGGTAAGCAGTAATTACTTTTCCTTCTTTACCTGCATGTTTACACAAAGAAATTAGTCACACAACTGTTCTTTGTGCTGCCTTAGAAAATCTTAGAAATCTTGGACCCTTCTGGACTTGGGATTAATTTCTTTTGTCTGGGGGGGGGGCGCTCAGTATGTAGGTGAAGACAGTCTCTTAATTATTCAATCTAATAGCCTTTTCTCAATCCTCATCCTTCTTGACCTCTCTATAGCTTTTTCACACTGTGGATCACCCTGTCTCTTTGATACTTTCTTCTCTCTAGGTTTTTGTGACATTGCTCTCTCCTGGTTCTTAGTCTCCTTTGCTAGATGTTCATCCAGGTCATGCTCACTAACTGTGGATGTCCCAAAGGGCTCTGTCTTGGAGCCTCTTATTTTCTCCCTCTACACTATTTCACTTGGTCATTTCATTACTTCCCACAGATTCAATTATCATCTCCATGCTGGATTCTCAAATCTACTTATCTATCCCTAAGCTCTCTGCTGACCTCCAGTCTCACACCTCCAACTGCCTATTGGACATCTTGAAATAGATGGCTCATGGACATCTTAACCTCGACATGTCCCAAATTGAACTTCACCCCTCCAAACCTCCACTCTTCCTATCTTCTCTATTACTGTTGAGGATGCCACCAGGCTCACAGTCACCAAGTCTCGAAACCTAGGTGTGATCCTTGACTCCTTATTCTTTCTCACCTTCCATACCAATCTGTTGGCAATGCTTGTCGATTTTTACATTTGTAAAATCTCTCAAATATGCCTCTTTTTCTTCCCTGACACCACCACCATCCTCATCACTTCACACCTAAACCATTACAACAGTCTGCTTGCTACAAGTTTTTCCCCACTCCAGTCCATCCTCCACTCAGCTGACAGTCATCTCCCTAAAACACAGATCCGATCATGTCACCCTGATCCCTATGAAATAAACTAAGGTGGCTCCCTATCACCTTCAGGATATAATACAAAGTCCTCTGCTTGGTGTTCAGAACCCTCTGTAATCTGAACACCCTCCCTACCTTTCCAGTCTTCTCACACCTTACTCACTTCCTTCCTTCCCCAATGACCACATACTCTGAGATACAGTGACAACAGCCTCCTTGCTGTTGCTTGAACAACATTCTATTGCCATATGCTACACTTTTTCTCTGGCTGTCCACCATGCCTGGAAATTCTCTTCCTTCTCACCTCTACCCCCTGGCTTCCATTAAGTTGCAGCTAAAATTCTTTCCCTCTTCCCCTTAATGTTAGTGTCTTCCCTCTACTGATTGTGTATAATTTATTCTGTCTATAACTTATTTGTACATGGTTGGTTGCATCCTGTCTCCTCCACTTGAGTCCTTGATATCAGGAACTATCTTTTGCCTTTCTTTTTATCCCCATTGCTTAGCACAGTGCCTCGCACAGAGTAGGTGCTTAATAAGTGTATACTGACCAGCTATCTAAAGGCAGCACAGAGAAGGACTGGGGCCACTATTGGGTCTGTTGGTTAAGTGTAGGAATGGAGGCCTAAAGGTACACAGGTAGTGTCAGAGGTAGGATTTGCATCAGGGATAGGACTCTGTTCAGCTGAACAGAGACATGGCATCCAATACATTGGTTAGTTGAACTGAATATCATTGTCTCACAAGTGAATGAATCTATTAATTGAACTCTATTTTGGAATCTGTGATAAGCCCCCATGAGGTGGGCTGATGCACTAAGCAAATAAATCTCTTTAATCTCTATCCACTGACTCCTCTTCTCTCCCATAAATAGGCTCAGGTCTCCCTCCTTCCCTGATTTTCTCTCTCTTCACCCCTATGCCATCCTTAAGAAACTTTCACTTGACCATTCCATCCCCTTATGCTATCATCTCATGTCTCCTCTCATTCACACCATCACCTTTACTTTCTCACCTCCCACTTATTTTTCTGCTCCCTACAATCTGGCTATAGAATCCACCACTCAACTGAAACTGTCCTCTCCCAGGTTACCACTGTATGTAATCCAACAGACTTCTCAATCCTCTTCCTTTTTGACCTCTCTGAACTCTTTGACACTCACCATTGATTGTCTTTTCCTCCTGGATATTCTCTCCTTTCTAGGTTTTTGAAACACTGCTTTGTCCTGATTATCCTCATACCTTTCTGGCCTCTTGCAATGGCTCATCATCAGGGCTTCATCCTATGCACTCTGCTCAGCCTGCACTTTCTGTGATTTCATCAACTCCCAATTATCATCACTAACTTCCCCATTTTTGTCCAGGGCACCATAAGCATTCTAGTGACCCAGGCCTTCCCTAATTCCCCTAGTTGCAACTGTTCTCCCCACTGTATCCCTGAAATGACATTCTACTTATTTTATATATATCATATACTTACTCATGCACATGGTGCATCCTCCCTCCTCCAGGAGTATATATGCTCCCTGATGGAAAGGCCTCAGTTTAATTTTTTGATTCTCCATTCCTAGTATTTGACACAGTGCCTTGAACATAGTAGGCATTTAATAAATTCATGATACTTGAATTGAGTTAATGATAGAAATAAGACTGAAAGGCATATACAGCTTTTGTAAGAAAGTCATCTGCTCTAAAGAATTCTTAAACCCTTGAGAATTCGCCAGCATGCAAACAATTAAATTGCTAAGTCTTTCAGGCTATTTCACCAGAGCTCTATGGTAGCACATATTCTTCCACAGGTCACCATTAGTTGGTGATTAGTTATTGGAATTTATGAGAATTTGGAAGGCCATGCAATTCAAGAAGCCCACTGTGGTTTCTTTCAGCTCCTGTTCAAGCGGCCTAATGTCCATCTCCAGAGCTAATGAGGTTGTGCGCATCTAAGGCCGGAGTCCTGCTTATTTCTCCCCCCCTTCCCCCCGGAGGTTCTTAACGTGGAAGCACTGGCATTTGTTGAGGGAATGTACTTTTCTTTCATTTTGTTTATATCCCCAAGGCCTGGAAAGGCTTAATGGCAGCTCATCTGCTCCTCTGTCACTTGAGTGTCAGGATCCCAACAGTCTCCATCTAACACAATCATTTACAAAGGAGATCAGATGGCAGGAAATGGGCATGTCAAGGCGGTTCAATATATAGATGAATGGTACGAACCTATTACCAAGTGTAATATCCATTAACCTCATGAGAGAAACAATCAATCTCATCTAATTTGAATTATCTTGAAAGAATCAAAGATGCAGAGAAAGTTATAAGTGATATCAAATCAACCTATGTAGGTATAAATATTAATTTTTCAAATGAATGGTGATTGTCTTCCTCCAGTTAGTCCGCTTGGCACAAACACTATGAACTGCAGAAAAATCCAAAAATTGTGTCCAAGGAGGAAAGGGGGAAGGGAAGAAACATTTACAAAGCACCTAGTATGCCCAGGAACTAATGCTAAGCACTTTATAAACATTTTCCCATTAGATCCTTGCAACAACTCTGGGAGGTAGATGCTGTTATTTCCCCCACTTTATAATTGAGGAAACTGAGGAAGACAGAGGTTAAGTGACTTTCCCAGGGTCACACAGATAGTAAGTGGGTGAGGCTGGATTTGAACTAGGGTATTCCTGACTGCAGGTTCAGCACTCTAAGAACTGTGCCACCTAGTGGCCTAGTTGGAAATATTCTCTCAGTTTGTAGCTAAGATACATACTTATCCTTAGCAAGTACTAAGTCTTTCCTTCTTCATGAAGTCGGTCTAAGTTAATTCAATAGCTGCTCATTCTATTTCACCATAGACAATTGGTCCTGCTTTAGGCTGGTGCCTGCAAACCCTTCAGTCAGCATCACTTCATTCCCATAAGATCAGATCCACAACTAATTCATATCGATCATGTCCCTCCAATATAGCAGAGACGCCAAACTCGACAACCCAGGCCACCTGCTAGCAGTCAGGTTTGCAGAAGAATCGATATATGTGACTATGACCAGCACAGCTCCACTGTGTTTAATCTTCTCCACTCTCGATCTAGGCCCCGCTACTCCTTTGGCCTCTCCCTGGGCTACAATGGATACTCCCTCTCTATTTCCCTAAGTGCACCAAAGCATGATTTATTAAAGAAGTTATACAAAGTAATTAGTGCTATTATCAGGCATCGTGAATAATCAGGACCAGGAATCAGAGTTTTATCTTAAAGAAAGGTCTACTAAAGGAGGGCTGGGGTAGACTGAGTGCTTGCCAAGAGCCCCATTCGCAGGGATATATCATTTTCTATCTTTGCCTAACACTATCAACAGTACTTATATTTGTTTTCTGGGCCTCTCATGTAGTGCATTTCTGTAGTGTTTGTAGACACCTTTTGTTTTCTCAATCATCCCACAAGGAGCAGAATCAACAGCTCTAAGTGATAAAAGGAGGTGAACAGTCTTCCTACTATCTCCCTCAGTGTGCTGTGATGGCAAAGAGGGCTGGATTTGGAGTTGTCATCCTTAGTTCTACTACTTCACCTTTGGCAACTCATTTCTACCATCTGTAACTCTGTTTCCTCATTGTAAAAGGAAGGAGTTGGGCTGGACAATCTTCTTTAAAAAAGTTTAGCTGGAGGTGGGAATGGGAAATACTAAACAGTAATTTTAGGCTGGGTCGAAGATGGGCCAGGCATGCCCACAGTAGAATGCCTATAAAGCCAAAGACACAGCCATGACTATACTGTCGTCATGGCAATGTTTCCACCTTCCTGAGTTTTGTTCCTGGCTCTTTGAAGGATTACACAGCCTTACCCTTTAAAGACATTAGCTCTACATTTGGGAACTGACTTTTTCTTGGGCTTTAACATCACTTGTATGGCCCATGTAACCAAAAAAAGGTCTTCTGTGGCAAATGTGAAAAAAAATGTCAGACCATAAATAAGGCTCTGTGGACACCTGCGTTATATTGCTTTGCTTAGGCCTCTGGGTTGTTAGTCACTGCTAACATGGTAGCACTGCCTTATATAGCTGGCTGCTTCTGGTAGTAGTATTTTGTTCTTTAAAAGCATTATTCCATTAGTGATGGTGAGTGAAATGTCTGGCTTTGCAAATTACTGCTGTCATTTAGTTTAATGTACTCTGGTTTTACATATTTATAAAAACCTTTTCCATTATTGACAGTGATTAAATGCTTAGGCACCAAAGATCAATAATGCTTCTATTCACCTATTTACATTATTAAAAATAATAAGCTATAGAGGGCCTGTACAACATGTGATTTACTCTGCAGATACTTTTGAAATAGATGTAAAAAAGAAATCCGAAATGAATCCTATTCAGTGGGGAACAAAGGAATGAAAGGTGGGTTTCGAGTCAGGACGGTTCTGATGCCAGCTCTGCTACCAATTCCCAAGGGCCTCAGTGCCCTTCCCTGCAAAATGCAGGGACACTGAAGCTTCCTTCTAGCTCTAAATCTGGGATCTTACTGTGCTTAAAAAGGGAAAGAGAATAGTAAGTGGTAAGTTTGTGAAAGACTCCACTCTGAGCAAATTATCAATGGAATTTGAACTCCATGAGAACCTTGAACCCCACACAACTGTTAATATGAAAAAGGTCTGGACAGTGTGACATGAAGCAAAAGGACACTGAAAGAAACTCAATATTCTGGATGATGGATATGAAGAGATAGAGTAAGTATCACTGCTACCTTGAATAGAGATGTTAATGATGCTTGGGAAGTCAGGAGGCAGTGATGAAGAGGGAGGGCCTTCTAGTCTTGGTGGAGAGGCAGGGGACATGCCTGGAACTGAGAGATGGAGTGCAAGGAACAGCAAGAACAGTGTTACTGGATATTGAGTATAGGGTTGTAGGGAGGAGGGAGTAAAGTGTAAGAAGACTAGGAAGGTAAGAGGAAGCCAGGTGATGAAGAGCTTGAAAAGCCAAGTAGAAAGTTTTATATTTGATTCTGGAGGTGTAAGGGAACCTCTGAAGTTTATTGAGTAGGGAGTAAGTTGACACAGTCAGACCTAGGTTTTAAGAATATCATTTTGGCAAGCTGACTGGAGGGGGAATTGAAGTGAGGAGAGCCTTGAGGCAGGCAGACCTACCAGTAGGCTGTTGTAATAGTCCAGGTATGAGGTGATGACGGCCTTCACCAGGATGGTGTCAGTGTTAGACAAATGAAGGGGACATAGATAAGAGATGTTTCCAAAGCAGAACTGACAAGACATGGCAGGTGATTTGATATAGGGGATGAGGCTGAGAGAGAGAGTAAGGAGTCAAGGGTGACATCTAAGTTGGGAGCCTGGATGACTGGGAGGATGGTGTTACTCTCAACATTGAAAGGGAAGTTAAGATGAGGAGAGGTTTGGGATGATGAGCTCTGGATATGCTGAGTTTAATATGTATACAGGACATTCAGTTTGAGAAGTCTAATAGGCAGGCGGAGATGCAAGACTGGGTGTCAAGAGAGTTTCGAGTTGGACAAATAGATTTTAGAATAATCTGCATAGAGATGAGAATTGAATTCATGGGAACTGATGAGATCACCACATAAAAGAATATAAAGCAGGCGTCAGCAAACATTTTCTGTAAAGGGTCAAACAGTAAATGTAGACTTGGCAGGCTAAGAGGCAAAATCAAGGATATCATTTAGGTATTTATTTTTACTGACAAAATTTAAAATATAATAATAATAATCGAGTAGAATTCTTTGTAAGACAGGTCTACTAGTGAGAAGAATGGAATTCATTTGGGGGGAATAACATTCCACTTATTTGGGGTTCAGAGCTAAGTGCTTCCTATCATCAAATTGATTGCAAATGTTCATCTCTTAATGCTAATCTGTTATCAGAGTTTAAATGTTTAATATTTTTAACTGTCTTTTCACACAGAGACACTGCCAAATATTGATGTCAATCATGATTTTGAGCATATTCATTCACAGAATTATATTAGATTCTTCTCTAGATATTTGTGTTTTAGCATATCATTACATTGCAGATTGATAACTTCCTAATGAAAGTTGAGGTGGAAGCTCTTCAGCTGCACAGTTAGATATATTTTGCATCAAGTCTGAAACAAAGCTGCTGGAACTGTAGTTTGAGCTCAGAAAATATATCTATTGCAAATCTGTGTAGGAATGGAGATCTCACTTCTCGTTTTAACTTTTGATAGCACAGGAAGCATGTAAAGCAAACTGACATTATTTGTGATTCAAACAATGTCAGTTATCATCAAACTGACTTTATCCCAGTGTAAATTTTGCATATGAGTAGTTTTGTCCTGTAATTTCATTTTATGTTTTGCTTTTTGGAGGGGAACAGGTAGGGCAATTGGGGTTAAGTGACTTGCCCCAGGTCACACAGCTAGTTTTTTTGTGTTGAGTGTCTGAGACCGGATTTGAACTCAGGTCCTCCTGACTCCAGGGCTGGTGCTCTATTCACTGTGCCTTCCTAGCCACCCCCTGTTCTATAATTTTAAGCTAAAATCATTAAGAAACATTAACAAGTCTGCATCAAAAGCTAATTTCTAAAACCATTTAATATTGGTAATAGTGTGGTTCTCATTCAGGAGAGTGGTTCTCATTCAGAAATATTTCCCATCTCAGCCCTGAGCTCAAAAAATTATGACAAAATTTTATTTCCTCTTCTTTTCCTGTTTTGACACTCTGAGTATGCACAGGTAATAAAAAAATAAAATATAATGGTAGAGCAAAACAAATGGCACTCAAAACACCGTCAAGTGATAGCTGTGTCACTGGAATTTGCAGGCCTCTGAGCAGCAGTGAGAAGCAATGAGAGTGCCACATACAGTCTCTGTCACAACTATTCAACTCAGCTATTGAAGCAGCCATGGATAAATCATAAATGAATGAACATGGCTATGTTCCAATAAAACTTTGTTTAAAAATGTAAAAATTATTCTTAGCTTGAGGGATTTACAAAAAGAGGTGGCAGGCCAGACATGGGCTGCAGGCTGTGGCTGCTGACCCCAGATAGAGAGACAGGAAAGAAGAGGGCCCAAGATGGAGCCTTGGAGGACACTCACATGCAGAAAACATGACCTGGATGAAGATCCAGGTTTGTCTCCAGTCCATACACTGTGTGAGAGACATTGTGTCAATAGTTCTGATGTTTTAAGTCCAGTTGCTTTTTTCCAAGGGGAATACTATCCTTAGCTATCTTTGGAGGAAAAACACAGGCATTAAAAAATATCAAAATGCTTATAATGCCTGAGATCACTAGGTGAAAGAATTAGAATGTACCCTGCAACACAAATTGATAACCCGATGTACTTAACAAATGTATTAGAGAAGCCCAGTCAAACCAGAGAGAAGAGGCCTGGAGCACCACCCAGCCTTCTCACTCTGACAACTGCTAAGCTGCCGGCACAAGCAAGAAGCTACTCTAAGGGCGTCCAGGGCTTTCCTTACTTTTCCAGGTTTATTGCTCCAAATATCATGCTCTTTCTGCTCTCTAGGGGAGGGTTCAAATGGAGAGAATGATTTCTATGTAAAGACACACAATAGCAATAAAACAAATTTAAAAAACCTTTGGGAAGGAGGTTAGATGATTTGAATTCATATACACCAAACTTCCCCTCTTTCTTTCTCCATCTGCCTCTTCCCTTTTCTGAAATTAAACTCAGAGGAAGGAGAAGTTAATTAATACTGCTTTTCAAAAAAAGTATGTTTTAGCCAGTCCAAACAGTGGCCAATGTCAAATCTGAATATTAGCCAGAAAAGGCGGGTTGAGGTTAATTGTTCGAAAAACCAACAAATTTGCAACAGTTATGAAATCTTGGCCCTTAAAGACCAGCAATTATTAACATCTTAAGTGTGTGGGTGACATTTCTTGAAATTCAGTAATGAGCAAAAAATCTCTTGGTTTGTTTTTTTTAAGAAGATTACTCAGACCTCTTTGCCTAAGTGTGGAATAACGATAGCAAACCATAACCCTCCATAGGCCTACGAGGTTCTTTTAATCAGGGTGTATTGGAAAGTACCTGGAGCATCACCCTAATGAATATCCAATGCCTACAGAAATTGCAGAGGTATCTCAATGAAAGAGAAATTAACTATGGGGAGTATGACAATATCACCTGAGCTTTCAAAAATGATGAAGACAGTGTTGCTTAACTATCCATCAGCTGAACATTTTTTGTAGTGACTGTGTGGAAGAATGACACAAATACAATTTAAAAAACTCTATCATAGGTTATTACTTCTCTTTCCTTTTCTGAGGAACTACATTTTTGAAATGAAAAGGGGAGTCATGAGAAAATAGATTTGAAACATACATTTTCACATATCTTTTTCGGGGGAGGGAGAGTTGGAGGAATATGTGTAATGTATAAAGCAAGGTTGAATTGACTCATATGGGCATCTATACAAACCCTTTAGCTACATGGAAGACCCAATGCACTAGAAAACCAGGGACACGACGGGAGTCTCTATGTTTTGCTCTTTTTTGAATGGATGTGGCAATTTCCCTTGACATTAATTATATTAAGAAGTCTAATGAACAAATTATTTTCATGAGTTTATAATGGCAGCTATGCCTTGTTTAATTACAAAAATATGCCATGGCTAAAGCTTGAGCAGAAAACGTCATTGAGAAAATGCATGTGATCTCCTTTTTTTTATGCTTCAAGGTAGCTTAGTAATGGCTCCTTTTTTTCTTTAGCAAATGGGCTGTACCTTGGTACAAATCATTAATAAAAATAAGTGAAACCATCTGCATGTTATAAAAAGGTTTTGATTTGGAACAGAGGGTTCAAATCACTGGCTCCATAATTTACTATCTGTGTGATCCTGTGAAAGACACCTCCTCTCCCTGGACCTCAGGAGCATGGTAACAATGGTGGGGCTGGACCAGTGGGCTTCAGAAATCCGTCCAGCTCTAGATCTAGGATTCCTTGAAGAGGAAGCCAAACTTAATAATGACATAGGGAACCACTTCTCCTTGAGGAAAAAGGTATGGCTTAAAAAATTAGGTTTTAGAACTGAAATTTAAACCAAAAAAAAGTGGAATGTGATCTTTTAACGTAATTCACAGAATTTAGATCTGAAAAGATCTGTTATTTCTTGTAGTTATTTGCTAACATATGGCTTTTATTAATTTTATGTTTGTGTGTATTGTACACACACTCACACACACACACACACACACTCTTGGGAGGAGGATTATATCTGCATACCTATGTGGGAAAATAGATATCGATAGTGTAGCGTGTGTTGGGTAAGTCTGTGTCTTTTTCTTTCTTGTTTATATCCTTTATCAATGTTCAGAAATGAGTTTGCAACTTTTGCATTTTCTGCTGTGCTTTGGCTACTCACAAAAGGTATTAGTACATAACAACAAAATAGATATGGATTATGATTAGAAGAGGAAAGAATGCTGGACTGGAATGAGAGGCCCTAGATTCATCTCTATGACCTTGGGCAAGTCACTGAATCTTTCTGGGTCTCATGAAATAATGAGAGTGTCATTAGACGACCTCTATGATGCCTTCCAATGTTAAATCTATGATTCTGTAAAAACCAAGACCTTCAGAACATTTCTTCTCCCCCGCTAACTTTAATTTTTCCAACTGATGTTCTCCCTTGCTGTCAGAATAATATTCTTTTTCTTTGCTCTTTTGGAGGGCAGTTGGGGTTAAGTGACTTTCCCAAGGTCACACAGCTAGGTTTTGTGTTAAGTGTCTGAGGTCAGATTTCAACTGAGGTCCTCCCGACTCCAGGCCGGTGCTCTATTCACTGCGCTACCTAGCTGCCCCCAGAATAATATTCTTAAGACGCAAATCTGACCATGCCACTTCTTTCCTCAAGTCTCCAGTAACTTCTTATTACCTTCAGGATAAAAAGCAGACTCCTCAGCCCAGCATTTAAAACCTTCCACAATTCCACTCCTGCCTCCCCTTCCAGACTTAAATTGCTGCACTTAATGTTCTAACCTAACTAGCCTACTAGTTGTTCACCCAAATTGGCACCTCACCTCTATTCACTGTGCAAAGGCTATCCTACACGCCTTGTCACCTCCACCAATTAGAATCCCCAGCTTGCTTTGAGGCTTAGCTCAAGTGCTAATTCCTATGGGGAACCTTCTCCCAGTTGTTAATATTCCTTGCCTTCTCACTTTGTAGTGTGTTTATTATTTCTTTAAGAATGCAAGCTTTAGGACAGCAGGACCTGGTTTCCTTTCTTTTGGTGCTCCCAGTATTTAGCTCAGCATCTGGCACAGAGTAGGTACTAAAGAGATGTTTGAGCTGAATTAATTTATAATCTGTAAGGAAATGTGACCCTCCCCCCCTTCACTGATTTAAAACACATACCTGCTATCAAATGAGACTTCTCCAGGAATGACATGAGTGCTGTCTTTGCCAATGAGGAATTTGATTCGGTCATAGAAGAGTCGTGGAGGATGCTGGGAGAGCAGGGGCTGGCTCTGCTGAATGAGATCCAGAGGGTCTGGAGAGCCCTGGCAGAGAGGGGTGATGTAGCAGTTGCTTTGTTGGCAGCAGTCAGGGTCCACACAGTCTGTCAAACCATCTGAAAAGTAACAGTTTGGTTTTAAGTGGAGGAAAGATAAGTCACTTTAGAAGAGCTTGATTTTCTATTTCAGAGAAACTTTAGGAATGCAATTCAAAATGACCACCATGTTTGACTGGGAAATCTGATACATCTGCCTGCTTTTCAGAGGTTTCTCCCTCATCTGAATTCCTTCAGCACAAATGGATTGTACCAGACCATGTACCAGAGGAGACTCAAGAATATTGGCCATATTCTGGATTGAGAAGCAAAAGATATGGATTCAAATCTCAGTGTTGCTAATTCTGTCTGACCTTGGGGAAGGTATTTCCTTCCAATGGAAAAATGAGGCATACTATCTCTCAGGGCTTTTCAGGCTCCTAATCTTATACAGACTAGTGTTTTGTTGGTTAATCCATTCATGGATTCATTGCAACAAATGCCTATTGTATGCATAGTCCCCATTCTGGGCCCTCCAGTGAAACAAAGAGAAAAAAACAAAATAAAAAAACAATGGCCAGAGAGCTCGAAGAGCTTGCAATTCAGTTTTTTAAATGTATACATGTCTCGTGGCTTTTCAATTATATTATATTTATTTCATAGGATCATAGATGGAGTTGAATAGTCAAATTCAACATGTCCCAAAATGATGATCTTTTTCCTTAAGACGACTCCTCCTTCTGACTTCCCTTTTAATTGTCAGTGACACCAGGCCTCATCTAAGTTAGAAAGCTCAGCATTTTTATTTGACAATTCCCTTTCCTTCACCTTTCCCATTCCAATAATTTACCGAGTTCTACCAAGGTCTAAGGGACCTTAGAGGTAAGCTAATACAACCCCTTCATTTTATAGATGAACTGAGGCCCATGGAGGTTAGGTGACTTACCCAAGGTCACACAGCTAGAAGTAGCAGAACCTGGTTTCAAACTCAGGTACTCTAACTCTAAATCCAGCATGTTTCTTACTGTATTGTGTTGTTTTCCAATGCTGGATGAGGTTGGTATAAATTTCACTGACAGAAATTGGGA
>CM053582.1:18560678-18704146 GCA_028627135.1 Pseudochirops cupreus
GCCAAACAAACATCGAGTGAGTTTCATTAAAAATTCATTAAGAACGCCAAGCAGGGTGCAGGGAGTTTATGATGTTACAATAAATCATTGAAAAAACAGGAAACACACTCGATGCTTCATTCAGGAAGGCAAGTTTTACAATGGAAAAGATGTTAACTTTTTTTAATAAAATCCACTGTATACAAAAGGTGAAGCTGTCAATGATTGTAATCAGCCTGTTTCTCTAATCATACTAACAATATCTGCATTTAGTTTGAGCATTTCAAATGACTCCCAATTGATCAGAATAGCTCCCAGCCTTCTTATCCTGAAATACCATTCAATATTGAGTCGATGTCCTCATAGGGAGTACTAGACTCTGGCGGTGCCCCCTCTGCTCCCCTGCTTTTTTCACCCCCATTCACTGAAAATCGGAATAATAAATCAGGGCAGTTTGGGGTCTGATATGCCTCATGCTGGAGAATGGGAACTTGTTGAAAAAAAATGTACCAGCCCTTTGGTATACTGAATCATACTTTATTGTATGAAAGAGGGCAAGTTGACTACTTTTCATAGTTTCAGGCTGAAAAGTACAGAAGGATAAGGGATGGAGGGAGGGAAGAAGTGTTTTCATAATGTCTACTACATGCCAGACACTATGCTAAGGGCTTTTTACAAATGTTATCTTATGTGAACCTCACAACAACCCTGGGAGGTAGGTACTATTATTATCCCCATTTTAAAGATGAGGAAACTGAGACACACAGAGGTCAGGTGACTTGTCCAGTGTCATATGGCTATTAAGTGAGATAAGATTTGAATGCAGGATTTCCTCCATTCAGGTCCAGAGCTTTATCTACTGTACCATCAGCTACCTCTAGGTCAGAAAAAATAGTAATTCTACTCTGAGAAGGGGGAAGTGTGGTAGAAAATTATTAGCAGTATGGCCTCATAAAATAGTGACAAAAATAGAAGGAAAAATCAAGTTTGCAATGAACTTAGTGAGAGCTCCAACTAAGCAAAATGATTCTGAGGGCATTTTAGGGCGAAATTGGTTGAAAGACAACAAAGAGACCAAAAAAGGGAAAGTCTCTAGAAAGGCTGTGATAAACTCTCCTTTCCAACAATGATTTTAGAGTCCCCACATTTAGATCCCAAGGTCATGGTCCCTCATGTGGAACAACTAACCCACATGCACACAGAACATCTTAGATGAAGATGGGAGAAGAGAAAAGGCAGGCTTCTACAAATGATTATCCATGAGAAATCTCTTTAGAGACACAGAGGTGGCCGAAAAGTAGAGAGAATGTTGGATTCAGCTGTTTATTGTTCGGTGATTTCTACACCTTCAACCCTCTCCTCTAGGTAGAGAGTTCCTAATTCTGTATCTCTCCTGAACTCCAGGTTCACATTTCAAACTGGCCCACTTGAACATCTTCATCTAAATACCTTGCTGGTACCTCTACCTTAATTACATCCTAGAATCACAGTAACTCAAGGGTCAGAAGATACTCTAGAGCACTGGTTCTCAACCTTCCTAATGCCGTGACCCTTTAATACAGTTCCTCATGTTGTGGTGACCCCCAACCATAAAATTATTTTCATTGTTACTTCATAACTGTAATTTTGCTGCTGTTATGAACTGTAATGTAAATATCTGATATGCAGGATGTATCTTCATTGTTACAAATTGAACATAACCCACAGGTTGAGAACCACTGCTCTAGATGGTTCAGGAACCATCAAGTCAATTTCTATCTGAACAAGAATCACTTCTATAACATGTTCTCCCACTAAGTGGCTGTCTATCCTCTGGGTGAAGATCTCCAAGGGAAGGTGAGCCCCCACTTCTGAGGGCAGTTCATTGTACTTTGGGATTATTCTAACGATTAAACAATGCAGTATAGCAGATAGAGTGCTACGAAGACCTGGGTTCAAGTTCACCTCTAAACCTTCCTAGATGTGAGACCACAGCTAGCTCCCTCAACCCTGCTATGTGTCTGAGGGACTTGCCCAAAGGCAAAAAGGTAGTGGCACTGCTGCCATGTGAACCCAGGCTTCTAACTCGAAAGGTCTACAAAAACACAGCTGGTTGGTTGGTGCATAGAGTTTCCTAAGTTGATAAAAGTCACAGATCTTTAGAGGAGTAATGGTAAAGAAAATTTTTTTTTATAAAGCCTGTATTTGCCACGGCTGCTAAACTTGATTGGAGGAAGCCAGCCAGCTGTGCCGGGTCTATTCCAAATTGATTCCAGCCACTATCCCACTTAGCCCTTTCTGCAGCACACCAATCCTTTGACATATCCATCAACTGTTTTAAGCCTTCTCTCTTCAAGCTACTCACAACACCCCTTTCCATTCCCTCTTAGCAGAGGACTTCACCTCAGTCTTCAAAAAGAAACTGAGACCATACATAGTGAATACCTTTTCCTCTTCCATTCCACACCTCAAACAACCTCCATATCATATCTGCTTCTTTCCTCTTTTTCTTCAGTTTAGGAGGATGAGATATGACCCCATCCTTGCCAACGTCCATCTTTCTACTTATGCCTTTAATCTCATCCCCTCCTGTCTACTCTGGGAGCTTGTCCCTTTACTCCTACTTTTCAAACTCTTCATCTAGTGCCTTTTCCCCTGTGGCTTACAAATAAGCTCTCCATCCTTACTATCCTCTCAGGACACTGTCTTATGTCTCTTCTTTTCAAGGTCAAATTCCTAGGAAAAACCATCTACATTGGTCTCCAATTTCCTAAATGCCCACTCCCTTCACCCCTTATAACTTGGCCTTTGTCCAAAACTGCTCTAAGATTACTGTGATCTCTATTACGAAGTCTAAGGGCTTTCTCTCAGTCCTGATCTCTCTTGATCTTTCTGCAGTGTTTGCCCTGCTGGGTCTTCCGGATCTTCTTTCCACCTTTGGTTTTCATAAAACTACTCTCCTACCAAATGCCTATCTGACCCTTCTCAGTCTTCCATGCAGGAGCATCTCCCAGAGCCCATCCTCTATTGATGGAAATACTCTAGGGTTCTGTCCTGGGCTCTCTCCTCTTCTCTTTTTATATTCTCTTTGAATGGGTGATCTCATTTGCTTCCACAGATTCAACTATCATCTTTGTGCAGATCATTCCCAAATCTACATATCTAACTCCTATGTTTCTCCTGAACTCTGGTATCACATGTCCAACTTTCTACCTGACACATACCTGACTTTCTTATAGGTACCTCAAACTCATCATCTAAAACAGGTAATTATTTTTTTCCTCAAATTCTTCCTCATAACATTCTCATTTCTGTCAAGGGCAAATACTCTTCTTGGTGGCTGTGACTTGCCTTTTCTTTAGGATAAAATATAAACTTTTCTATTTAGCATATAAAGCCTCTTGAAAAGCCTAGCTCCTTTCAAGCCAAAACTTGAGCACCATTTCCTTTTAGAAGTCTTTCCTGATCCCACCTAAATTTAGGCCATGCCCCCCACCCCCACCAACTCTAGTTAATGTTGTTATCTATGGCCACCATTCATTGCTGCCTGTAAACACATCTGCCTTCTTAGCAGAACGCAAGCTTCTCGTAACCTTACCTTAGCATCTTCCACAGTACCTGGCGAACTGGGCGCACTTGATAAATGTTCATTAAGTGATTCACCATTGTGTTTCCCTCTTCTGGATGTTCTCCAGCTTATCAAACTCCTTCCTAAAATGTGGGGCCTGGGCTTGAACTTGAAATTGTAGATATGATCAGACCAGGGCTGATGGGAGTGAAACTAGAACCCAGTGGAATAGTCCCTAATTGGCGGGGGGGGGGGGGGGGCTGTTACCATATATTGTGATCCTAGTACATACCATATAGTATAAGACAAGAAAAGCATGAAATTTATTTCCTGGTCAACACTGTTGCTGTTCAGTCATATCTGACTCTTAGTGGCCCCTGGGGTTTTCTTGGCAAAGATACAGGAGTGGTTTGCCATTTCCTTCGTTAGCTCATTTTACAGATGAGGAAACTGAAGCAAACAGAGTTAAGTGACTTGTCTAGGGTCATACAGCTAGTGAGTGTCTGATGCCAGATTGGAACTCATAAAGATGAGTCTTCCTCACTCCAGGCCTGTCACTGTATCAAAATTAGAGGTGTGTGTATATGTGTGTGTGTGTGTGTGTGTGTGTGTGTGTGTGTGTGTGTGTGTGTGTGTGTGAGGATAGTTGACTGAAAGTGTGTTTATGAGACTGCTGCAGAGGAGAGTGGAGATGGAAGGGACTGGATATTTGCCTACTTATTTTAGAATGTTTTATCATAAAGAGGATCTAAAATAATAGGAATAAAAGAAGATTCCCCCATTTTGTCACTATTATTTGACATAATTTTAGAAATGCTAGAGATAGCAATAAGACAAGCAAAAGAAATGTAAAGCATAGCAGAGACAAAATTGTACCTATTTGCAGACAATACAATGGTTGCTTAGAAAACCCCTAAGAATCAATAAAGAGACTAAGGAGAAAAAATTAATAGCTTTAGTAGAATAGGATGATACAAATATATGTGAAAACATTATTGGCCTTTCTCAGTAGTAAAAACAAAATGCAGGAGGAAACAATAAAAAGGAAATCCTATTCAACAAAATTACAAAATGTTGAATACATATGGGAGTCAATCTACCACAATACACAAAGACATATAAAACTACAACTATAAAACACAGTTTAAAGAAACAATTAAAAACATAAACTGGAGGGGTAGTCATTGTATACAGTAAGGTTATGCTAACAGAATAAAATAGTGATAACTAACTTGATTTACAGATTTAGTTCTAAACCAATCAAGGTCAAAGAGGTGCTTTATAGAGCTAGACAAAATAATGTTAAAATTTATTTGGAAGAAGGAAATTTAAAATGGTCACAGAGGGAACAAGCTCTGTGCTGTTCATGTATCTGGGTAATATTTGCTGCTCACCTATAGCAGAAGCAGTTTTTAGGAAATTTGTAGCTGAGCAAAATATTTCAGATAAGTGGAGGATAGACAGTGCAGCAACATCGACATATGAAATAGGAAATCCCCTTGATTATCGAGGGCAGACTTGCATGAAGAAACATGGCATTACCATGAATCATACTGCCAGACAGATTACCAAAGAAGATTTCTTGACCTTTGATTATATACTATGTATGGATGAAAGCAATTTGAGAGATTTGAATAGAAGAGTTAATCAAGTTAAAAACTGCAAAGCTAAAATTGAACTTCTTGGAAGCTATGATCCACAGAAATAACTTATTATTGAAGATCCATATTATGGAAATGACTCTGACTTTGAGACTGTATATGAGCAATGGGTGAGGTGCTGCAAAGCACTTTTGGAAAAATCTCATCAAGTCTTATACTCATTGTTAAAGGACAACAATGATTGATATCAACTTAAAAATGATGTATGTATATCAGCTGATGTGTTATTAAAGAGTAATAATGGAAAAAAAAAGAAAAATTTATTTGGAAGAACAAAAGGTTTAGAATCTCAAGAGAAATTTTTCTAAAAGTATGGAATTAAAGGGAAATGGTACTTTTAGACCTTAAATTACATTACAAAAGCAGCAATCATTAAAACTATTTAGTAATGGTTAAAAAAAGTTAAAAGGTCGGTGGAATGGACTCGACAATAAAGAATTAGAAAAACTAAACTCAATAATTCAATATTCAATAAATCCAAGAATATAATAAGCTTCCTGGGAAAGAATTCCCTTATCTAACAAAAACTGGAAAAAAAATTAGACAATTATTTTTTGACAGAAACGAGGTTCTGACCATATACTATACTATACTATAATATAATAAATATTATACTTATACTATATAAACTATAATAAATCCCACAAATAATACCACATTCAACTCAAAATGAATTTGTGATCTGAATTACATGGTCATATGATTTTTTTTTTAATTAGAAGAGAATTTCATAACTACAGTTAAGGGGAGAATGTTTAACCTCAAAAATCGATATGGGAATTCACAAAGATAAAATAGATTATTTTAATCACAGGAAACTGAGAAGTTTTTGCATGAACAAAATAAATGTGACTATGACAAGAAGGGAAAGTAGTGAGCAGGGAAAATATTTGCTTCAAATTTTTTATGACAAGGTCTTGGTATCTAACATAAATAGTAAACAAACACAAATATAGAAGACTAAGAGACATTTCCCAAGTCCAAGGAGATGGACGTTTTTTCAGAAGATTACAATTAATAACAACCATATGAAAGATAGCTCCAAATCACTAAAAAACAAGCAAATAAAAAAATCCATGGTCTTACTTCACACATCAAATTTTAAAAGATAAAAAAATGGAAATTGTCCATTTTTGAGGGGTTGCGAGAAGACAGGAATACTAATGTACTGTTAGCAGAACTGAGAAATTAGTCCAATCATACTAGAAAACAATTTGAAATTATGCTAGCAATTTGACTGGAAATGTTACTGATCATTTAATGGGGATCAGTTAAAACAACTTATGATCTATTACTACGATGGAATATTATTTTGTTAAAAGACATGATGGTTACGAAAAAAAGAAGCACATAAAGACTCATGAAGAAGGAAAGAAAAAGAACCAAGAAAACAATATACGCAATGATCACAAAAATATAAACTATATCAATAAATATTCAAAACTGAACTCTGAAGAAGAGTTGAGAAAAATGAAGAGATGAAAGACTATGCAGAATATGACACATATTAGGAGATATGTCTAATAAGACATAGAAACCAAAGACATCAATAAAAATAAGAAAAATATTAAAGAGCAAAAAAGAAATAACTTTAGTTTCTCTATTCTTCAAAAGTTCTGCGTTATTATGTTGTCTCCATCCTTTGGGCAATTACTCTACTGTCTGAGAACCAAATGGAAGATTAAAGCACCTGGGTCTTTTGTACCTTAGGCAGTTTGTCATGGAAGTCTGGCAAAAGAAAGTCTGAACATTTGAGGATCCCTAGATTTTCATTTCCATTTGAAGGAGGGGGTTTCCAAATTTAATTAAAAGAAATGTTACTTTTTAGTTCAGAGAAACTTGATTAAATACTCCTCTTATTTTCTAGTAAGCATAGTGGTGCTATGAAAAGATTTGAGCCAAAGGACCTGTATTCAAATCCGGACTTTTCCAGGGCCTTTGGTCAAGCCATTTTGGGACTTGGGCAAGCCACTTTGCCTCCCTATGCCTGAGTTTTCCTCAACTGTAAAATGATTCAGTTGGACTAGATGATTTCTAAGATTACTTCTAGCTCTAGATCTATGATTCTATGAATTATCCCTCCACTTACCTAGGAGCTATGTTTCTCTTAATGCAGCTTGAAATTGCATTGCTTTGTTTTGATTGGCATATCCCCCTGGTGACTCATACTAAGCTGGTAGTCCACTAAAATCTCCCAGATATCTTTCAGATGTACTGTAGTCTAGACAAGTCTCCTCATTTTGTACTAGTGAGGTTGTTTTTCAACCACAAGTGAGACTTGACATTTATTCCTCTTAAATTTCTTATTTGATTTGATCCAATGTTCTAAGACATCAAGAGTTTTTCTGGAGCATGACTATCAATAACATTAGCTCACACTGTCTCTGAGCTTTGAGTCATCTGCAAATATCATAAGTATGCAGGCTATATCTTTAGTTAAGTCGCTGATAAAAGCATTAGGCAGGACAGGACAAAGCACAGACACTCAATTCAAATGTACCTCTTGGACCTACCTTCTTATCAGTCATTCAGAATTGTACTGAATATATAAAAAATACATTGTTTTTATAACCCAGATCTCTTCGTCTTTCTCCCAAGAGGAACATGCCGAAGACTGCCAAATGTTTTTTTTTTTAAATCCAAGTAAACCATAGCTATGGAATTCCCCTGACCTACCAGTCTAGTATAGTAACTTGTCAAAATAGGAAATGAAGTCTGCCATGATCTGCTCTAGATGAGGCCATAATGGCTACCATGACTGCAGCTTCCTTTTCTAGATGCTCACCAACCAACAATTCTACATTATGTTCTAAAATTTTTCTAGCAGTCCAGGTTAAGCTTACTAGCCTATAATTTGCAGATTCCACTTTCTTCCTTTTTCTTAAATATTCCAAATTTTCACACATCACAGTTTAATAAACGCTTTTTGAATGAATAGAAATAAGCTTAATAAATAATTGCTGAATTAATGTATGGATGAATGGAACTAGAGAGAAGAAATAAAGCTGTATAGTGACACTTGGAAATGAAGGAGCTCACATTAAATGACTATCTTCTTTTTTTTTTTTGCTTTTTGGAGGGCAATTGGGGTTAAGTGACTTGCCCAAGGTCACACGGCTAGTTTTTGTGTTAAGTGTCTGAGGCTGGATTTGAACTCAGGTCCTCCTGACTCCAGAGCTGGTGCTCTATTCACTGCATCACCTAGCCGCCCCAGATGACTATCTTCTTCCTAAAGCAAGAGATATAAGGGCGCCAGGGAAACATGAGAGAAGGAGAGGAATAAAATAGTTTACGAGAACTGTGTTTAGCAACAGACTCTGAGAATGGTGTCTCATGACTATAGAATGAATCACTAAATCTAACCAGGCATCTCAGAGCATTGTATCCCTGCTCAGAGGTGAGACTACATGAAAGGGCATGGGGAGATTAGCACAAATCCTTTCCCATTACCAGCTCAGAGCTCTTGTCCTACTGATGGTGGGCTAGAATTATCATCTTATACAAGGAGTGACATACAGGTAGATGGCTGTGTTCTAAAGCCACGCTACTTGGTTTACCTAGCTACTAGGGAGTCCCCTATGGCAGGTCTTGCCAGTGCAAGGACATTCCATTGGAGTGTGTTAGTGTGTGTGTGTGTGTGTGTGTGTGTGTGTCTGTGTGTGTCTGTGTGTGTCTGTGTATGTCTGTGTACACTTCATGAGGTAGAATAAATGCAATGGAGGAGTCTTCAGGAGAAATCACTAACAACTATGGTAAACAATAGGAGTTGACCTTAGTAGGCAAAGCATTTCAGGCAGTGGCAGAGCAGTGTTAGCAAAGACTATAAATAGGAAGGAATCTGGGACAAGTAAGCTGGGTGCTGGAAAGAAAAGTACTAAGAAAAACCAATGGTACAATGGCTCTTCTAGCCCCATGCTGGGAGGTGACCTTGGGGCCAGAATCTGGGGCTCTGATACTGTCCAGGGAGTATCTAGAAGGTAGAGATGAGCAGCTTTTTTTAGGAGTCCCAGCAGTAATGACAAATGGTGATAATCCCACTGGTTCTCTCTATTGCTGAGGGAGCAAATGTGTTTGACTTGGCTGTACAGTACAGATGTACTGGTCCTTGCACATGTGAGTATTGGGCCAAGTCCCTGCTTGAGTCCTCTCTTCAAAGGTCCATGAGAAATGAAACCTTGGAGGATGGCTGCACTGACCAAGCAAATGGGATGAAATCTTAACTCACTTGTACACTCCATTCCCCTCAACACAAAGCCTGTGCCAAAGTGTAAGGCACAACTCCAATTGTTAGTGCAAGTTTCTGGGTGTTAAGTGCCCAGATAGGAGCTTGTTTTCCTGTAAATGAGAGATTCACCTGAGAAATACATTATCATCAGACAAAAACCAGATATTAAAATCAATGAACATTTGTCACTTTCAACAGTCATAGCCGTGCACTGTTTCCGGTCCTGAATGGTGTTTCTGGATGAGCTAGAAACTGTTTATCCATCACAATCTTCTTTCCCAGTTGGGATGGGGGGGGGGGGAGTTTAGGAAGAACAAGATAACAGATGTTGACAACTGTATGATTTACAACAGGTGAAGTCGAATGGTATTGTGCTCTAATGTATTTGTCTCATGAATAGTTCTATTCCACATGTACTATTTTCTATCTGGTTGAAAATATATTAACATTACATGGCTGCAAAAAAAATGACAAAAGAATGCTAAAATATAAACATTCTTCTCTGAAAATGTATTGGAAAGGAACATGAAAAATATAAGCAGTCTTTAAAGTTCTATTGAGACATTTCATTTTTAATAAGTTTCTTTCTCCACGCCAACAATGAACAACACTTGTATAAATTGAACTTGGATATAACAGGAGCATTTCTTTGTTGCATGCTGACAAAGAACAATTTGATTAAACAGTAAATCCTTCAGAGTCCTGCTCAGAGACATTTCTCTGAGATTTACTTTTTAGACAAAAATCTCTTAGCGAAGTAAATTCTTTCCCTTGCTCCTTCCTAGGCCATTGGCAGTGCTCGGTGTTGGGCAGCAATGGCAATGACACTGGGGCACAAGAAGACTTTTCTAAATAAGTTAGCTTCTAAGAAATACATCTACATAAATACTGCAGAGACATTTCCTTTTTAATTTTTTCACATTAGCCATGTTGTGGAAAAAGTAAGAAAAAGAAAGAAAAAGAAAAAATATTATTCAGTCTACACTCTGACTCCATCAGTTCTCTACTGGGAGGTGGACAGTATTATACATCAGGAGTACTTTAGAACTGTGGTGGGTCATTGTATTGATCAGAATTACCAAATCTTTCAGAGTTATCTTTATCATATTGCTGGTACTGTGTAAATTATTCTCCTGGTTCTGTTCACTTCACTTTGTAACAGTTCATATAAATCCTCCCAGATCTTTTAGCAATCATGTTTTTCAATATTTCTTACACCACAATATTATTCCATTACATCCATATACTACAACTTGTTCAGCCATTCCCCAATTGATGGGCATCCCTTCAGTTTTCAATTGTTTTTCACCGCAAAAAGAGCTGTTATAAATATTTTTGTACATATGGGTCCTTTTTCTTTAATCTCTTTGGGGGAGCAACCCTGGTAGGAAAGGTATACATAATTTTATAGCCCTTTGAGAATAGTTCCAAATTATTCTCCAGAATGGCTGGACTAGTTCACAGCTCCGCCAAGAAATACACCATTAGTATACGTATCTTCCCTCCAGCATTTGTTATTTTTCCTTTTCTGTCATCTTAAGCCAATCTAATGGGTATGAAGTAGTACCTCTAAGATGTTTTAATTTTGATTTCCCTAAGTAATTTAGGGTATTTTTATATGACTACTGACAGCATTGATTTATTTTTTTGAAAACTACCTGTTCATATCCTTTGACCACTTATCAATTGGGGTGTGGCTCTTATTTTTACAAATTTGGCTTAGTTCCCTATACAGTTGAAAAATGAGACCTTATTTTGAGAAACTTGTAAAAATTCATTTCCCAGTTTCCTGCTTTCCTTCTGATTTAGGATGCATTGGTTTTGTTTGCACAAAAACTTCTTAATTTAATCTAATCAAAATTATCCATTTTATCTTCCATGATCCTCTGCAGATATATTTTCCGTGTGTGTACTATAAACACGGTATACTGAATGTGGCCAAAGAAAAGTTCCAATGATGGTTACAACTCTTGTATACAACCAGACTGTTGTACAATGTGAAAGTATTTGCAGATCCTATACACAATTGCACGTCACCATGGAGGAGGGGAAGGGAAGAGAGAAAAGCTGAAACTCAAGGGACTGTAGAACTGAATATTGTAAACTAAAAGTAAATAAACAGTTCATTTGAAAAAAAAAAGAAAAGCTCCAATGGGAAAATGGCCAAAGGTAATGTCAGAGTCTAAAAGAGATCAGGTACTAACTCCAGGAATTCACGAATGAAACCTGAAGAGAAGTAGGAAGCAGAACCTGGTGGAATCAGACTATTTCTCACTTTTTTCACTTAAATTTTAGTTGAATCATAGGTGTTAGCTGAACTCTGGGGATCATTTCCTTGTTCTATGTACTAATATGGTGGAAAGTAGTAGGAAGATAATGATGAGGGTGACGCTGCTAATTAAAGACTGGGCCAAAGCCGTTAAGACTTAAAGGACTTCTGAAAGTACTAAAGTCAACCAACCTGACATGTCAGGGCAGGGGAGAAAAAGTCGGTAGCTTTGAATTAAACTTTTTATTTAATAACTTAATAAGAGAACAAATATTGGAAATATTCACTCCATTATTAGATTCCCTAACTCAGAAGCAGAAGAGAACATGCCAGCTCTGAAGAAGACAGACTCCACGTAGTGGGAGGAGACCAAGACTTGGGAAGTAGTAGACAGATTCTGGGCTCCAGCCTACAGATAACAATTGTGTGACTTTATACAAACCTGAGCCTTCCATTCCTCATCTATTAAATGGGCTACAATAATCTCTAATCTGTAAGGGTGTGATTTCTAGTAAGATAAAGTATGATATTGAGCCTCATAATGATAAAATTCTGAAAAGTTCAACAAATAATCTGCTCTTAATAAAATGATTTCCTCCTGTCTTACAATAATAATATTACTTAGCACTTAGCATTTAGCATTTAGCACTTTAAAGGTTGCAAAGAGCTTTGCATATATTATCTCATTTGATTTATTTGTGCAACTTGCAAACAGGCAGCTTTTAAAATGGACTACAAACCCACTGCAAAGCCTTATACACCAACACAGATTTGTTTTCACAGTGACTCTTTCATTTCTCCCACTGGCTCACAGGAAGCTGAGGATGTGAAACACAGGTGTTCCCCTTGGCCTTTACTGCCAGCATTGTTGGGCTACTGTGTTGGACCTTAGGAGGATTGTACATGTTTTCCAGTTTATAAAGCTCTTCAAATCTCATCTACCCCCTCCTAGCTTGAATTATTTTGGCTAGCTATATTTAGACAAAAATCAAAAGCCTTGGATTAAACCACTCTGTTGGAGAATGTAATGAATAAAAACGAGACACTAACTATTCCAATTCTCTGTCGGCCCCCCCTCCCCTCATTCTGGAGGGCTCTTAGGTAATAAACTTGAGGAATTTAGAGTTCAATCACATTACACATTCAAGATGGCGATAGGGCTAGCATTTCACGGACCCTGGAGAACACATGGTCTGTGATTTTCTTCATAAAGTGATTGGTTTTGCTTTTGTAATTCTGAAATTCCCAAATGTAAAAAAAATCCTGGCTTGGCTCACTCATTCTGAATCCAAAAAACAACTGTTTGCTTTTCCACAATACAAAGCCCCGAAGTCGAGGAGGAAATCTGGATCTTTCTTTTTGCTGATACCGTGCATCATATGGATCTCAGGGTATGGGGAGAAAGGTTGATGATATAATGACACAAGCCATATGGGCGGTGGTGTGTGTATGTGTGTGTGTGCGTGTGTGTGTGTGTGTGTGTGTGCCTGCACGCATGCGTGCGTGCTCATTTAAGCCTAGCAAACTTTTTTTTTAACCAGACCAAAGTGAAATGACTCACAAAGGACTCAAGCACATGACCTTGATCTCCATAGCTCCATACTCTAGCCACTAATACACTGGAAGTACATGTCCTATTGATTGTAGGTCAGGAGAATCATCTTCGCATACAAAGAACAGTCCATTTGAGGTATCTGAGATTTGTTCCAATCCCATGACTAACCCAGGGAGATACCTTCTGTCTTTTGCTTCCTGCTTTTCTTTCTCACAATGAAATGAACATGACTAATCCAAGTTCTACCCCTCACATTCTTGCAAACCTTTTTTACTCAAATAAACCTCAGAAGACACTGCAAAATTCCTTAAGTGTCCCAAAGCTCTATGAGAAGAGAGAGGGAAGAAGACTGGGAGAGGTTAGAGTTAACCCATGTGAGCTTCAAAACACATCTGCAGGTACACCTTAGTGCAGAAGCAAACATTGCATGAAGGACATTTTATATTTAGCAAGATGAACACACTCTGAATTAAAGTGGGCTCCTTGGGTTTGGGGTTTTTTTTGGTATCATCAGGAAGGCTCCTGTGCTCTCCTGCTTAGGCTCTGGGTAATGAGTGAATTCACAATAACAGAGGTATAATTTCTGTCCTGCAAGCCAAGAGAGGCAGCAGACAGGTATAATGGAGCAAGGGATGGACTGAAATCAGTAAGCCCTGGCCTCGAATCCCACGTGTAACATTCAAAAGCTCCCAAACTTTCTATTCCTCAGTATCTTCACCTGTAATACTAGAATAATGGTTTACATTACAGGATCATTGTGAAGGTAGTAATCTAGGTAAAACATAAAACCTATATAAATCTTACTGAGTCTTTTGATCTCTGCAAGCCTCACACAACCCTCTAAGGCTGTAATTCACCACCATGTCAAGGTGCTTGACAACTGACACATAAATGTCAGTTAATATTATTGTGCATTTTTACTTTCATAAGTTTTTGTTCTTCTTGTTCAGACTTGTGATTTCCTCAGCTTCCACGGTGGAAACTCCCTTAGAGAGATGCCTGGACGATGTGAGAGGCTAAGGCACACAACTAGTCGGTGGGAGACACTCTCTGTCCACTATACGACACAAACTCTGACCCCTGCAAAGGAGACAATAAAATCCACCTGCTAAGAACTTCAAAGAGAGCTAGCAGAAACACTAGCTAATGAGTAGATATGTAACTGTCCCAAATTATGCCAGCAGTCGAGCTAAATGAACATTATTCCTCAGAATTTTATAGGAATTCAAGCTGGAAACTGCGAACTTTTAAAAAAAACATTATGACAAGTGCATTTTAGTATAAGTGATTTCCTTGTTAATTCTATGGATTTTATTTTATGCATTCACAAACATAAAAATAAGTGGTATAGAGGACAGAACAATGGGTGTGGAGTCAGGAAGAGTCAAGTTCAAATATGATCTCAGACTCTTATTAGCTATGGGACAATAGATAAGCCACTTGATCACTCTCAGACTCAGTTTTCTCATCTGTGAAATGGGGATATAATAGTTCCTACTTCCCAGGGTTGTTGAGGATTGAATGACATAATTTTTATAAAGTGCATTGAAAATTTTAAAAGTATTACATAAATGCTATTATTCTTATTCTTATTTTTATTTTTCTGAGAAGGGGTCTATAGATTTCGCCAGACTTTCAAAGAGATGTAGGACACAGAAAAGACTAAAAACTCCCTTACTGCAAAGGAAAATTCTTATATACCCCTAAAATATTTACAGTAACTTTTTGTAGTATCAGAGAAATGGAAAGTGAGAACAAACAGGCCTCAGCATGTTAATCATGATGATCTCTTCAGTGTCAGAAGCTCCATGGAGGTCCTGTATGATTGTAATATGCAGTGATTTTGTCATGTGAGACTGAGATTCAAGAGAGGGATGGCATGCATGCTATTCTGTTAGGCCACAAATATTAAGAAAATCAGGTGACTTCCAATACAATAGATGCATTCACTAGGGATGATTCATGAAATAAAATGGAGAAAGACTAGAATAAGAAGGCATAAGAGGATTGATTGGCACTGGTGGAGTGAATGCCATGGAGATCATAGAGTCATCTTATTATTAAGATGCTAAGTACTGCTGGCACCCCAAAAGGAACTTGCCCACTTTACCACCTTCATCCTCTCTCAGCCCAAATCCCAATTCTTGACTTGCCTATTCTCAGTTCCATCAGTTTGAAATGTTAATATTTTTTATTCCTGTCTTTTCTTTATCTCACACATCTAAGTGGTCACTTGTATCTAGTGATTCTTCCCTTAGCATCTCTTTCCCATAATACCTGTGACTTCCCCTAAGATGACCACTACTCTTGCTCAGGAATTCATTCACACTTGAAACATTGTCATAAATGATCTCTTTGACTTCAGTCTCACCCCTTTTAATAAGTTCTTCACATTTTACAAGATTCATCCTCCTAAAGTACAGTTCTGATCACATTGCTCCCTATTGACTACAGAAGTTTAAAGCCCTTGGTGTTATCCAAAGCATCCTACAAAATGGCCCTAGTCTAATGTTCCTTTAAACCTTCAAGATCCTCCAGTCGGAATAAACAGCTCCTGTTCTCTGAGAAAAACTTTGTCAACTCTTGTCTCCTTCTTGGATGCCCTTCCTCCATCTCCACCAAATGAAATTATATCTGTTCTTCAATATCCAGCCCAAATGAGATCTCTACCAAGATGCTTGCCCTGAATGTGGTCTGAATCTTTGGGAAATCAAGGAGAATGGCAGGGATTGGGGACAGGCAAGTATGCTGATAAAAAGGGATAGAAGATAGATAATTCTGTCTGTGGGCTAGTTAGCTGCCAAAAGTCTAGAATGGATTAATAAAGGGATGGTTAGTGAGCCCTGAGAAGGGGAAATGATGATCAGTACAAATCTACATGGGTTCATTAAGAACAAGTCAAGGTGCTAATTTCATTTCCTTTTCTGAAAGGACTACTAAAATCATAATGTTAGGGGAATGCCATAGAAAAAATAGTGTGTGTGTCTGGATTTCAGCAAGCCACATGACAAAGTCTGTCAAGGGATCCTTTTGGTAGTCGGGATGACAGTATAGTTAGGTTGATTTGGAAAGGGTTGAATACACCCAGAGAGTAGTGATTATAATCTTGATGTCAGCTACGAAGGACATCTCTAGTGGACTGCCACTATCAATTACCTGGATGAAGAGATGGATGGCATTGGCTAACTGAAATATACCTAGAGAGGAGTGATCAATAAGGTGAAGGAATTCAAGGATCTGCTACGGGAATTGAGGATGTCTAATCGAAAGAAAAGACTTGGGGAGAGAAGATGTAGTAGCTGTCTCCAAATATTTGAAGGGCTATCCTGTGCAAGAGGGATGAGATGTATTCTGGTCAGTCCTGGGAAGGCAGAACCAGGAGTAATCAATGGAAATTACAAAGAGACAGATTTAGCCCAATATAAAGAAAAACACTGAATGGTTTTCAAATATAATTTTTTAACTGAATTGAAAGATTAGAGATAATCAGTACATGGCACCTTATAACTTTGGAGGTAATTGAGTTTCCCATTATTGGAGGTATTCAAGCAGAGTGTGGATGACCACCTCTCAGGAATGTTGTTGAAATTCTTGTTTAAACATGGGTTGGAATAGTTACCTCCAAGGGCATTTCCAAATTTGATATTCTGGGCTTCTGTGAACAATTCATCTCTACTTAATATGAAGTATGGTCCTATAGCAATTTGTTCTTAAGGCATTCATAACACACTATCTGGTAATGTAGTGCTTCATGAATACCTGTTTTCCTCCCTTTTAGAATGTGATACCCTTAACAAGGACTGTCATATTCATCTTTGCACACCTCAAAAGAGCTAGCATATGGGTCTTGGACCTACTAAATGCTCAATATTTACTGAAGCAACGAACTGATCAATTTATAGTTTGAATAAACCCTAAATTACTTGAATGCAAAATATGGGATCATAAGATTTAGAACTGGATAAATCCTTAAAGATCATGGAATACCAGAGTTGGAAAGACTTTGGAGACCATGTAGTCCAATCTGTATCATCCACATAGTTGCCAAATTGATATTCCTAAAGTGCAAGTCTTACCATATCAATCTCTTGCTCAAGACGCTTCAATGGCTTCCAGTTGCCTCTAGGAACTCCTCTGTGAGGCATTTAAAGCCCTTCACGATGTGGTTCTTTACTCTCATTTTCGTTCGATTTTGCATTACTTCCCTGTAGGCAGTCTATGTTCCAAAGTGACTTGCTTGCTGTGTCCAGAGAGGGTATCATACAGGTTGTCCCAAAAGCCTTTGCACAGTTTTAAGATTTAATGGCTTAAAACTGCACTAAGGCTTTTGGGACACCCTGAATTTCCTGTGTCTGCACTTTCGCACGATATGGTCTCCATTGTGAAATGTTCTTTCTTCTCATCTTGACTTCTTAGAATCCGTAGCTCCCTTGAAAACTCAGTTTCACAGTGTTTGCAGTCCACTAAAGACTCCAGATTGTTTTTTAGGTGAACTGTTATCTCAACGTACTTCACCTCCACCTTGTCCTTATGAAGCTGTTTTAAAAAAATACTCCAGTGGAAAAATGTACCTTGATTTTCAGTAGGGTCACAGGATCAAAGCTTTATAGGTGGGAAGAATATCTGAAGTCACCATGTCCAACCCCATCATTTTAGAGATATGTAATATGGGGTCCAGGGAGGGGAAGAGACTAACCCAAGGTGATTCATAGGACCCCAGATCACAGCAGAAAGGGACCTCAGAGACCATTTAACCATTTAATGTCTTCATTTTAAAGAGGGGGCACCAGGGAAACGAGCTAACCCACCCACAGTCACACAAGAGGAAGTGTCAATGCTGGGATTCAGACTCCAAATCCAGCCTAGGTCCCACCAAAGAATGTAGGAACAATTAACAACTGCTATTAATTCAAAAGTCAGTTTTCAGATTTTGTATAGTTCCCAGTCCCTTGCAAAGCATAAACAAATAGAAAAGCTTTCCAAGAGAAGGGAGGGCCTGCTTTTTTGAAGTATAGCCACCAATTTTCTTTTTTCCTTAAATATTTTTATTTAAAGTTTGAGCTCCAAATTCTACCCTTCCTTCCTTCCCTCTCCTCCCCACTGCCTGAAATGGTAAGCAGACATAGATTATACATGTGCAATTATGTAAAACATTTCCATATTAGTAATTTTGTACAAGAAAAATTGAATAAAAGAAAAAAATAAGAGAAAAAGTGAAAAATAGCATGCTTCAGTCTATTCAATCAATATCAGTTCTTTCTCTAAAGGGAGATAAGTATGCTTCATCATTAGTCCCTTGGAATTGCCTTGGATTGTATTGCTGAGAATAGATAAGTCATTCACAGTTCTCCATCAAACAGTATTGCTGTTACTGTGTACAATGTTCTTCTGGTTCTGTTCACCTCACTATGCAACAGTTCATGTAAGTCTTTCCAGTTTCTTCCAAAATCATCCTGTTCATCATTTGTTATAGCACAATAATATTTCCATCACAATCATATAACCCAGCTTGTTTAACCATTCCCCAATTGATGGACATCCCTCTGGTGTCCCATTCTTGACCACCACAAAAAGAGCTGCTACAAATATTTTTTGTACAAATAAGTCCTTTTCCCTTTTCTTGATGTCTTTGGGATATAGACCTAGCAGTGGTACTGCTGGATCAAAGGGCATGCACAGTTTTATAGTCCTTTGGGCATAGTTCCAAATTGCTCTTCAGAATGGTTGGATCAGTTCATAACTCCACTAGCAGTGCATTAGTGTCCCAGTTTTCCCACGTTCCCTCCAACATCCAACATTTTCCCTTTCTGTCATATTAGCTACTATGATAGGTGTGAGGCAGTACCCCAGAGCTGTTTTAATGTGCATTTCTCTGATCAATAGTGATTTAGAGCATTGTTTCATATGACTCTAGATAGCTTTGATTTCTTTGTCTGAAAACTGCCTGTTCATACCCTTCATTTATCAATTGGAGAATGATTTATATTTTTGTAAGTGTGACTCACTTCTCTATATATTTGAGAGATGAAAGTTGTATTAGAAATACATGTTGTGAAATCCCCCCCGCCATTTTCTCCTTTCCGTATAATTTTGGTTGCATTGGTTTTGTTTGTGCAAAAACCTTCAAATTTTATACAATCAAAATGATCTGTTTTACATTTTGTAATGCTGTCTATATTTTCTTTGGTCCTAAATTCTTCTCTTATTCAGAAATCTGACAGAAAAACATTCTCTTTTAAATTTGCTTATGGTATTACCCTTTCTGTGTAAATCATCTACCCATTTTGACCTTATCTTGGTATATAGTGTGAGATATTGGTCTATATCTAGTTATCTACCTTATTGTTTTCCAGTTTTGCTCACAATTTTTGCCAAATAATGAATTTTTGTTACAAAAGCTTGGCTCTTTAGGTTTATCATATGCTAGATTACTATGGTCATTTACTATAATGTAATTTGTACCTAATCTATTCCACTGATACACCATTCTATTTTTGAGCCACTACCAGATTTTTTTTTTATAATTGTGGCTTTATAATACAGTTTGAGATCTGGGATGGCTTTCACATTTTTTTCATTGATTCCCCTGATATACTTGAGCTTTTGTTCTTCCAGATGAAATTTTTTTTTCTAGCTCTATAAAAATGCTGTTTTGGTAATTTGATTAGTATGGCACTGAACAGGTTAATTTGGGTAAAACTGTCATTTTTATTATATTGACTTGGACTATCCACGAACAATTAATATTTTCTCAATTGTTTATATCTGACTTTATTTGTGTCAAAAGCATTTTATAGTTGTGTTTACAAAGTTCCTGGGTTTGTCTTAGTAGGTAGACTCCCAAGTATTTTATATTGTCTACAGTTATTTTAAATGGAATTTCTCTATCTCTTCCTGCTCGACTTTGTTGGTAATAAACAGAGATTTCTAATACAGTATTAAATAATAGAGGTGATAATGGGCATCTTTGCTTCAGCTCTTTTGGGAATGCTTCTAGTTTATGCCTAATATAGATAATGCTTGCTGATGGTTTTAAATAAATATTACTCATCATTTTAAGATAATCTTCATTTATTTCTATGCTCTATAGTGTTTTTAATAGGAATGGGTGCTATATTTTGTCAAAGGCTTTTTCTACATCTACTGAGATAATCATATGATTTTGGTTGGTTTTGTTATTGATATGGTCAATTATGCTGATAGTTTTACTAATATTGAATTAGCCTTGCATTCCTGGTATAAATTCCACCTGGTAATAGTATCTGATTCTTCTGATACATTGCTGTATTTTATTTAAGTTTTCTGTATCAATATTCCTTAGGGAAATTGTTCTGTAATATTCTTGTTCTTCCAATGAGAAATTTCACATTTTTTCTTTTTTAATTTTTAAATTTTGTTTTATTGTATCTTGATGTCTCAAAATCAGTTTCCACTCGTTTGAGTCTAATTATTAAGAAATTATTTTGTTCACTGAGTTTTTGTACTTCCTTTTCCATCTGGTCAATTCTATTTTGTTGGGAGTGATTTTCCTCAGTAAATTTTTGCATATCTATTTCCACACTACTGATTCTTTTTTCATGATACTCTTGTATTACTCTTTCTTTTCCCAATTTTTCTTCTACTTCTCTAATTTGCCTTTTAAAACACATTTTAAGCTTTTCCAAAAATTGTTTTTTGGGCATGAGACCAAATTACATTTTTCTTTGAGAATTCACATGTAATATATACAATTATTATTACTATTATTATTAACTACATCCAACTGGAACTTAAGATTCACAGGCACTGTGGAAGGGAGTTTCATCCTGCCCTATCAGAAAGTTAGAGGAGTGATGGGGGAGGACATAGGAGAGATTAGATTGGGGGAGGGGCCATACAAGGGGATGGCTGTTTTGGCGGGGGGGTAGGGGAAAGATGGGGAGAAAATTTGTAACTCAAAATCTCATGGAAATGAATGATGTAAACTAAAATAAATAAAAAAAATATTTAAAAAAAGGGAATTCACATGTAACCATTTTGACACTAAGTTTTTTTTCCTTTAAATTTATTTATTTTTAGTTTAAAACATTCAGTTCCACGAGTCTCCTCTTCTAAGTTTATGCCTTGATCCTCCCTATCACCACAGTAACTTTCTACAGTCAAGCTATTTTTTTTCTGTCTTTTTTGTGACTTGGTGTTTTTATGTGAGAGTTGGGCTGTAGTCCTGCACAGTCCCAAGCTTTTTGTGGCAGAACTCTGGGTCTTATGGCTGGCTTTCAATGGGTTTCAGGGATTAGCTGCTTGCTTTCTCTGGATGGTAGGCTTCCCTCCTGGTTTGTACTAGGGGATGAGGGTACCTCCCTCTTGGCCTCCCGTGGGTGTGGGGTTTAACTGCTAACTTGCTCTAGGGATAGAGCCTTGCTGGTAGGTTGCTATGTTAACAGAGTCTCTCTGGTGGCTGGCCCTGGAGGAGGGATCTTGTTGCTGGTCTGTTCCAGGGTTGGAGCACTGCTACTGGGTTGTTACGGGAACAGGATCTCTCCTCTGCTAAGTCCCAGAGGCAGGGTCTTGCTGTTGGTCCACCCCGGGTTGATGCTTTACTACTGGTCAGCAATGGGGTCAAGGCCTCACTGGTGGTTTATGCTGGAGGTGGGGTCACTGGGGTAGGGCCTTGCTATTCTACACAGAATTCTCACTTGGCTAGGAGGCTGCTGGTTTGTAAGAGGGCGGGGCCTAGCTGGTAGATTGCCCCAGGCTTGGAGCCCTGCTGCAGGTCCCCTGCTGTGAGGTTGGCTGATGCTGCTCTGGGAATTCCTTCCCCTCCCACCCTAGTGAGACAGACTTTTCCTGCTGTGCTAGTAAGTTGCTGCTATGCTCCTAGATCAATTCTGAGGTGGTTTCCTAGTTGCTTGCAGGGGAATTTTGGAGGGCTTCAGAGGGTTCCTTCCTCACTCTACCATTTTGGCACTGGAAGTGACCACCAATTTTTCAAGAGCATAAAAGTGACCAACTTCAAAGAAGAGAAGCTTCTGTCTCTTCCTTCATTATCAGATGACTCTTGGGAAAAAGAGCACTCTGGGGCCCTTTTCAGCCACCCAGCCACTAAATCCAAAGGCTCCTTTAAAATGGAGATGAGTTGGGCACTTCATAATTCAATTTTTGTGTCAAAAAAATCACTATAAACGGGAAATGTGTTTTAATTAAAATCACCATGAAGAAACAAATGCCTTAATCACACATATTAATAACATTTTAAAGACTAATTCATCTTAATTTTAATTATGATGCCAAAGTTAAGTTTTTAAAAACTGATCTTTGTAAAAATGTTCATTATAGTTAACATTTAGAAGAAACAAAGTCAAATCTCTCATAATTTCTGGTGTAAATGTAGAAAAAGGCAAATTTTGCTCTGTTTTTTGATTGTAGTGTGTGAGGAGTCTTTTATCCAGGATCTCAAGTCTTTCACATGGCATCTGCAACTTATAATTTGTGACCTTGGTCAAGTCAATGTACCTACTTGGACTTCAGTTTGCCTTTAAAAAGAGGGACTTGGACTTCAAGTATCGGAAATCCTTTCCAGCTCAAGAGCTACAATCTATGATCCAACTCCATGTCGTATTTTTCTTAATGAAAACAAATATTAAAACTCATTTTGGTAATGTGTAAACAAAACTATATCAATAATTTTCTTCACATAGCACTTTGATTTGAGTCCCTCTGCATTTTTCAGTGATGAGTCTTTTAGGGGAATCGAAACCCCTTAACAGTCACATTCTTAACTTTCCACTTTTTAATAAAAATGATTTCCATAAAGATTAGAAATTAATCTAACCTGACTTTCAAACCCAATATATTTTAGTGCTGGAGGCTGTAAAAATTCACCTATCTAAGTCTAATAAAGAAAGTTTTTTCAATTTAAATATACATTGCATTTAATAAGCTTGCAGGATAATTTCAACAGTGTTCATGGGTTCTTTAAATTACCTTCCTGCTGTGTCCAGCATACAATCCAATTTAATTTTTGAGCAACTGAGTTAATTTATTTTTTAATTCAAGTTTAAAAAAGTTTCAAAACCTTAAAACTATTTCTGAATAACACAAGATGAGATATATAGCAGCTAGACTATGGATATGTTCCATTTTCAACCAATACAAAAACAGGAAAGAAATAGCTAGATCTGTAGAACACTAAAAATCTGGCTACCTGGACACTTTCCAACGTCTGAAGGCACTTTTGACTTTTCATCTGGGTATTAGGCATTGTGCAGACACAGTCCATGATTGGAGAAACCATAGCCCTCTAGCCTACACTGCTCTTATTCTCTCTCACATTCAGTCCTATAGCTAGAAATTTTATAAATCCTTTCCTCTTAAAAGAACAATGGGAAGCATAATTTTGGTTCATGAGTAACTGGTATTATCTTATAGTCCCAAAGTAAAATAGTCACCAAACTCTAAGTCCTAACTGTTCCATCATACTACAACGATGCTCTCTTACCGCCCTTCCTCAGCCTCATCAATAAATAGCATTTACCAAGAACTACAACTAGAAAAGTCTGTTGGGGGTTGTTGTTGGTGGTTGTGGGAGTTAATACTGGGGAAAACCTGACTGTCCAAAGACACTGCCCCTCTGGCAGCAGAGGTTAAGGAACTGCTCCATTACCATACAAAAGTTCTTGGAACATTAGAAGGATGCCAATCATTCAGACCCTAATTTTCACTAAATCTTCCCTTTCTCAATGGGTTGGTAAAGGCAGAGATTTGTGCCAATGGGATATACAAAATGGCAGCAGGCCATCAGGCTTCACCAGACTGCCTAAGATACAAAAAAAGATTAAGATGAGAAGTCTACAGATAGCACGTCTGGGTGGAGTACTGTTGGAGGTTTGGGGGGTTGGCCCATCAAAGCAGTGGGGAGTTATGAAGCCACTAGGTACATCATTAATATGACAAGAAGAAATGGTAAACTGAAATTAACACTGAAAGCATACAACCCTTGACTCCCAGAATCCCTTGTTTTTTTCAAAACTCAGCTCAAATACCATTTCCTACTTGAAACTTATCCTGATCTTCCAAGTTGCAAGTACTTTATGACCCACCAATAAGTCTGAATTGATTTGGTAAACACTATGGTCTTTCCCACAAACTCCGGGAGGGCAGGGATTGTTTTATTTTTGTCTTTGTACCAACAGCACTTAGCACATAGGCTAGGTACTCAATAAAAGCTCATTAATAAAACTAAGAGTTGGCATGTGTGGAGTGCTTTAAGGTTTACAACAATTTTGTGAGTATTACCTCTTTGAATATGTACATAATAACACAAGTGTAAGGTAAATGCCACTGTATCAATGAAGAAACTGAAGTCACTGATTATAATCCAGTGAAGACCAAACAAAAGGAAGTACCAACATTTTAAGTAGTATAAAGATTAAATAATTAGTCTTTATGAATTATCAATTATATGGGAGACTTCAGAGGCAAGTCTTAATCTTTGTAAGATACTCTAGCACTAGGTAGCTTGGAAAACAACAACAAATTATGACTAAGTTAATCTTTAAATTGGTGGTTTCTGTAAAAAGTTTTGTTTTTATATTCACTCAAAATTTACTAAATTCACAACTGTACAACAAGATCAAGTATTCATCACTCTGAAATGGAGTTTTTCTAATAAAAATGCATCTTAAATGTAGTACCATCCAAAGGAGGTTTTCATCAAATTATTATACCTTACATTTTGTTACTAACTTTTGTCACAATTGCATTTCCCCCTTTAAAACATTTTTTTAGCAAAGTTTTTGACAATCTCTTATGCTGCTCTTGAGGAAAAAATGGAAAGTAGCAGGTTAGAGGATCGTATAATTAAGTGGATTCAGAACTGGCTAAACGGTCAGATCCAAAAAACCACTTCAACTGGAAAGGAGGTCTCCAGTGAAGCACCCCTAGGATCCAAGGCTTAGTCCTGTGCTTTTTAAACAATGGCTTGGACAAAGGCACAGAGAACCTATTTATCAAAAGTACAGAGGATATAAAGGTGGAAGATGAGCTAGCCAATACACTGGGCAATAGTCAGGGTCCAAAATGATCTTGCTAGGCAGCTGGGTGGTACTGCTGTGGATAGAATGCCAGGCTTGGGGGGAGAAAGACTCATTTTTCTGAGTTCAAAGTTGGCCTCAGACACTTACTAGCTCTGACTCTAGACAAGTTACTTCACCCTGTCTACCTCAGCTTCTTGTAAAATGAGCTGGAGAAAGAAGGGGCAAGGCAGTCCAGTATTTTTCCCAAGAAAACCCCAAATGGGGTCACAAAGAGTCAGTCACAACCGAAACAACTGAGCAACAAGAGAACATTAGGCAAAACTACATAAAAAGATAAATGTAAAATCTTATGTGTCTGATAAAAAGAAAAACAAAAACAAAACCTCTCAAGTACAAGGTGGGAGAAGTGTGGCTATGCAGATGTTTGAAAAAAAAAGATTCCAGCATACTACAAGTTTAATACACATCAATAGAGTGATATAGAAGGAGGCATAAAAGCTAGTATGACCTGAAGCTGCATTTTAAGAGAGTGCTAACATCTAAAGAGAAGAGGAGGACAGTCCTGCTGAATTCCAGCATGGTCACATCACACCTGGAGTATTGTATTCAATTCTGGGCACCATATTTTAGGAAGGACAGAAATAAAGTACTGAGAACTGAGAGGTTGATGATCAGGAATGGTGAAGGGCCTGGAGATAATTTCATATAAGTATCAATTGAAGGAAGTGGGGATATTGATTCTGACAAAGAAAAGACTTTTTACTATGAAGTGCTATAATACGAAAGAGGACTAAACATTTTTGGTTTTGAAGAGCTAACAATCGTGGGTGGAAATTGCAAAGAGCCAAATTTAACCTTGTTAGAAAAAAATTCCTATTATGGAAAGCAGCCCCAAAACTGTGGAATAAGCTACTCTAGAAGGTCCTGGCTTCCCCTTCACTGGATGACCTTAAGCAGAAGCTGATGTCCACTTGTCAGGAATGGTGTAGACTAGGGAATACTTGTTCAGATAGGGGTTGGATTACATGGATCCTTTTTTTCTCCTCCAACTCTAAGATTTTCTGAATTTCATTGTATTTCCCCTCTTGTCTCAAGCCTTTTACCAAAACCTCAAGCAGTCAAATTTATTTGATCTTCATAAATGATTTGCCACAATAAAAACGACATGGTAATATATTCTCATCATCTTCTACACTGACAGTCTTTGACTGCACTTGCATTATCTCCAAACCGTATTGTATCTTTGACATAACAAGGGAAGAAAAGAGTGAATACTGTTGCCTAGATTCTTTTTTCCTTGATTTTTTTTTTTAACATACTCCCTAAAGCATCAAGGAATGATGATACCATAAATCTGTGAACTTGCTACTGACCTGGAGCCACTTTGCCCTTTTCAGGCAAAGAGCTCTTGCCTTTGCCTGACAAAATTCCTTCCCTTTTTCTTGTGTAACATGACTCTGGGTGATGTCCCCTCCCCCCCGAATAAAAATGACCAGAAATATGTATCAGAAAAGAATATTTAAACATAAAAATAATGCCAGAGACCAAGATGTAAAGAAAGAATACTGAACTTGGAGCCAGAAGACCTGTCTTTGACTCCTAGCACTGTCACTTCTTATCTGGGTGACTTTGGGCAAGTAATTTACCCTGGGTTTCAGTTCCCTCATTTGTAAAATGGGTATAATAATCCTTATCACACCTACCTAAAAGAGTTAGTGTGAAGAACACATTCTGTAACCCTAAAGCACTACAGAAATGTAAACTATTAAAATTATCCAAATAAAAGCAATCCACAAAACTCAAGGAGAGCTTTGTGACATAATGAGAAGGAAGAGATGCTTTAGGCAGCTGTTTGTAGAGGGTCTTCTCACATTTCTACCTCTGGGAAGAATCCCAGATCACAAACACACAGTCATAGGGGAAGCAACTACAAAGGAGTGTGCCCTTTGCCAACGGGCCCTTAATATCTAGAGACTGAGATTCAAAGATTCTCTTTAATGTCTAACAGCTGCCATTATTTCCCTCAACAAGTGTCCTTTTAGGGAGAAAGATGAAAGAAATGAACAATGTGGTTTTTGACCTGATGGCTTAAATGATAAAAGAATGGTTCTTAACTTCTCCACATCCAAAACAAAGTTTTCTCCCCAAAATTTAAACGAACATAATTAGTATGAGAAATCGTATAAAAACAATAATATCCCAAACCACATGACATCAACAGGCAGATAAAAAGCCTTTTTGACAAAGCAGTGACAATACTCATACTAGAACACAGTCACAGAACACTTTCATAGAAAGAGCTTTTCTTAAATGAAAGAAGTATCTATATAGACCCAAAGCTAGCAGTATATGCAATGAAAAAACACAAGAAGCTTTCTTAAGAAGCAAGACTGTGCTCTTTCTCTACCGTTATGTGACATAGCTCAAGAAATGCCAACAGGAGCAATAAGACAAAAATGAAAGCCATAAAGATTGGCATAGAGGAGCCAAAATCAGCCCTAAATGCAGATGACATGATGGTTTAGAGCAGTGGTTCTCAACCTTCCTAATGCCACGACCCTTTAATACAGTTCCTCATATTGTGGTGACCCCCATCCATAAAATTATTTTCGTTGCCACTTCATAACTGTAATTTTGCTACTGTTATGAATCGTAATGTAAATATCTGATATGCAGGATGTATTTTCATTGTTACAAAGTGAACATAACCCACAGGTTGAGAACCGCTGGTTTAGAATCATCAAATAAACTAATTGAGACAATAGTTACAGTAAATTAGCAGGTTACCATGTAAACACACAAAACCCAGTGTTTTTTGCATTTCTATATAGAAAAAAATAAAGGAAGAGATAATAGAATAGAAAGACTCATTCAGAGTAACAACAAAATGTATGAAATATCTAGAATTAATCTACTAGACATGTAATTAAAACATATATATGTAAATTATGAAATACTCCCTAAAAATAAAGGACAACTTAAAGAATTGGAGGGATAATCGTGCTCTTATCTGTGCCAATAACAATTACAAATCTACTGAACTCAAGGGGATATTTTAGAGAGCTAGGAAAAAAACTCATAGAATGTATTTGGAAGAACAAAAATAACTATAAATGTCGGACAAATTTTTTTTTTAGAGGTAGGAATGACAATGGAATAGCACTTTCCTACCTCAAACAACGCTATACAGCAGAAAACACTACAATTATTTGTTACTGGCTAAAAATAGAAAAACAGATCAATGGAATAGACTAGAGGTATTTATTGAGTCCCTTCGATGTGCTCGGCACAGGGGATACAAATAAAAACAATGCAAGAGTCTCTACCCTCAGGGAACTTACAGTCTAACCGAGGAGACAATAAGCAAATATAAAATACATAAAGTAAAACATAAAGTGACAAATTTTAAGCGTATACAAGTTCATCAAATACATGGCAGCTTGGTATCAAAGGCCTCAGCATTTGGGAGGATCACGAAAGTTTTCATGGAGAAGATGGTGCTTGAGGATCATCTTAAGAGAGAGAGGCTGAGGCCCGAAGTAAAGAAGGAGGGCAGTTCAAACATGTGGAAAGGTGAACCCAGGATATAACAAAACTGAAAACAGAAAATTACCTGGGGAAAAACTCCCTATTTGACAATAATTGATAGGTAATCTGGAAGAAAATAGGTTTAGACTATTATATACCACAATAAACTCAGAATGGAAACACAACCGGAATATTATAGATCATACAATAAGAAAATGACATGAGAAGTAGATTGGCTTCCTTTAATATCCATGGCTAAGGAGTGAGTTCTTCATCAGAGAATGGATGGATGGAGTATTTGCAAAAGGTAAAACAGATAACTTCAACTGTGTGAGATAGGAAAGCTTTGCATGAATAAAATGAATAAAACCAGGCTAAGTAGGAAAATGGGTGACCGGGAAAAATATTTATACGGATTATCTCTGACACTGCCTTCAATGATGTTTGTGCATTCAAGATTCACAGGCAACTAACAAAAATGATAAGATCCAAAGCAATTTTTCCCAATAGGGAAGTTGATTAAAAGTATGAACAAACATTTTTCAAAAGAAGAATGGTAAACTTCTAATAACCCTAAGATAGAGTGCTCCAAGTCACTAAGAATAAGAGGAATGCAAAGTAAAGTAACTCTGTGGTATTATACCTTATTCCCAGCAAATTGGCAAAGATAACAGAAGATGGGAAGGAACATAGAAATATAAGTACATTAATGCACTGTTGGTAGAGCTTTGCACTGGTTTGACCACACAGGAAAATAATTTTTAATTAGGTGAAGAAAGTGACTGAAATGTCCCTACCTTTTGACCTCGAGATTAAACTACTAGGTCTCATATACATAAAATATTTTATAGCAGCACCTTTTGTAGTAGCAAAGAAATGGGATCAAAGTAGATGCCATCAATTGAGGAGAGCCTAAACAAGAGAACATAATGGACCATTACTGTGTTGTAAGAAATGCTGACTATGAGGAATACAGAGAAGCAGGCAAAGGCACTTTATGAATTGATGCAAAGTACAGAGAGTCAGGCAAATGATACACAAAAATGATTTCAGCAACGAAAATGTGAAGAACAGAAACACCCAAAAAGTAGGAGCTTAATGCTATGAAATCATAATGACCGAGCTTGGTCTCAAACAGGAGACATGGGAAGGCCCTTCCATCTCTTCTCTTCAGAGGTGAGGTACTATGGCTAATACTGCATATAATGCCAGGCGTTTTCATCATGTTGCTTAGTTTTGCTGCCATTTTATTTTTGATTGTCTTAATTCTTTGTAATAAAGGATGTCTTTCTTGGTGAGAAAGGGACAGGGGATAGAGTAAGCAATACAGGTGATATAAAAGGCAAAAACTGCAATAGAAATTGTTAAAAAAAAATACCCCAATGCTTATAAAAGCACCTCATATAGTCTTAAAGTGACATTGGTAGCAAGTACAGTGTCACTGAACTCCTGTAAGGACCAAGGGTTAAATGAAGAGGTGGGAGTGGTCAGGAACAAATCCCATCTCCCAATCTGTGGGCTTTTTGCCTGATAGATAGTGAAAGCTGAGCTTTTCCACTTAGTCTTCGGCAATATTTGCTTTTCTTCGAGCTGCCAGAATTTTTTTTTTGACTGTGAGGGCTGGTGTTACCTGTCCAGTAACCTAATGATGACTTTCCCATAATGAGAATTAATCCCCAGGGAACTTGCCATGATCCACCACATTGCTTAGATAATACAAGGCCCGATTCCACAGGCTTCCCAAGGGAATGCATCACTAATAAATGCATACTTCCCATTAAGTGCTAGGCTTTCAATTAGCATGGATATATATCTCTTGCCATCCATCAGAGAACAAACCAGACAGATTTCCTTCTCACACTGTGTCAGTTTTGCAGACTTTAAAAGCTGCCTGAGTACAGGAGCAGTTTACAGGGATGCTCTGACTTTGTACATCATTCCAAGTTACTTTTACCACTGAAATTACCATCCGCTATTCTCCAAATCACTTAAATATGTCATTGTGAAGCTTCTCTTTACTTCTTTTTAAAAGCCTTTCCATAGTGCCTTTGTGGCAAGGGTATGTACTGAACACCCATTCACTGGTGCGTTATGAGCATTTGTTGGGGGCAGTTATTTCTAGTCATTAGTATTATAGCACAGGAAAGTCACATCCTTGCTTGCCAGAGTTTGCGAAGACAGACAGATTAAGTGAACTGATAAGAAAGCAGCCAGAAAGTGTTTCCACTGCCTATTCTAAGGGGCTAAACATCTATTTGGGGCAGTGGGGGCAGCCCCGGACCAAAGAGCAAAGGTGGCCAATTCTGCCTGTGTAGTCCCTCTTAAGAAGAAGCTAGAAAGTTTAGAGGAGAGAGTTCTGGGTCTGGAGTGAGGAGCACCTGAGTTCAAATCTGGCCTCAGACACTTACTAACTGTGTGACCCTGAGCAAGATACTTAACTTTTTTATTTGGCTAGGAGATAACTAGGGGCTCAGTGTATAGAGTGCTAGGCCTGGAGTCAGGAAGACCTGAATTCAAAACTGACTTCAGACACTAGCTGTGTGTCTCTGGGCAAGTCACTTAACCTCTGTGCCTTAATCCAATGGAGAAGGAAATGGCAAACCATTACAGTATCTTTGCCAAGAAAAACTCAGGGACAGTATGGTCCACAGGGCCACAAAGAGTAAGACATACCTGAACACCACCACCCTTTAGAAATGAATCAGCCCTCTTGCAAAGTTCTGATCTCCTTTCAACATCCTCTCCTATGCGGGGGTGGGGGGCTCCCATTTTCTCAAAGGCCCAGTTTCTTTTATGATAAAGGAAGGAGTAGGACTAGGTAATCTCAAAGGTCCTTTCCAGCTCTCAGAGACTAAGATTCTAGGGATGTACCAACTATTAAAATGGGTGAAATGAGGAAGGGTAAGGAGATTTTTACAGCTCTACTTGGGAAGACAGAGAGTATAGTGGAAACCTGGGGAGGCTCCTAGCTTGTACATACTCAGTGGCAAGGCGATATATACAACACGGCACCTAATGTTTGTAGAGCCCTATCTACCCAAGGTGCTCCTGACCATCACAGTGGCAGGATAATCAAGTCAGGGGAAAGCACCTTTAGTTTTATTAGAGTAGCCCAACAATTACTGTCCTGATCAACAGCAGCTTTCCACATGCATGCAAAGTCCATATTCACAACTTCTTACACATCACTTTCAAGCTTTCTAAAACCATCTTCATTATCTCTGCAGCTCAGCTTTAACCAAATACAATGCAAACTAGTCCAACTTGTGGGGTTGCCACTTTGCTATTTGCTTATCCACACTAATGCCTTCCCATCGCTTCAGTAACTGCCTCAATTGCTTTCTGGAAATAATCCTAGCCCATCTGGTTGGATGTTTCTGAAGCGTTAAGTGCTCCAAGAGAAAGAACTTGTATGCTTTATAGGAAGCCCATGACGCTGAAATCAGAACTCTCGCAGGCTGGTGGTTAGTTCTTTTTCTGCTGTTTCCCAAATATCAGAATGAGCTTAGTTTGTGGCATCATCTCATTTGAAAGAAGGCATTTCACAGTGATGATGCTATCAAAAAGCCTTGGTTGTGTAGCCCACTGGTCTGCTTTGAGGAGAAAAGAAATCCCCAGACAGCTAAGTGTACAAGGAAACAAATAATCAGGGCATAGGGCTGGAGGGCCAGGAAAGTGAAGTCTTTTGTTTTTTTCACTTTTGGATGCTTTACTAGATTTTCTTTCTAGATTTATTTCCGATCCAACGAAGAATATTCTTTTGGAGCCAGATGCAATTTGTATATAAAAAATACACACCCATATTGATTTCACCCTGGTATAACATGGTATTTTTGCACTGCAAAAATCTAATCAATACAACCTTATGAGTTGGACTGGTAATGGTAAACATACTAACAGATATTTCATTTCATGGGGCCAAAGCTCTGGAAATTGATGCTACTGAAAAAGATTACTCATTTACCATTGGGGATAACTTTGTTTACCCAACCATGATATAGGTGTAAAGCAAAAATACAATTATGCTGTAGCTAATACACAAGGGGTTTGCAACCGTAGAACTTGCCTTCCCTTTCCTCCTTTTACTCCCTACTCCCCCAGATGCATAGATCGTACAACTTTGTAGGTCAAATAAAGCTATTGCAAGAACTTGCTTAGAATAAATGAAAAGAAACTTAATCTGAGAGGGTAGAAAATGATGCTGACAGTCACTGGAGAGATGATAGTCTCCAAGACAAGTTCAACCTAAAAAAATTATGCTTTCAGAGATGTATGAGAGGGTCTATGGATAAATGCTGGGTTTTCTTTTCCTCTCTTATATGTATCAAAATCATTGGATTTTGAGGCTATTACATTTTAAGTGAGACCACAAAACAGTGGTTTCTGGGAGTTCAAACGATAGCTCATGAATTCTTGAACGGGCACAATTAAAATTTGGAGATCCGGATGGAATAGCTAAGGGATAGGAGAAGAAAAGAATATCTGTAATACTCTTTCTTCCCCCAAAGAACTCCTGACCCATGGCCTCACCCACTGGAACAGAAAAGAAAACGGAAATTACCAATGCAGCAGCACGAGAAGGGCTGATGATAGACAAAATAAGAGAGGAAAGAGCATCACTGTCCCCTGAGGACCATGTCCTGCCAATGTAAGACCAAAGTTAAGGGAGCATGAAGGTACCATCGGAAATATATGGTCACCATGGGAAGTAGGTACTCAAGATTAACTTGTAGCTTCGAGTCAGTCAAAAGCTGTAAATATAAGTAAAGACAATGCCAAGAAATCTATCGGCCATAAACGTTATAGGAGCTCAGTGAGTTTTAACTGATAGGATTCTAACAGCCAATTTACCCAGTAACTTCTTTACATATTTTAGCACAGGCATGAAGCACCTCCATTTTGCTCACTGGGAAAAATGAAGCTTAAGAGAGACTAAGTAACTAGTCCCAGTCTACATAGCAAACTGGCAGGATACCAGGACTAGCCCAGTGGTACCTCCTGTCCTCCAACTTTAATAAGACTTAACGAGCATTTATCAAATGTTAATTGGCAAAGCGCTGTGCTTGGTACTGGTGACAGAAACAAAGGCACTCACCTGAAGGAGCTTACGTTCTACTTGAGGGAGCATAATAGAACATAGGAAAAGAAATGAAAACTAAACACAAAGTAATTTCAGGAGGGCTGGGGTGCAAATGGGGCTGGGAAATATTTCCTAGAGCAGCGGCTCTCAACCTTCCTAATGCCGCGACCCTTTAATACTCGTATGTGGGCGGACCCGCCTGGAGATGGATAGAGGAGCAGTGTCTCGGTTCCTAAGACCATCAGAAATATGTGTTTTCTGATGGTCTTAGGCGACCCCATTCAACCCCTGTGAAAGGGTTGTTTGACCCCCAAAGGGGTCGCGACCCACAGGTTGAGAACCGCTGCTCTATAGGCAGCCACCTTCCTTGGTATTTCCCAAGTAAGCTCTCCAATGGGCCAGATTGATGCATGGCATTTGTCTTACTCATTTCTCTAAGTGTCTTACTTATTAGTAATTAAGAAACCAAAATGTATTTATTAAATACTTACTATGTGCCAGGTCCTAGGCTAGGTGCTGGGGATATAAGTACAAAGAAGGAACCAATTCCTGCTTACAATGAGCTGACATTCTAATGGAACTCAAGGGCTGGGAAGAAAGCGCTGACTAATTTGACCCTTTTCCTCTATTTTTTTCTTGAGAGTGTTGAGAAAAGGTCGTAGTTTCTTATGAGCCTATACTTCAGTCATTCTCTATTTTACAGCATGGCCTAGCACTCTTACTACTTCCAAAGCACATCCTCATTAAATGTCCAATGGTATTTTTATCATACCACTGCGAAGTGGCTAGGTTGAGTTCATCATGTCCATTTGTCAGGGGACACTGAAGTCCAAAGAAGGACAGGAACTTATTTTCGGTCATGCAGTAAGTCAGTGGCAGAGTCGGGGGTATGAGCTCAGGTCTAGCTGCTCTCCCCACCAGGGACTGCTGCCCTCTAGTCTGCCTGTCAAGAAGGCAGAGCCATGATAAGATGAAATCTGAGGATCTGATTCAAAGTCACAAGATTTACTGAAGGTTAAAGTAAAGGTTAAAGACTCCATTTTCTCTCTTCTGCTTTACCTCGTGCTTCTTAAACTGTGGGTTGTGACCCCACATGGGGTTGCAAAATATTTGGCAACAGTAAGAGGTTTCTGAATACACAACAACCAAAATGAATTAAAAACCAAACAGGTAATGAATCTGAGGTGTTTCTGGCAGCGCTTGCCCATGGTACATGGCACAGCGCAACTTCACTGCAGCCTTGGCACTCTGCACTGTGCATGCCCCCAGGCCACATGACACCAACAAACTCGGCCAAAAGGGGGTCATGAGAGGAAAAAGTTTAAGAAGACCTGCATTAGACTATGGTTCCCCCAACAATGGGACTCAGCAAATACTCAATGATATTTTGGCTTTTCACATCCTCCATGTCAGGCATATATCAGCACACATAATGAATGTTAAGGCTCAAGTGCACAGCAGGGCTTGGAAACTAATTTCTCCAGGACTTACATATCTTTAGCTTCATTTTGAACTCTATATCTGCCTCATCTTATGAAACAACTTTCTGTGCAGGTGAGAGTAAACTTTAAAAACTGTAGCTGCCTACAGTTTTTCAGGCAAGTAGAATTTTAGCATGTTTTGTTCATAAAACAAAAATACTGGGAGGAAAATGATGCTTTCCAGGGTAAGGAAGGTCATTTGGAGTTGCTAGCTTTTATGAAGGACATTTTCAATCAAGACAAAAATCAAAGTGTATGTGTACTTGAGGGAATATTGCTCAAGCACTGATGGAGAAAATGGCTGGAGGAACGGCCTGCCTTGCTAGAACATTGTGGTAGTTTAGCAATCCCAGTTGAAAGAAGGCTTTTCCAAGGAACTGGGACATCAGTGAATAATTCCTTTTAAATCTACAACTTCTCTCTGCCCAGTTCAATGTGATCTATCCACAACTTTGGTGATAAAAAGCATGCAAAAACATTTCAGCCATCAGCAAACACCACTCCCTTCTTCTCCCCCCGCCCCCCCCCCATCCAAATATTTGGAGCTGGAGAAGAGAGATTTATTGTTCTCCTGTGGGTTAAAGACTTAAGTGTCTATGCACAGGGCAGGTTTGGGGCTTTTTTGTGCTGATCTGGATCTCCTGTATGAAGGAGGGGACTTTGGTAAGGCAAAAGTCTTTACCACCTAATGGATGGACATGTTCCTAACATGTTGTAATAGAAGACTGAGCTTTTTTCCTCCATTTCAACCTTCTGCACATGTAACAATGCAAGTCCTGGAGTCTTTTCCACATTCAACGTGAAACTAGTTGGTTAGTTGGTCACTGTACACATTGGTACATCCATCTACCAGTCTCCAGCCTGCTTCCCCATCCCAGGCAGGAAAAGCAATCAAGTTCACAGTCTGGGCTATTGATTAGAGACCATTTTCTCTCCCCTTTTGCAATAGCAGAAGGCTGAGGGCCCCCACCCTTTCCAGGCTTATCCTGCTCTTCCCCACCATCTTCTTTAGCACTAGTTGAGAAGAAGAGCTCAAAGTCAAACTGCTGAAGAGTAAGTCAGTGAGGCAGGCAACAAGCATTTCTTAAGTGCTAGGCCAGAAGCTGTGTTAAGTGCTGGGGATCCCTGCCTTAAGGAGCTAGCTCACAGCCTAATACTCAGAGACAGCAAAGCCTCCTGCTCCACCCTCACCACCTCTCACTTCTCAACACTGAAGTCTGGGGAGCAAAGCAAACCCAGAACTTGGGCTGCTGCCTCATAGTCTAGTTTCAGTGTAGACCCAGGTTGGTGTCCCAAGAAAAGGAGAGATGGGAAAAGGTCTGTTTGTAAGAGAAAAGGAAATGAAAAAAGTCCCAGACTCCTGAGGAACTGCAGAAAGAAGAGGGGATGCAATCAAGAATGGTGGATGCATAGGAGATCCAGGCCTAATGGAAGTCAACTGCAAGGGATTCCTTCCTCCAACTCACTCTCCCACCTTTAGATACTACCACCTCATCCTCCACTGTGAGGTATCACTTTGGCTATAATCATCTACAGACTTTTGAAAATGTCTTAAATTCCTTGTTTCCTCTGCTACACTGGGTAGGCTTCCATTGAAAAGAACTAACAAGTTTCTAAGTGCCTTTACATACAACTGGGCTTCCAATCCACTGGCTCTTCTCTAACAACAAGGACTGTATTTCCCTCTTCTATGGCCTCTGATCATCTCAAGAATGGGAAATACAAGGAGAAAAAACCAACATGGACACACAAAGAATAAACTGTCTTTACATCCAATGCCCTATCCTTGGCCTCATTCTACTTTCAAAAAACTGAAAGACTGAATTCAGTCTGAAAAAGGATACTCTATTAAGAGTTCTACACTTGAAGTTTCAAAACAGGGGATAAGACCAGGCAAAGCATACATTGGAGACAGAGGAAAGCTACTTCCTCCATAGTTCCAGGCAGCTAGGTGGCCCAGGGAATAAAACACTAGTTCTGGAGTTAGGTAGAATTGATGTCAAAACCAGCCTCAGATACTGACTAGCTGTGTGACCCTAGGTAAGTCACTTTATGTTTGACTTTCTCAATATTCACTGTGAAATGGAGATACAAGTAGTACCTACCTCTTAGGGTTATATTGAAGATCAAAAGAGATATCTATAAAGTGCTAGCATATAGTAGGTTTTAATAAATGCCTGTTTCCTTTCTCCCTTCCATGCAAAACAATGATCTGTTCCCACTGAATTGTGTGCTATGAGCATGCCTAGTAATAGGAAGGGATGTCTTTGTAGGAAGTGGCCCTGAACTGAATCTCTGGTCTCTGAGTCCAACCATTAGGGTCCTGGAAGGGATAATATAATACATTCTCATCATCTTCTACACTGACAGTCTTTGACTGCACTTGCATTATCTCCAAACCGTATTGTATCTTTGACATAACAAGGGAAGAAAAGAGTGAATACTGTTGCCTAGATTCTTTTTTCCTTGATTTTTTTTTTTTAACATACTCCCTAAAGCATCAAGGAATGAAGATACCATAAATCTGTGGACTTGCTACTGACCTGGAGCCACTTTGCCCTTTTCAGGCAAAGAGCTCTTGCCTTTGCCTGACAAAATTCCTTCCCTTTTCTTGCATAACATGACTTTGGGTGAGGTCCCCTGTTTTTCCAGCAAAAGCAGACCAGAGAGAATATGGATGGGTTTAGAAAGCACGGTCAGGGTTGCAGTTGGTAATGTTAACAAGAGTCATTATTGCACACGTCACTGGTGTATATTGGGCATTAAGTCCAATGAATGAGTTACCCCAGTGCCGCCTGTGACACAGTGGGGGCACAAACACATACGACAGAGGAAAAAGCCACCTAGGCAACCAGATTGCCCAAAGTGTTGCACGACTGTGCCCCAAAGAGATGCCCCTGGCTTCTCTTGCTTTTCCCTCAAGACAACAATGGAGCTGTGCTGCTTAAGAGACAATTCAGAAACATGGGCCCAGAATCCTGGACTAACTCAATCTCCACATTTACAGTCTCAGAGGAGGAGAGAGGTTGGTGGTGGTAATGACTGCAGCCTGGCCCTGTCTCCCTAACTGTGGCAACAGCAAGTATCCCTACATTAGGCTGCTCCCAGCTTCTGGATTGCCTCTCTTTCTTAATAATTTCTTTTTTATCACGAACTTGACATCCTCAATAAACATGACCAAAGAACAGCAGCAAAGAGGACTTATATACCCAGCTTATCTTTCCTACTGCTTTCATAACAACCGTGTTCCTTTTTTCCCCACACCTTCCCAATCCCAAATAAACAGGAAAGTGAGACAAAGCAATATTTATTGATAACAGCTGAAATTTTGAAGCTACAAAGACAAACAATTCCAATGAAAAGGCAAAGGAATCATCTGAAGAGAATGATATAGACACACAGAGAAATGACTAAGAGGAAAACGAAAAAGACATATTCAGGACACAGACAAAAGGGCAGGTAATGAAGAAGGAATATAAAGGCAGAGCAAGACCAGTAACAAAAGCATCAGGATGGCTATGGATCTGAGGTTGGCAGAAAAACACAAGGACGAAGGTCTTTTAAAAAAGAACCTGTATTTATCAAAAGGAAGGGGATCAAAAAAAGAATAATAAAAGCTAACATTTAAGTACTTTATAAAAATTATTTCATTTGATCCTCAGAACCAGGCCCAGCACTCCATCTACTATGCCATCTACTATGGGTGGCAAGATGGTAATCAACAACAGAGGTGAAGCTGCTCCAACTCTTAGTCTGCTTGTTTTCTTTGCCACCATGACTGATCTTTGGCCTGGAAAGGTCTGAACCAAAATGGCACATAGGGAGGTGATGCCCAAGATAAGGTGACAGGAGCAGAACACCTAGCTGTTCTTGATTCTTGTTCTTGATTAGGTCAAGCCACCAGGCCCAGAACTACCTTTTAGGAGGCTAAACTAACTGACTCATGTGACTGCCAGGCTTGCTGCTGGTAATCATTGAAAGGTTGGAGTACAGAAAGGCTAAATCAACAGGGACAAATGGAATAGGACAATGTGATGACCAAAGAGGTCAGGCATGGCTTCATCAGGAGTAGGTCATTCAAGATTAATTTCATTTTCCTTTGGTTCGGAGGGGGACTGGAAGAGATATAATTAGGAGTTTGAGCACCTGGAGCAGGGATGAGAAAAGACCCACTTTGCATGGGTCAGGTGGACTGAATTGAGAGGTTCTTGGAATCAAAAAGGCTGGAGAACTGGGAGGCCAGGGTGTTGGTGGTGGGTGGGTAGGATGGCAGAAGACAGAGCGAGGCAATGAAATTAGCAGAGGAGTGGCAGTACTGTGGAGGACTGTGGAGAATATCAATAATGCTCTGGACAGGATAGGGAGACCTTCAAAAGTGACTCTGAATCACTGTAATTAGAGGAGCAGGAGGGAGGAATTTGCCAGCTAGGGTGCAGGAGGAATAGCAAGCATCAGGAAGCTAACGCGGCCTTCAAAGGATTTCTGCACATATCAATTCGAGGCTACAGTCAATTGAATACAGCAAGAGAGGAGGGATCAGGTGAATGATGCACTAGGAAACATAAGTTAAACACTCTTCCCTTCATTTTAGACCTCGTCCTTTCCTGTTCTCCATTCCCTTCTCCTACCTGTGCCCCGAGGTAGCTGGGTAACACCATGGATAGAGGGCTGTCCTCGGAGTCAGGAAGAGCTCAGACACTGGCTCTGTGGTACTGGGTGACACATTTAATGTCTGAATGTCTCAATCTCACCTATAAAATGGGGATAACCATAGCATCTATCCCCCAGAGTTGTTGGGAGGATCACATGAGATAATATTTTTAAAGTGCTTAGCACGGTGCCTAGCATATAACTGGTGCCTAATAAATGCTCACACCCTTTTCTTCCCCTCCCCCCACCTCCTTTCAGCTTCTAGCACTAACGGAGACAGAGAGGCTCTCAGAAAACACTGTATCCCTATTCCCTTTCACCTTCTCTCATCAACCATATTCCCTATAGCCAATGAAGCAAGAAGAAAGGTAATCACACTCCTTGTTCCCCACTGCAATTTCCAGACCCTCTCCTTGCTGCCATCAGAGTGATGGGATGTTCTCCTAGAGGTTCACATTATCTAGCTTTATCAGCCTGTCCAGATTTTCATGGTAGTTTATCTATCTGTCTGTCTATCTATCTGTCTATCTATCTATCTGTCTATCTATCTATCTATCTATCTATCTATCTATCTATCTATCTATCTATCAAAATAAGTTAGAAAAGAGAAAGAAAGCAGAAAACCATCTTCCCTAGGCAGTTTTTATATTCACCAACATAAAGTCAGGGTACCTAACCTAGGTCATTTTGAGTTCCAAAAAACGTGGTGAGGGGCAACATGATGGAGAAAACAGACTGATTGACTTGGTCATGGATGTAGACCTAGAAGAAACTTTATATGTCATCTGGTCCAACCTGATTATTTTGCAGATGAGACAATGGAGGCCCACAGAGAGTGATTTGTCTTCCCAAAGACACCCAGAAATGAGTAGTAGAGCTGGGATATGAACCCAGGGCCCCTGACTCCAAAGTTAGTGACCATGGCTTGAGTCCTACCTGGGATACTTATTAACTGAATGACCACAGGCAAAGCACTTAACCTCTTGGAGCCTCAGTTTTCTCATCTGTAAAATGGGGAGAATAACACTCATGGCATCTACCTCACAAGTTTGTTATGAGGCTCAAATGTATCTGTAAAGTGCTTGGGACACCTTAAAACTATATACAAATATCAGAGATTATTATTTAAAGGGAGAAAGCATCAGGCTAATGATGAGTGTTGTTTTGTCCGTAATTCTCCGGGATCCAACAGTGGTACGACTGAATAAGAACATTAATCTAAGATACTTGGGCTTCCTGATGAAGCCATCTGCCTCAGTCACATTTCACAGGGACCACACCACTGTGATCATCCAACCTTGTGCCAGTTTCCATACTTTGGCTAGGTCAGCTTGCCATTGGAAACACAAATTCACAGTGCTTAACTATGTCTAAGCTCCCCACCAAGGCTCACTAAATGAGGCTAAGTCAGTTCCTCCCTCCCCTCCTTCATATCTGATCAGATTAAAACGTAGCAAGTCAAAAGGAAATGGTGAATTTCTTGAATAGGAATTGTTTTTGAGTATAGCTGGAGGGGAATTGACTTGGTAAGTGAAGAAGAAAGGGAATGGGAAGAGGGAATATTTCTGACCTTCCTGCCAGTAATCTTTACTACAGCGAAGGATCAAGCAAAGGTTGGCAGGCCATCCTCTGCCTTGTCGATTTGCCTCACTGGAACTCTCATACCTCTGACATATCCTCTCTTTCAAATCAATGAATGACTGCATTAGGCCCATCATGCTGCCCAAAGATTTTCACTTGAAATTCCCCAGGGCCTTGAATTAAGCTTTCCTTCCGGTTATGATGAGGATGTTTTTCCCAGAAAAGAAACTAGTTTACCCAGTTAGATTTCCCCTCCAGTTTCTTCAAAGACTACAAGGAACACAGATTGACCTGGCCAAAGAGCTGTTCTGCTCCTCCCAACTTACAGAAGCAAGAGATGAAAAGGACATGGCAAGGGAATTGTATTATTAGGGAAGATCAAAACAAACAAACACAAAACCTCTTCCCTACACTAGTTATAAAAAGGTAACAGCTTTTGAAAAATACACAAAGTTTAAGACAGATGAGATCTTAGTCAATTTAAGCCACAGGCTCTCACTTTTTTTTACCCTGTGACCTCTGTTCCTAAGGACTTCATGACTGTTCCAAGTTGCTCATCATTTTTGTAGTAAAGCAAAGAGAGTGGCTCAGATGTCCATGTTGTTGTGAAGGGAAGAGCTTTTGCTGGGTTATTTCTATTTCCATGTTGGCTTTAGTGAACAGAATACTCCATGAAGATGAACATGACACAGGGAAGAGAATAGTGTGCTCAGTGGATTAGAAAGTGCCCTTTAGGCAGAATGGGGAAGCTTTATTAAATTTATGCATCCACAGACTGGAATCTCCCCTGCTGCCTTCAGGTTTATGCCTGACATTCTTAACCACATCAAGCATGGGAGGATGCCATCCTTTTCTTTAAGACCCTCCAGTAAAGGATCACAGGATCACAGATTTTGAGCTGGAAGAGACCTTAGAGCTCACGAGGAAACTGAGGCCCAGAAATGGCAGGGAAGTTCACATAGGTAGATTAAAGCTGGGATTTTAATACAAATCTCAATCCAGTTCTGTATTCACTGTAGGACTCATTCTACAATGGTTCACACCTATCCTGGTGTTGAATAGCACTCATTCACCCCCCTAGCCAATCAAGAATCCTCTGAAAGTAGTACTTTTTCCTCTTTACCACTTTTGCCTTTCCCCAATGCCCAGCACTTTACCTGAGTTCCTTTCTACATCACAAATCCTTTTAAGCATTGGGAATTCTTAAAGATAAGGAACATATCTTCACAGAGTAGTGCTGAGCCCACGATGCTGGTTATCAGAATAGAGTCTTGCGCTGGATTAGAGCTCTCAGGAGCTCATGTTACTGAGGGACTAGAGAGAAAGCAGAGTAACTGGAAAAGAAAGAAACAGCTGCCGTGGCATTGGTTTCTGGCCCTCTTGGCATTCCATCTGACAACAGGTTGAAAGAGCCAGAAATAGATTGAAGACAACAACTCCAATCTAAGTACCAATCTCTGGGTGGAATGGAACCAGGAACACTCTCCAATAGGGCAGCATTTAGGTAACACGTGGAAAGCTCACTCTTTTCCTGAGTACGGAGCTGGAGAACAGCCCTCTTACACTCAGAAAATGCCAAGATGATCAGCTCTTTGGCCTGAGGAAAGAAATGGATGTGTCCTCTAAACAAGCTAACCTTGTGCATCAAAATGGCCAGGAGAAATAGGAGCTCCGACTAGGTAAAGACTAGTGAAAATGGTTTACTTCCCTAGTACTTAGGACTCTTTATAAAGAGGTTGTGGTATGCTGGGAAGAGCATCAGACCTTCAGCAGAGGCTTGGATTCAGTCTCAGTTCTGACATTCACAGACAGAAATGTGAGCTATTTCAAAGCATTTTCATATGTACTAGCTAATTTTTCCTTATAATCCCTGTGATCATCTCTGGATGCAAAACTGGTGCATAACAAGAAAAAGAACAGTGACATACATATAGAGTGCTTTAAGGTTACAAAAAGCATTTTTACATACATGATCTCACTTGGAAATAGGTCCAAAGCAAAAGATACAGTGTGGTAGTTTATGCACAGTTTGGTTTTTAAGGACACTTTAAACAGTCTGTTTTCTTGTCACTGAACATCCTTGCCCTTGCCAAATCAGAATGACTGACATCCTTAATGTGCAATTTCCTAAATTTCAAGATTTTTTTGATTGCTATATAATGGTTTACCCAATTTTTTCTAAGTTGCAGTTTTTGATGCTTAATTTCAAAATCAATTTAAGATGTCTTGAGCTCCATTAATACACTATAATGCTGCTTCACTCATTTTCCTTTGAAGCACTTACTTTAAAAATGTGCCACTCTAATGATTTTAAATCACTTTACAATGCACAGACCAATTTACAACTATTACAAAATTTTACAATCCCCCCCAAAACACTTCAGTTTTAAAGATACCCTGTATTTGGCAATAGAGAGTTAACTTTTAAAACGGGAAAATACACTTTTATACAATTTAGAAATTTGTTCTGTCCTCTCTTCAATGTGCAAAGGGCATTATAAAATCATCTTATAATACACTTTATTACCATCTCTAGTAAGGATACCTTTTCTGTCCCACACTCCTCAATCCCAATTAATGTAAGTAACAAGATGCTCTGCTGTCCCGATACCTTTATTAAGTGAGAACATCTATTTGCTTGAATTACAGAACCAATCAAAGGTATAAAGTAGGTGTGAACAATTCCTAGTTACCTCTATTGAATCAACCAGTCAATCAAAGGTATAAACTAAGTACAAAATGAAGGAAGGCACTTTAGGTCATATAAGAAATGACTTATGTTTGGTTGAAGAGAACCATTTACACCCTGTGGCTCTTAAAAAAACCCTCAAGTCCAGTTCAGAATCTGGTATTCCAACAAGAAACCAGCCTAGTGGAAGAACAGCTTCAAGCAAGCCTCTGAGAAGGAATTGCTCTTGCAGGTAGGGAGAGTGTATCCTTCTGTCTCCCTCCCACTGGAGCCTGTAGCAGTGTCCTAGGAGCCCTGACCCAAGGACAAACTAGACCCATGGAGAGGAAAGCTAGCTTTGACACTTTATAAGGGAGAGCTACCAGAGGTCCACAAAAAGAGAGATCAAAGATTTTTAGGAAACCAGAAGCTGGGAGGCACCTTTTGGTAACCTGTATTCTCTAAGCTCAATCTCACTTTACCCCAGACTTTAACTTTATATGGATTTGTGTGGGAGAGTGTGCCCGAGACACTGGAAGGGATATTTTTTGGACCAACTTTTTATTATCAGAATATCTGATAATCTGATAAATATCCCTTTCTAAGAGCTAATTGATATCAACTCTATAAACAATAGGGAGTATGTTAGTAGGGGGTCACGAGTGACAGTACTAGGAGACCCTTAGGCACTCAGTATTACCCTTTCCTTGAACTCTGAAAAGAGAAATAGTCATTGCCTTCTGGAGACCCAATCTACCAGTGTCAGTGCGAGTTGGGAGAGAGAGCCCACAGGGAGTATATCACATGCCGTAAAGAGACACAAACTCATAGTGTTGTAGAAGCCTAATCTATAAAAACGCTTTTTACAATCAGATCTCATTTCATATTCCATCTAATTGGGTGTTCTATCAATCTTTTGATGTGCCCTGCTATTACCAGTGCCTCGCCCCTTCTTCTATAAAAACACTTCTACTTTTTGCTCTGAATAATCAACTCAATACCATTATTGTTCCAGGAAAGGGTATGATTTTTTACATATATATATATATATATATATATATATATACATATATATGTATATATATATGTATGTATGTATGTTTACATATTTTCAATTGGTAAAAATCTGCCTTCTCTTCTCTCTCACCCCCAATTGAGAATGAAAGAAAAACAAAGTCCCTGTTATAAACATGTATAGATAAATAAACAAATGTCCAAATTGGTCACATCCAAAAAATATTTATCTCATTCTGCCCTCTGAGTCCTTTACCTCTCTATCAGGATATGGGTAGCATGTTTTATCATTAGTCCTCCAGAATCATGGTTGGGCACTAAACTTATCAGAGTTCCTAATTCTTTCAAAGTATGCCTTTACCATACTGTTGTTATTGTATACATTGTTTTCCTGGTTCTGTTTATTTCCCTACACATCAGTTCATACATATCTTCCCATGTTTCTCCGAAATCATCACCTTCATTATTTCTTACAACACGATAATATTCTATCACATTTATAAAGCACAATTCTCTTGGCCATTCCCCACTTCATAGATAACTATTCTTATTCTTTGCCACTTCTCAAAAAGAACCTTAAATATTTTTGTAATTCCTTGGAGTTTGAATTGCTTAAGACAAATCCCTTCCTCATCCCCCAAGGAGCATGTACATATATCAAATGACCACTTCCTGTTGGCCATAGTAACTCGGGAATTCATAGCTTATGGTGACAATGAGTCTTTTAATTGGCTGCTGAATTGGAACTTCATGGATATACTAATGGGGAAAACGTCACCCCTTGGGTTCCTCCCTCTGCAAGCTTCAAAGGGCAAGTTCAAATCTCTGTGCTATACAGATGGTTGGGTGGCAGTGTACTTCCCCTATCTGGCAACAAGTCATGAACTCATTCCTGAGGCTTCCTCCCTTTTGCAACTTCTTTAATTTAGGATAGGGCCTTGTGAAATCTTCAAAAGCAGCTTATGCTGTCCTTTTCTGGCATGCTACAGCAGCACAGTAAGCAACCAGATAAACAATTTCAGAGGAAGAGCAGCAGAAGCTCATGGATCAATGAAAAAAGTTGCCCCAAAAGAGGGTCCACTTGGTTTTGATTAGTTTGTGTTAAGTGGAGGTGAAATATAAAGCAGCTAATTAGCAGCCCTAGCAAATGAACTGCTTACAGATATACCATTGAAGCTGGAATATTAGTTACTGTATCAACCAATTGTATTAGTGATGAATTAGTGAATGCTATTCTAATCATTCAATTACATTCCCTTTTTGTGAGTGAGAATAAAACAATATGTTCCATAGCTGATTCATGTTTATACTCTGAGTACCTTTTTTATATCCTGCCTCCCTCAGTCACTTGCTGGGGAAAATCCTTAAACCAGAGCCCAAAATAGAGGTGTCTTTAGAATAGTAGGAGTGAGATCACAAGCTACTAATTATGAGAAAAATGAACCAGAGTTTTCCCATCTATACAATGAAGGTAGTTGAATTCGATTATCTTTAAACTTCAGTGCAGCTTTAAAATAGTAGGATTCTGAACCTGGAAGATCAGTAGTTGCTAAAGAAAGGAACTGCAAAATTCAAAACTGTAGAATTCCAAACTCAGAGGTCATTTAGTCCCTAAGCCCTTTATTGTACAGGTAGGTAATGTGAGGTTCAGAAAGGGCAAGTGACATTTTTGAGACCACATACTAGCAAACTCAGCACCAGCACCCGAATCCCAGTCCAACATTGTCTAAGTATGGGAATGTTTTATTTTTCTCTACTCCACAAATATCCAAAGACATTTTGGCTCACTGTTCAAATCATGATGCCTAAATGAATTCTAAGCATCAGGTTGCACACTTTTATCATGCCCTTCCATGCTCAACCATAGATAATTTTCTTGCCATGCAAATGGCACCCTATTGAATGCAATCTTTCTCCTCATTTGGAAAACACCTGAAAAGCTTTCATGTATTACAAAAGCAAGGCAGCTGGAATGGCAGCGGAAAAGCAGTAAACTCTTAATTCCAACTTATCAAATTGTCACCAATTGGAATGCATTTTTGCTCTCACTGTTAATGATAGGATAAGCCCCATGATTTGAACTGTGTGGGAAAGAAAAGCAAAAGTTTAGCTTTAAAACCAACTAGCATTTGATGTGCAATAAACTCCCTGTCTTTACCATGCATGTAATCTCATGGACAATAGGCAACATGTCCCCTCATGCTGAGAGAAGTTTTTTGGAAAAGGGGATATTTTGTCTTAAGTTCTGTTCTCACTCAAGACCCAAGAAAAATCTGATGGTGACAAACTGAGAGGAAGACATATCACAAATAACTACTTAAAATAGAGTGACATTCCACTTTACCTTCACTGCCAATTTTGGCACACTTGACTTGGCACAAACTTTCTAAAGTTTGCTTTTCTGTTATATTCTATCTTTCTGTAATCAGCTTCATCACCTGAGCTTTAATCACACCGAAGTTGTAGCAATCATTTTCCAAGTAGGTTTTGGACATATTAAATCAAGCAAATCAGAAATGACACATGGCTCATCCTTTAAGGTGCAGTAGTGATTTGATCACAGGCTGACATAATTTGGGCACTGACGCAAAGAAGCTGAAGCCACCATAAGCATACTTTAAAGGCATGTTTGTCTCTATGTATGGAAAAAGTAAATTATGCAAAATCTTAGCATGTACTATATACTGTATGCCCATTGGCTGATATATGAAACTTTCTGCCAAAGTTTCAAGAACTTTTTTAGTATTATGGATACGAGTATATTTGTTTAGTGCTTTTAATAACCTTAGAACAAATCTCCACATTTTTAACACCAGTATTCTATCTGTGATAATATATGACTATAAGTCACAGAATGACACAATCTCTAAAGCAGTGGTTCTCAACCTGTGGGTTATGTTCAATTTGTAACAATGAAAATACATCCTGCATATCAGATATTTACATTACGATTCATAACAGTAGCAAAATTATAGTTATGAAGTAGCAACGAAAATAATTGTATGGTTGGGGGTCACCACAACATGAGGAACTGTATTAAAGGGTCGTGGCATTAGGAAGGTTGAGAACCACTGCTCTAAAGAATCCAAATTAGTAGTGACCCAAAAGGCAATGGATGCATGCATAGTTTGTGTCCCAAAGAAATTTATGAATAAGAGTGTGCCTGTCCTGTAGCAAGAACAATGGATAACTTTTGGACAACCTAGATTATCCATTGGTATCCATTCACTGTCAATCTTTTTCCCCTTCCTCTTTAATGCTTTTTTCTATTAAAAAAATTTTTTGGAGGGGGGAGGACAGGGAAATTGGGGTTGACTTGCCCAAGATCACACAGCTAGTAAGTGTTAAGTGTCTGAGGCCGGATTTGAATTCAGGCCCTCCTGACTCCAGGGCCAGTACTCTATTCATTGTGCCACCTAAGCGCCCCTATTTAAAAATGTTTAACATCACTTTTCAAATTTTTAATTCCAAATTATCCCCTTCTATTTAGCCCTTCCCCCATCACTTACAAGTATAATGACCAAGGTAAGCCATGGAAAAGAGATGAATAAATGCCCCTTCCTTCTTTGAAGACATAGGGTTTGATGGATGCATAATATTGCATTTATTATGAGACATGGTAGAGGGATTCGTTTCTTTTGGTAAACTGTTCTTTTCCTTCTTTTTTTATTCTTTGTTACAAGGGATAGCTCTCCAGGTAGGAAAAGGGTAAAGGATATAATTAGAACTGATGGTGGTACAAAAACAAAAGATATCAACCATTTTTTAAAAATTGAGATGCCATCCCACAGAATCATAAAATTCCAGAATCTCTAAGTCAAAAGGGATTTCAGAGGCCATCTCGCCCAGTCTTTGCCTGTACAGGAATCTCTTCTAGAATTTCTGAGCCTTTACTTGAAGGTGTCCAATGATGGGAACTCACTACCTTTGAAAGCAGTCTATTCCACTCTTGGAGAGATCTAACTGTTCAAATGTGAAATTCTTGAGGGCAGAGCAAGTTTTATCTATTAATTTGCATTCTCAGTGTTTTGCACATAGTAATTGGTTAAATATTTTCTGAATTCAATTGGGCAGATTTTCTTGTGCCAAACGCCAGCTCTTTACAACATGTATTGCTCCTAGTTCTGGCCTCTGGGGCCAAGCAGAACAGATTTAATTCCTCTTTCACATGGCAGGCCTCCTAATATTTGAAAACAGTTACAGTGTGCTCCCCATATCTTCTTTCCTTAAAGTTAAATCTAGACATGCACAGACCAGAGTCATTTGAACAGCATGTCCAACACATATTCTGGAAAATAATCTATAACCTTCAATTTCAGATTCTCAATCTAGTTATGTAAGTTAATACACTTTTCTTGAATATGCTCAATTCTATCAGTTGTATACATGTCAGAGGAATGTTCCTTTGAATGATGTGAGGGATGTTGAAATACTTGTCCACATAGCATCTGACTTACACTTAGAGCTAGGATTCTTTATCAAACTGCATTGGTGACCCTGCTGTTATCGCTTTGGGTGGAGGAAAAACAATGAAGAGCAAGCACTGATCATTGTAAATGGTCTAATCAGTTTCTAAGAACTGCAGGGAAGAGAGTTGTATGTGAGAGACATGGAGAGGAAATGAAAACTTTTAGATTGTGGACACAGTCAATAATAGGAAAACAAATGATGCTTTTTTCCCCTCATATGGCCCTTGCATTATCAAGGAAATAGTTTCCATGGCAACAATAGAATCTCCTCCTCTAATTATCTGCTTTATTAGTAGATGCATATCATCTTCCATTAGGGAACACTTGCAAAACTTAATGAGATGTTGTCATAATGAAGATGTATCTATAAAATGAGATTTCAAAGCTGGTAAAGACAAAACAAAAGGTCTGATATCATGAAATGTCACAATGGATGCCTGTCGAATGAGAACAAAAATATTGAACGGTATTATTATTTCACCATAAATAATATGGAGTATGAGTTATAGAGCCTACAGGCAATTCCAAATCATTGTTAGTGGAACAATATTTTTAATCAGAGATCTTAGAGCTGTGCAAAACTCCAAGAGATCAAGTGCTCTCTATGTCTCCCTGAGTTACAGATCACTTTTATTATCTGTAACTTTTACAAGGATAAGGGTTCAGAAGCTGTAGATGGTAAGAGACCTTAGGCAAGTCTATTAGCCTCTTTATATTTCTGTTTTCTCAGCTTCTCAATGAGGGTTAGCTTTGAGCATGATGATAATACTTAATTCAGACTTTTGAAAGCACTTTCTATTGAAATGACACTTCAGAGTTTATAAAAGTGATTATGATAATTCAGTGAAATTGGTGGTACAAGGATTCTGTCCCTATTTTTCCAGATAATAAAGTGATCTTTTAGCTTCCTTCCATTTCTAAAGTGCAGTGATTCTTCCTTCTTCTTCCTTGCCTTTTCTCTCCTTCCACTTCTATGGGATTTTAAATCACATGCACCTAATCTAGACGCGGAGGTGGCCAATCACACCACTACTGCCCTCCACTGAAAGCTGGAAGGAAATGCACTTCATAGAAGTTCTTGATTTGGTCCTATCATGTACCAAAAAAATACCATTTCTAAGTTGGTTCTCATATATGAACATTCGTGACAAGAATTTGCAAAAAGGTCTACCTAGAAGATAATTGTTAATATCTGTTGTACAGGAAGAGGAAGTGGAAAATTTCTATAAAGGCCCTCCAAAATCAGTCAACATATGTTTGGTTTGAATACATGGTGATTTCAATGGAAAGGTGGCCATAGAAAAATATGATGAAAATATTTAGAAATTACAGTATAGGGCTAAGAAAGAAGCAAGGCAAAAAACTTGTAGACTATACAGAAGAGCCACGCTAATACACCAGAAATACTTTCTTTAAGAAGTTGTGACTATGTGAAAAAGGAAAAACAGAAAAGGAAAGTGATTATATTTTAAAAGGCAGGAAATTAATGGTGATTAATATGGAAGTCACATTCAGATCTGTTGTCAAGGTACTGCAAAATCACTGACTTGTTAGAGTAAAGATTAAAATCAAAAGCAATATAAAAGAATCAGCATGGGAGGAGAAATGCTGCACAATTGTGCCAACATCATCTTTACTCATTTAAATAAGCTGCTGACATTGAAAAATGAGAAAGGGATAAAAGACGGGCTATCTACACTGACTATGACAATTTTCTTTGGAATTTTAATGCATAAAAATCAACTGCCACCAGGTGAACACCAAAAGAGCCTATATGCCTATATATCAATTCATCTGGCCCAGTGGTTCTCAACCTGTGGGTTATGTTCAATTTGTAACAATGAAAATACATCCTGCATATCAGATATTTACATTACGATTCATAACAGTAGCAAAATTACAGTTATGAATTAACAATGAAAATAATTTTATGGTTGGGGGTCACCACAACATGAGGAACTGTATTAAAGGGTCACAGCACTAGGAAGGTTGGGAACCGCTGATCTAGCTCTACTCTACCTCCTTTGCCAAACGTAAGATCCAATGCTTCTGAGATATGACAACTAAGGACAATATTGGTTTCAAATATGAAATCGTTTACAGCATCTTATAACAGAGGATGATGAAAGGTTATAAAAAGCATTCCCTCATAAAACAACAGAAAATAGTAGAGGGGAAGTCAGACATTTGATTAAACTTGGTATCCTATGGATATTTAAGGATGGAATTATAAAGAGAATAAACAGACCAAAATGAAAAAAGTATTTTCAAGATCTCGATAAACTCTTTTCTCTATCAATCGGAAAGTAGTCACCACATTTGTACTCTAACATCAAGTCCCCAGTGTGTTCCATGACCAAGCAGAAATGGTCCTAAAGAAAACAGTTGAGAGGAACATTTCAACTATACCAAGTATACTCAGAGGAAGACCAGGCTGGAGTTAACACAATTTGGAATTCTCACAGTATCTAAAAAGAGAGGAGGGTTTCCCAATTGCTTGGGGGGGGGGGGGGGAACCCTCACGGATCATGTTATTAGCAAAACCAGGTATTCTTGAAAATATAAACATAAACTCGTACACCTGTTTTCTCATCTCTAGGAAATCTTTCTGAGAATAAGCTATATGCATGTTGAGGGTATCCTTCATGAAGGCAGGAGAAAGGGACAAGAAGGCTCTGGCAAATATTCTCCAGGAGACATGTCAGTGAAAGGTGGTACAGAAAATACAAGATCCCACTCTGTCATATGTTGGCTATGAACAAAGACCCCCCTCTGCATATGTAAGAATATTGCAAGATTCCTTGAGGAAAATAACAAGAGTAGAGACCTATTTGGTGACCCCTTGATTATCAGTACCTGCTCAGAGGTGTTAGCTGAAGCTGTGGGAGATGACTAAGATCTCACAGACAGAATCCAGCAGAGAAGAGTACAGAATCTCACTAACATAAGCTATCACATAAAATATAGGCACTAGCATATTATAAAACCTAATGCAATAAGACACCAGTCCATCTACCACCTTCACTTGAAGAAATCCCTGTCTTACAGAATGATTCGACTTGGGAGTCATGGGGTATGGAAAAAGAATGAAAATGTACCTGTGGAGCAGTCAGATCCTGTCCACTTGGGTTCACAGCTGCAGACCCCAGCATCCAAAAGGAAAGTGCCATGTCCTGAACATTGCTCTTGACATACAGGAAGAGGAGTTTCGCAGTTGACTCCTCCCCAGCCAGTGGAGCAGTGACATTCTCCTTTGACACAGATACCATGGCTGGAACACATTGGATCCAGGCAGTCCTCTGAAGGACACAAGAGAAAGGGAAAAGAAGAGCAGCTGTGGCTAGTATAGCTAAGAAAAATGAAATCGACACACCCACATTGATTTGCTAATATTATAACAAGAATGTGGTTTTAATTAGGCAATACAATGATTCATGCAAACACTGTGTTCAAATCAGTCGGATTATTAACGCTTAAAAATCTGGTAGAGTATCATAAAGGTTGAAACCTAAATGGAGGAGGAAACCACACATATGCCGTGAGAAATCAGGAAATGCTGTGGAACATCTGTTACCCGGGCACAAACGGGTGGCTGTAACAGTGGCACTTGTCAATGGGAATTCCCCAGTTTTACACAAAGAGCCACAGGGCTCCTGAGAAATCATTGCCTTAACCTTTCTTAAACTAGAACCATAGCTCCCAGAAGGAAGGGAAAAGGCTTCTGTTTGACATGTGTAGATGCGTATCAAAAAAAATGATGACTACTCAGTAGTGGCTGAGACAGCTCTGCTCTTCCACCAATGTGCACAACTGCAGTGGTTCCATTAAAAACTCATTTCCTCTTTAGGAGACTCTCGCCCAATCCTGTATTCCCAAACTCTAACCTCTTCCATTCCACGGTAGTGTTACCTGTATGAGGGCACAGTGTTTTCGTCGTCTCAGCGCACATCACAGGCACAAATTCCATTTGCTCCAGGTCCTCCAAGCCTTTGGGATTTTGTGGCACCTTCTACTACATACGTGCATCTCTTTTAGCTGGGAAGTTCCCATGCTTGCCTTGGGGATATAAATTGCTTTGTGCTTTGATTATGGTTTACTATTCCATATAGAAAGGAAAGGGTGCTTTCCAAGTTTCTCATTTAACACTATCAATCTAACCCAGTATCTAGAGAGCTGCTACCTGTGGGGGTCATTTTTTTCCAGAGATGACAATGAGTTTGAACATTTGCTGCTCAATTCTCCTTATGACCAGTGGAGGGTATGTGCATGGCACCTGGTCAAGGTCAGTGCAGTTAGGTGCCAGTCATCTGTGTTTATGGAGTACGTCAAATCTAACTGGCCTACTTAGGTACCAAACCCTGACCCTAGTTAGCTTCATAAACATCATGCTCTCTTTCACTGAGCTAATCAGGAAATACCCCCCAGGGGCCACACCTGATTTGTGTTCTGTAATTTAACAGTCACAACAACTTAAGGGCTGAAAGCTCAGCTCTATTAGAGGTGGCCATGACTATTGCTCAACAGGAATCATTTGGCCCATTAATCTGCAACATATAATATGGTTATGAACTCCTCTCATATTGCTTGGGCAATTCTGTACTCACAAGATGCCAAATTGTATGAAAGAAACAGGAGAAGAGCACTTTGAATTAGTGACAAGTCTGACCTAGAGGATATTCTAAAAGAGAAAAACAATTTTATTGCTTTCAAGCACACACAAGAACTTGAACTTAGCTAATATATTGTTTTGCCTAGCAGAGATCCTTACGGGACCTGCTTTAATCAATAGATGTGATTGATATAGTTGGTGTTATAGCTAGCATGAATGATACTTAGATGTGTTTCTATTGTGTTTTAAAATTTTGTAACCCTGACTATGTTAAATGCTCCTCCTGTAATCTTGCCTATACCATTTATTTTCTTACCAAAGTCTTATTTTGTGGAGATAATAAAAGAGTAAACTGGAGCCTAGCCTCTGGTTCAAACCATAAGAAGTTCCAAATGGATGAGGCTTTACTGTAAGATATACTTAAATATATCCTCTCATGGTGTCACCATAGGAATCCCAACCCCATTTTGGACATACACTCGGATGCATGTGCATCCATGTACAGGCAGCATCCGAATTAGACTTTTAACTGAATCAATCTGTCTGGATCACAAGCAAATTTTATAGGAGCCTCAATTAAGTGCTGGAGGGGCCCTTCAGAGGTCTTTTAGTCCAAGCCTCTGATTCTGTAGAGGAGGGTCACACAGGTGACAAGTGACAGGGCCAGGATTTCAGCCAGGGAAGGGACATGACCTGGGGGCTTCTGAGCCCAAATACAGGGCTCTTTCCAGGCTCTTCCTCAGCAGCACTGCTTCCTTTCCTAAGTCCATCATTGCTATAGGGCAGATACTATCTCCAGATCCCAATTCTACCACTGGTAATGGCCGGTGAGTGGCTGAAGTCTTCCTTGCTCCTGGAGGGGAATGTGATTAAACCCCTTTCTGCTGTGTTACAGTCTTAATGAGATCTCTTCAAAAAGCAATTATAGCACATTTTAGGTGGCCTCTTTTCTGAACTACAGATGTGATGAGACAATCTCCCATGGCCATGATTTAATATTATTTCTGAAATTGGTCATTTCTGAGAAACATGGCATGGAAAAAGGTCCAATTACTTGTAAACACATTATTTTCTAGTGTGTTTTCCTTAAATGACAAAATAACTGAAATTTCAAAATGTCTTTTTAAAAGAAAGATGCTATGGGATAAATTGTAGCCTAGAGGTTTTGCCTTGACATCCCCAAAGAGATAAATTTGAGTCTACAGACATGGAGGTCAATCTGTGGCACAAGGTATGCAAAAATCATCCTGAGTTACTCCCTAAAAGAATGCTCTGTGTATAGATTAAAAATGAGCTGCTCTGTTATTTAGATCCCGATATCTTTTTGTGAGGGATGCATATAGGCCTTCCATTTCACAATTTTAGGAAACTCCCTTCACCCACATAGACTGGCTACTCCTGTGCAATCTAGTGAGTTACAGCACTGCCCTTAAGAGGCCTCCAAACTCAAATGATTTGTCTGGGGTCATACAGGTGAGTTGTGGGTAACGTGGAAGAGTTCCTACACCAAGCTTTGTTTTACTCTATAGGAATATGTGTGAGAACATGGTCTGTGACAGTAAAACATCATTCAAATAAAGAAGAGTATTGAAAATGGGAGGGGGAGGCCAATATAAATTGCTAAGGAGCTACATACAATGAGCACTCTGCTTTTTAAATCATATTAAAGAATGGAAGTCAGAAAGGAGAATGAGGTTTTTCTCCTCCCCCTCCCCCCAATAATCCTGAGAGACATTTGTTCATTTATGGCTCACAACACTAACTAAGGCCTTTAGGAAAGGTATAAAATTGAAGCAAGAGAACAAGAGAGGGCCCTGACCTTCTTCGCAGACTTCGCCTTTGTATCCTGGCATGCAGATGCAAACTCCCATGATGCAGGTGCCATGGCCAAAGCAGGTTGGGTCAATGCATTGTTCCTCAGGAACATCACACTCTGGTCCTTTCCATCCATTCCGACAGACACAGTGTCCTTTCTCATACTCTCCATTTCCACCACATAGCACAGGGCATGAATCTGAAGGTTAGCAAATGGACTTGTAATGTTCTTGTAAGGCTTTCACATTCTCCAAAGAGCAAATTAATATTGATTCTAGTATAATATTTCAGGCAAAAATTGGTCCTATTTATGGCTCAGACTTCCTTAAATAGAAACACGTTGATGATTACAAACACTGAAGTCACTTCCTTTCAGGAGGAACTGCATTGGGTATTTAGGTTGCAAAGAAATCTCCCTAATCTTAACTTTTAGCTCTCTCCTATATATGAATAGTTTTGAAACCATTTTCTTTTTTCCCCTGGATCAGTTTATTACATAAATTCCAATCTGTCTCCCTGCTTCCACTACAAGTGGGTCCTGCTTTTGAACAACTTGATTGAAATTCACAAGATAAAAGGTTTACATAATAAGTTATTTAGATGGTTGATTAATAATATCTTTCAGTTGGCAACATGCTCTCTTCCATATTATCTCTATAATCTACTACTACCACTACCACCACCACCACCATTACTACCACCACCACCACCACCACCACTATTACTACTACTACCACTACCACCACTACTACTACCACCACCACCACCACCACCACCACCACCACCACCACTACTACTATTTCTACTAATCTACTCCTACTAGGTAACATTTTTATAGCACTTTAAAGTTTACCATATACATATATTAGGCATTTAATCCTCTAAACAATCTTTCTTGTCAGGTAGGAGTTATTATCTGCATTTTTACAGATACAGATTGAGACTCAGGAATGTCAGGTGATTTGCCCAGGGTCACAGAACTATTAAGTGTCTAAGGCAGGATTTGAACCAAGGTCTTCCTAATTACAAATCCACCTAAACATAGTCAGGTGTGGTTTCCTCATATGTAAAATGGGAAAAATAACAGTACTGACTTCACAGAGTTGTTGTGGGGACCAAATAATGACGTGAAAAGTACTTTGCACACCTTAAAGAACTATGTAAATATTAGCTGTCATCGTTACTTATTATGCTTCCATCTACCCTTGTAACAAGCTAAGTATGTTTATAGACTATTAATCAGTCAACCAAAAAGTAGTGAGATGGGCATGGATTGGAGAGAGGGAAGAAGAGGTAGACATACAAAGCTGAAGGGTTAGATGCTGTGCGTGGTTTAATTAGGATACACCAAAAGTCAAGAGAAAGAATCCTGAAAATAAGGCTGTATACCCCCCCTCAAATCTGTTTCTGATTTATGTATAGTTTTTCAAAAGTACATCTAGAACTAATGTTAGGCCAAAAGACAGAGTATGTGAAATTTGTCTTCAACATCCCCTTTCTGAGCCCTTTCACTGCCTCCCTCCCAAGCATCCCAATTCATTTGACAACTTTCCCAATCTGCTCCCATCTTCTTCTCCTCTATCAAAATCTGCTCTAGAGAAAATAGTTCGTTTATCCATTGATATTAAGATATAAAGACCTATATGTAGATTTGAATTTGGAAGGGACTGCAGAGGTCATCTACTCGTCCTCCCTTTATTTTATTGATAAACTGCGGTTAAGTGACTTGTCCAGAGTCACACAATTAGGAAATGTGTGCGGAAGGACTGGGTTGCAACATTTTATCCACTATTCCATGCTGCCTTCTGGAAAAAGTGAGTGATAGGTTTTCCCTTTCAGGGATATTGGCCTTTCAGTGGAAATGAAGCCCCTGTCTCACTTAAACCAGTAGGTCCCCAACCAAGGGCTCCCCAATAGGCCAACCATGACAGCCTGCCAAGGTTGACTGAGGGCTAACTGCTGTTAGTATGTTGCTCTAACCTTAAAGAGAATGCCAGCAAAAGAGCAGAGAAGGTATGTGGTGGCAGTTAGCCATTACACGTCTACCCCAACAGCTTACCTTTCCGGATTGTTGGGAGGATCAAAAGAGATACTGTCTGTAAAACACTTAGCACACTGACTAGCATATAGTAGGTGCTTAATAAAGGCTTATTCTCTTCCTTTACCCTTCCTCCTTATGTTCTTTTTCAAGGAATTAGGAGAGGGGCAGAGTGGTTTCCTTGCACCAGCCCCCATTCAAAGGGTTGGAGATCTCTGGTTTACTACAAAGTCATTAAGCTCCAGCTGTGAAATTTCAGGTGTCAGCAGGCTGGGTGGTGAAAGTGAGGAGTCTCTCTATAAGCATCTAGCTACTTATAAAGCCTCCTTGTAAGGTCATCCCAGAGCATATTTATTATATGAATTAGCTATATTTGCATTCCCCAATAATGTTTATTTCTTCACAGTCCAACAGAACACAGTGTAGCATTCATTACCTCTTGCGCAGTCAGGACCAAGGAATCCTGGGAAACAATGACAGTGGCCAGAGATACACTCCCCATTTCCATTGCAATTTGTAGAGCAGTCATCCATTATTTCTGCATAGAGACAGAACAAGAAACCTGAAGACCTTTCTATGATGTGTTCTGTAATTGCATGCTTTCCAATTCATGCCCAGCGTATAGTATGCATGAATATAGCCCTGCCCCCCAGGCCTTCTGTGATTTGAACTCTCATAGGACATTAGAGTTGGGAGGGGCTTCAGAGGTCATCTAGTCCAACGTCCTCATCATACAGTGGAGGAACCTGACGCCCAAGGAAGGGAAAGGCATTGACTCAAGGTCACCCAGGCAGGAAGTGGCCAAGTTATGTTGTAGGTACCCTGACTCCAAATCCAGTATTCCTGCCACTACTCCACGCCCTCTTCCAGGAAAGACAAAACATGTCCCCAAAACAAAATAGGTTCAAAGATGGATCCTAAAAACAGAGATTATTTCTTCTATTTTCACTTTCAGGGAAAGGAAAATAAAGTTGCTTTTCAAGCAAGTTAGAATAGTTTTTTTATTCTGACATTAAATGTCACAGTCAGTATTCCCATGTCATTAATAAGTGACAATAGAAGGCTTTTAAAGTAAGCGTTCATGTTAAATTCACCACTGCTAAAACCATTAGAACTCCAGTATTTTGTTGGGAAATGTCCTCATTACTGTAAATGCTTATTCATGCTAGGCCACTGATTTCCTTTAAATCAGTTCATTAAGGAACAGGATTTTGTGGAGTTGAGTTCTGTCAGACAGAAGATGCACAGTGCAGGAGATTCCATTGAATCACATAAATAATCTGAATGTTGAGGAACAAAGTTCCATTTGAAAACACAAAAAACTCACTTCAATTCTGCATTTATTAAATTCCTACTGTGTTCAGGATACTGAACACAAGACCAGGGATAGAAATTCTAGAAAGGGCCCATGGTTTTATCAGGGTTTGGGACTCCTTAACTACAATTTAGTATGTAAGTTCCAAGAAAGTACATGAGGCAGAGAAGGGTTAAGGAAATTGCTCAGGGTCACACAGCTGGTATGTGAGAGGTGTGATATGAATTCAAGTCTGACTTTTCACTGCCATCCACACAAAGATGAAATAAGGCACTGAACTTGCCCTCACGGAGTTTATAGTCAAATAGAGACATAAGGTATATATATCAATAACTGATACAAGAAAGAGCAAGGGAGAAAAAGTTCTTTGTGTCTTGGAAACCATCCTGTCTAATATTTTGTTTCTGGAAATAGCTCCAACAAAGTCTATGGTTGAAAATTTAACTTTACATAGCAACATCAGAACTGGCTAATACTGTCAGAACACTAAACCTACAATTAGTAAGATCTGAGTTCAAATCTTGATTCTGATACTTCTTAGTTGCTAAATCACTTAATCTTTCAACCTCAGTTTTCTCATGTATAAAACAGGAACAATAACAGCACTGACATCACAAAGTTTTTGTAAGATTCAAATAATAGATCACGTGAAGTCCTTGGTAAACCTTAAGCACTACATAAATGTTAGCTATTATTATTTATTTTTTATGGGCCATGTTCTTCCCCCCCCCCCCCCACTTTTCTGGAAACTCCACCTTCAGCTCAGTCAAAGGATTTCGGAAATTTGCAAATTTAAAACACCACTTATGGAAAGTTTTCGGTCTCTGCCTCATCTGAAAGTATGCTTAAACCTATCTAATCTGAACTCTTGTTTTAATGTTTCTATAGTGGCACATTCAATATCTCTAATAACCCCAGTCTTACCATCTAAGGCACTGATCCTGAGCAATTTCAAAGTCAATCCAGTCAAAGCAAAACACTTCATACTCTCTCACTCTAGAATAACTTAGTTAGGAAGTGACGATGAGGGGCTGGAAGTTGGGGCTCTGGCCTTGGGCTGGGGGAGGGGAAGAAATGGAAGTTGATGGCTTTCTTGGTGACCACAGTAGGCAATACTGGAAAGGAATAACTAAACCATGAGGTAGAGGCAAAGTACTTCTCCTCCTGACCTCTACATGAATGCATGCATGTAGATTTTCCTTTGCATGTTTATGATTGTGTTCTCTGACCCAGGGATTGGATAATTGGCTTGGATAACAGTCACATGACACTCAGTGAAGTACATCTGCGATGGTAGGAATGCAATTTGTGGCAAAGAGCCAACAATAGTAAAAGTCATTAAAATTAGTTATTTTGAGAAGACCATTATTTTTCTTAAGAGGTAGTCACGAAAAGGCAGAAAAACTGTCTTTTGGCAAAGGGATACTGAATTTTTTTCCGTCACAGATGGAATAGCAATTTCTTGCTATAATTCCTCCTCACATCTCTGAGCTATAAAACTGTATCTTATACCAAGTGGTAGTGACAGCTCTCATATCGACATTTAAATTTCGCTACTATGGATGTTTAATAGTAGCCCAGGAAGGGCAGTTTCAGGAGTAAATATAGTTTAATTTCACCTGAGCCCTTATTGACAATTTTATGGGAGCTGCCTTATAGGGATGTGGTTATGTTAAAATGTTAATAAATTTTGCTTTCAAAATTAATAAAAATCTCTACATTTTATTGATTTATTTGAGAGTTGTCTCTGGACTCTCAGTGGTGAATGTACTAGCAATGCAAACAAGAAGAGAAGCCAATATGAAACGTGCTGGAAACTGCCACCTGCACTAGGCATCAAAGAAACATTGGCATAGCCCAGACACTCCAGGGAATCCATACAGAGTGGCTCATGAAAAATGCTGTGGTTTCCTTTTCCTCTTATCCTAGAGCAGGCTTCCAGCTTTTCTCATTTTAATTGAGAACTACTTCTTAAATTCAAGTCATCAAGAAATTTGAGTTTTAAGGTTTAAGTAACATATGGTTCAGGCATAGAAAAATAATGTTTACTGGTGTCACCATGTTTATTGATAGGGTTTCCTCCTGGCAGTAGACTTTCATGCTAGAGAAATATGAATGATAGGGGTAGAAAGGAGAGAAAGAGAGAGAGAGAGAGAGAAAAAGAAAGAGGGGAAGGAGAGAAGAGATGGAAAAGAAAAGAAAAAAGAGAGAGAGGAGAGAAGAGAAAGAGAGGAAAGGAGAGAGCAAGAAAAGGAGAGAAGAGAGAGAGGAAGGGAGAGATGGGGGAGGAGAAAGAGACAGAGAGAGACAGAGAGAGACAGAGAGAGACAGAGAGAGAGAGAGAGAGAGAGAGAGAGAGAGAGAGAGAGAGAGAGAGAGAGAGGAGAGAGATGTAAGGGCACTAGGTAGACTTGGGGGCAGTGGAGGAAAGAGTGCTAAGCCATGAGACAAGGTATAGACAACAAACTCAGTTCAAGGATATTCCCGATTTGCCTCTCACTTCTATTAGTATAGACATAGCTCAAGGGACAAATAAATTAGGCCTAGTATGACCTGGATGCTTTAAAAACTTGCCATCATTAGTTCTAACTTGCTTTGACTATGATGCTATTTATAGAAGAGAGTTACTTACCTGTAGAAGATTGGGGTGAGGAGCAATTAGTAAGCACGTGTCTACCTTATTATCTTGGAGCAGTTAGTAAGCATGTGTCTACCTTATTATCTCTTTAGGAATTAGTGCAGTTTATTAAAATGTTCTGAAAGCTCTATTTTGTATCCAATTATCACCTGCTCCTCCTCAAACTATTTAAGCATTGATTCTGTAAAATTAGAGTTTATAGAAAACACCTAGTTATGTAACCTTTTTCTGACTTTTGAAATCCATCTAAAATGGCAAAAGGCATGCCTATTTCAAAATTTTCACCAGATCCCATTTTATTTCAAGATGGCAGACTGAATTGTATTGAGCCTAAACTGTGGTCATGTTGCAGAAATGTACATGTCAAGTATGGGAAAGAGGTGGGAGTATGGGGGAGGGAAGTGACAAAGGAGAACAATATTATTTCACCAATACTTTAAAATTTTCCCATTTCTCTGATTTCCTAGGAGAAACCCTGGTCTCTCATCATGTATATGCATGATCAAACAGGAATAGCATTAGAGCCTTTTCCACTGGGAACTTCTCTACTGAATCCAGGATGTCAGCAGAGAAGAGGAAAAGATTTGAAATATTCTTTTTTCTTGTCCCCTAATTTAGCAAACACGTATTTGTCTTTCAAAGATGTGAGATCAGTGGAGATTTCCTCTAGGAAAAAAATTCATTAGTGGATTTTATTGCCTTTCTTATTACTTTCTGGCTAACTCTGATAATGTGATGGCTACAATGACATTTTCCTGGTTCAAGTTCTTCAATATTATGGAAAAAGAGAATAGAATCATTAGGAAAAGCAGATGGTCTAGCCATTCACAGTCAACCCAGTTTGCTAAACATCTGGTTGAATGAACTAAGGAAAGAATAAAGTGGTAAGAGTCACAGAGAAAACAAGACAGTGGTAATGTATTACTTTAAAAGACTGATGTTTCAAGACAAATCCATATAATAAAACAGTGTCTGTGAGTTCTTCACCCAAAGTCCCTAAAGAGCACTGTTTAGTCTTATAAAGGGTCATGGTAAATGAATTCATTAAAAAAATAAAAACCAGTGTGGCATTGCTAAGTCAGGTGACACACCTGAGTATATGGAGTTGCTGTATATTGAATTTAAAAGCTTTAAACACAGTTAACAAAACAAATTAGATTCTTTTAAAGCCACAAAAAAATTCTCCCGATTTTGGTTTTCTTCAACAACAACAGAACCTTGAATAGGTCTTTAAAAATACCATTGTAATTCCTTATATTAAGCTCTGCTGGTGCTTAAATGGGTTTAGACTTAATTCTTCTAAAAATCTGCAAAACTACCCTTATAATATTTTAAAATAACATTTGAACCAATTGTTTAACAAATCCATTCCAATGCAATTCAAACATTTACTAAAGGACATGCTAGGCACTGTGCCAAGCAATTGGGATACAAAGAAAAAAGTCCTTACTTTCAGGGAGTTTATATTCTACTTGCGGAGAGGGGGCAGGATGTGATATACACACAGAAAAGGAAATGTGAAATACATACACACGAATAAAACAAAGGAATTGTAAGAATGGGGCAATCATTAATAACTGGAGTGAGGAGGATGGGGGGGGGAGGAGATCAAGAAAGTTCTCATGTAGGAGGTAGCTTTTGAGTTGAGCCTTCAGTGGAAGTGGGAATGTTAAGATGTAGAAGACAGGTGGGGCATTCCAGGCATAGGGATGTAATGTCATATATGGGGAATAATAAATTGGCCAGTTTATTTAGAATGTAGAATGTGAGGGGGAGTAATGTAGTATTACTCTATAGGAATATTTTGTTGTCAGATTAGAAAGGGCTTTAAATGACAGATGAGAGCATATTTTATCCAAGAGACAGTAGGGAGCCACTGTAGCTTTTTGAGCAGGGTGGTAACAAGGTCATATTTAAATTTTACAATCTTTATTATTACAGCTCCAAAATCTATATTTTCCAGTTAGTCATTCCTACTGAAAGTCTCCAAAAAAAGATGCATGATGAGTGTTTCTAAAGAACGGTAAATAGAACGAAGATGTCTCAAAATCGATCCATTCTGATTTTAAGGCAGAATATCTAACGTATGGAAACAGCATTAATATGCTACTAAAATGATGCATTTCTGGAGATTTTAAATACATATCTATATCTCTATACACTTGTGTGTATGTATCTTACCAATTGCTGTCGTTAATACAAACACTTGCTCCATCTTTTTTCCATCATTGTAGAATGCCAGGTACCAAGCCCCTTGATCCATGTACTCGATGAAACCTGTCTCCTGCAGGGAGGTCAAGATCAGGTTCCGGGGACTATGCTGTGAATCCTCAGAGTTCTTGGAATCTTGTTTCTGGAGCTGTTTTCCATCCATCAGTTTTACAAAATCAAACTACAAAGACAATGGAAACAGAAATGAGCCACTAAAAATGTTTCACAACAAAAAACCAACTCATTTCAATATCAACAATGATAGCCAGGTTTCCTACTTTGCACTCATTTGCTCTAGAGAAGGTGAATGGAGCAGTGGGCTGAACTTTGGCCTGGGAGCCAGGCAGATGGGCTCAAGTCCAGCCTCCAACCCTGAGCATACCCTCCCCTTCACAGCAGCACTTCAGGCTACTCTCTAGGCCTTTACATGTCAGAACAGACAACCAACTTGCATTGGGAGAGAGAGAGGGCCTTCAGCAGATGTTTTCTACACCAACGGAATCACAAATCTGGTTAAAAAAAGTTCTTTGGCTTTAGGAGGGGAGCTTAGACTATTAGACTTTTAGTCCCACCCCCTCATTTGACAAATGGAGCAACTGAGAATCAGAGAGAGGAAATGATTAGCTTGAGGCTGCACAGTGAGTCAGGGGCAGGTCTTGAAGTTATTTAATGCAAATAAGGCAACATATGACACATACTTCTTTCTTTCAGAATACAAATGTTTCACTTGAGATCGATTTCCAGGCCCTTCCTGGTATGAGTTGGGGAACAGAGCCTTAGTCCCTGGCAGATTTATGGCAGATCTACCAGTGAAGAAAAAACATCCAGTCTGGTGATCACTCTAAGCCCCAACTTCCTCATTCTCTCTGCCCTTCTTAGTAGGGTCCTAAAGAGGGTTTGTGAAAGATGAGGGAAAAGGAGAGATGTAAGGACCTGAGCGTGCTAAAAAATGAGGAAGCAGATTGTTGTATAAGAAAGGATTTTTATATCTTGGGCAAAACCAACAGCCCATCAATTTCTGACCCCTCTATACACAAAATCATCAACAATAAGAGGCCTTTCTCTATGGCTTTCTAAACTAGGAGAGTTAACCAGACAAAGATGGTGCCTTGACATGGAGCAGCTTTTGGACAGGGAGTCACATTAAGCATTCTCACATTGTGCTCAGGGCCATAGTCCTGACTGCTAAACTCTTGGAATTGGGATAAGAGTTCCTTGTATAGTTCCCCACACTGCTTCTGCTGAATCTGCTTGGAGAATATTGTTCACGAATTGTTTTTCATTAGTATGATAGGTGAGCATTCGGAAAGTTTGCTCATGTCTACTTTTTTTGTCATCTATTTCACTCTTGACTCTCAGCTACCTTATAAGTCACCTACCACGAACTGTTCATCCTGGACTCACATAAGGCATGAAATAAACCATCAACACTACAAAATTACCTGGGTATGGGTGGGTGGAATGTTTCTTCTTCCATAAATTCCCAACAAAGAGTCCTTGGCTAAAGAAATGTTAAATTTCAGATAGATCGGATGATGAATCATGATCTGAAAACGCCAGAATAAGCCAGGTGGGATGGTCTGCATGACTTGTGCTCCAATGTCAACTTCTCCTGTGTCTATAGCTCGGCCCTTCTGAAACACTGGTATACAGAAACAACAACAAAATGGTTACATATTAAAATTATAATAAGTTCACAGAACCTTTTTTTCCTCCCACATGAAATTTCATGCTTCTCCCACCTTGCACTTAAAAAGTTAATTCTATGAAACCTATTACATTTAGAAATGTAGACTAAGAGACAGAGATCACCTTTTCTGGTTCTCTGTTCAATTTCTTTTTATCAGAGTTAGGACAGTAATCTAGCTTATTAATATATCTATTTATATAGCAAAAACCCGAGTCTGAGTAGGTCATTCCCAGGGTCGCAAAGCACATTGCCTCAAAGATTAAAAAACAGAAACAAAAGTCCTTTCTTAGACATTTAAAGCAGATTCATCTTTCCAATCCCACGCTCCAGAAAAAAGTCTACTTCCTGTTTCTCACAGGCAATAGTGCATCATGAGTTTCTGTGCCTTTTTCAGGCTGTCCTCAATGTCTGGAAGGGATTCCCTCTTTACCTTTGCCACTTGGAATCCCTATGTAAGAGTTGGGGGGAGGGTATCTACTGAATCAGTAATTCCATCTCACTTAAAGTAACTACTTCAATCAATGGGAGCACCTCTATTGAACTGATCAATGAAAAGCATTAAATTAGGTGTGAATAGTCCTCAATCAATGTGGGTAGAGTGAAAGACATTGAATGAAACGAAATACTACTACAGAGGAAGCATAGTAGGATTGGTTAAGGAGACTCAGTCATATCCTTTGGGTCCTTTTACAAAATAATAAACCAGATTACAATCCAAGCATTCCAGATTCTGGGAGCCCAAAGAAAAGAGCAGCCCAGCCAAGTCCCTGATAGGAAACTGCCTGAGGAGGGGGGAGGGAGGATAAAAGAGCCTCTATCTCTTTCCCCATTAAACTTCCTAGACCAGTGGATGACACTATGAACTTTGGAAGGTCAGAAGATTTTGGACTTCCTATGAGTGGCCTAGCAGTCTCCCTGGGACAAATGACAGCAGTGGTTGCTCTGGGAGCTAAGGACAAAGTAGACACATGAGAAAGGCAACTGGAGAACTCGCCTAGGGGAACGTCATGAGAAACCCAACAAAGGGAGGAAAGGACTTAGAACAAGTACTTTGAGTTATCTCTTTGTTATGTGAGTTCTCTAAGTTTGGGACAACTTGACTCCCAATTCTGTATGCTCTTGTGGGAATGCACACCTCTGTTTTAGGGGATATTTATATGAACCATACTTTCTATACCACCTTAGTTAATATTTCTTTCCAAAAGCTCCTTAAGTCTGAATGACTAACTGATATCACCTGGATAATCAATGTGAAAAGCACACCAATGGGTGCTCATTTCTAATGGTTCCTGAAGGAAAAAATCTCTAAACTCTCAAGAGGCTCATGTAGATACATATGGAATTAACTGACCAACCCAGATTACAAAAGACCTGTACAGAACATGGAAACAAAGGCAGGAAAGTGTAGATGAATACACAAAAGCATGACATGGTGCTAAAAGAAGAGTATTAAGAGTCCTAAAGATCAGCATAGCCAAAGGCTGTCAATGAATACTGATGACGACCACAAAAAAGGGTTTTTGTTTAAGTGAAATTTGGGAAAAAGTCCAAAGAAATGACAGGAGTATTGCTGGAGATGAAATGCTGCTAACAGAACTCAGAGAAGAGAGACATACTCCATTTATTTTCCTTCTTTTCTCCATGGAGAATAATATTTGAATTAGAAAGGCTAGAACAAAGTGGCTAAGAGGAAATTGCCAAATTTTGTTTTGACACAGCAGAAATATCTAACACATAAATTAACCATAAAGTATATTTGCAAAGAATGACTGCGTAAAAAACATGAGTGATTGTTACTAGTGGTACAGAACGCTTTATATTTGTGATTTGTGGTTTGTTACCAAAAAAGTAAGGGCATATTTTTTTAAATTCAATTTTGCTTTATTTTTAGTTCTGATTCTCTACTTTCTCCTTTCCCCCTTCTACTCCCCCACACATTGACAAGTCAAAAAATAAAAATAAAACATTACAAATGTTAAGTCACGCAAAACAAATGATCACATAAAGGAAGCCAAAGTCCTATGGGATTCCGACTTTGGGCAGATTAGATCTAGCACTAATGTGGTCAGTTCTGGGAGTCACATTGTGGGGCTGACATTGATAAATCATAGACTATTAAGAGGAGAGCACCCAGGATACTGAAAAGCATATAAGAAACTATTTAAAGAATTGGGTACATTTAGATTGGAGAAGATGAGACTTGGGGGTGAGGGGAGGAGGGTGTGATACTGTAGTTCTCTTCAGGTAGGAGAATGGCTGTCATGTTCAAGAGGGATTAGGTTTACTTTACTGGGTCTAACGGGTAGAATTAGGAGCGGTGGGTGGGAAACTCAGGCTGGATTAGAGTCAAGGTAAGCAAAAGCTTCCTCCCAATTAGAGCTACTCCAAGGTGAAATGGGCCAAGGAAATGGGCTGCTCTTCATTAGCAGTCATCAAGCAAAAGCTGGATGACCATTTGTTGCAAACAGGGTTCTTGGTCAGGTATAAATGAGGCCTAGATGGCCACAAAGACCCCTCCCGATGGTGGGATTTTGTGTTTCTGCAATTTCTACACCTACAGTAGTTTTAAAAGTCCCTTTCCTTTATGTTCACCCACTATAAAATTAACAGCCCATTAAGAACCATACCTGCAGTGGCTTTATGCAGAGGCTGCTGCCCTGTAGCTTTTAACTCACTGAAATACTGACATTATTGCTTTTCGTGTTAAGGCCAAGAGTAATAACTATTTTAACAATGTCCCCTGTTAACAGTGTTAATAATAGATTTCAAATGCAATTTTGAACATAATTACGTATGACAGGACTCATAATTTTGTGGAATTGGCATTTAGAATAACACCCGCCCTTTGAGGTAAAGAAATGTTCAATTGAATATGTTTAAACCTATAAGATAAGGCTGTTATTTTTCACTAGAACCTACTTTTTCCATGTGGGAGAGAAATAGCAGTTGTGACCTGAAAGCATTACTTTCTATTCTCAATCTACTCAAGGCTTTAGAAAATGAGGGCAATGTGCCTTAGGAACAAAATCGTAAAGATAAATACGATTATGAATCTAGGCACTACAAACATTGCTTTGAGGAGCTTAGAGTCTTTACTACAGACAGTCAGCAGCAAGTAAATAAGCAAATCAGGGTAACAGCTCATTTCAGGGACTCTCTTGTCTCTGGCATTAGCGCTTTCTGTTCTCATGTACTAAGCTGCCAACTGAAAAATAAAGCTCACCAAGTTAAACGATGCCCAGAGAAACTGTCCAAGAGGAGTTGGTATGGGAGAAACTGTCCAAGAGGAGTTGGTATGGGAGAACCTGTTCACCAGCATCAGTAAGGGTTCACTGACCACCTAATATACACAAGTCATTCTACAGAAACAGATTTCAGTCCCATGTTCTTAACCTGGGCCCTACAAACCTCTCATGAGTCTGCAGAGAGATTTCAGGAGCCAGTGAACTCACACGAGAAAAAATTCCATCTTTATTTTCACTAAGCTCTAGGTGAAATTCAGCATTTTATTCAATTATGAATACAGATAACAAAACATTACTGAGGAGGGGGGGGGGCATGGGATTCACCAGATTGCCAAAGGGATCCATGTCACCAAAAAAAGTTTTAGAAGTCAGTACTTATAAATTATTTATTTATGGACAAGACAAGTGTGTCAAGATATGGACAGACAATGTGTTCTATTCATGTCAATTAAAAGTGATAGTTCTCTGAAGAATTCTCTGGACTATATGAGAGCAGAGACATTTGCACAGCAGCACTGGGAGGGGACATGCCTCCTGGGCCCTTTTCACTTCAGCACTGCATGCATCAGAACGGAGACAGCCCCCTAAGAAGCTATGCTATTAAATCATCTTCCAAAGCCCTTTTTCTCCCATTTTCTCAATTAGCTTATAAATTGGACTGTTGTGAGTTTGAATGCATTTCTTATTTCGTTTTTTTCAGTGTTACTCAATGGGGGAAAAACTGAAGTGGAAAGAAATTATGTACAAAACAAATCCTCTCAAAAGGTAATTTTATGAAAAAATTCAGACAACGAAGTGGAAACACTTTACTTCACTTTAACCTGGCACCTGATCTTTTCTTTGTAAACTGATGAGGATGTAGTTATAGAACATTCAAGTTCCTGTTGTCTTTTCATCACCACTTCTGTTGCTCCACAGAAATAGCCTCTTTTTCTCCTGAGTAAGTAGATACTGAAGCCTGTGGTCATGGTTTCACAGAGGTCCATGCCAACTTTTCTCGCATGCCATAACACAGGCCAGGGGGCCATTGCTGGTTCTCCTGACCTGTGTCTTGGCACTGGACTCTGATGACTCTGGAGGAGAGAGTGAGGCTGGTGACTTTGCACAGCTCTGCCTTGCTTAGATCCAGTTCACTTGCAAGCCAAGACATCACCCTCCTGATGTCACTGGTATTCTTCCAGAATGAAGGACTAACAACCACCACCACACAGGCTAAGGGAAGCCTCAGCAAGTAGACAAAGTTGGAGGGTGGAAAATGAAGAGAAATTGGCTTAATTCCTACTCTGCAGTCAGAGTGCTGATCTTGTCTACATCTTGTACATCCACACGTACTTGTTTACATGTTGTCTCTCACCATTGGGCCCTAAATGTCTTGAGATCAGACTGTCTTTTTGTTTTTCTTTCTATTCTTGGCACTTAAAACAAATGTCTGGCACATAGTAGGAACTTAATAATTATGTTTGATGTCTTGACTTGTTGATGGTCCTTACCTTCAGAAGCTCTGTATACAAAGCAAAAGCTTCTCAACAGCAAGGTTTAAGCATTTACTTGAGTGCAGTTACTAATACTGTTCAAAGTGCTTTCATTAAATATACAAAAAGTGATTATGTTAAATTTAAACTCTTATTTATTCAATATCTCTCCTTTATTAAAACACTTCAATCACCTAGATGGAGGGCGGTATTTCTCCAACATGGCAGATCCCAACTCATTCAGACCTTCTCATACTGGACAACTTTTATCTATGGCTTCAAAAGAAGACCTACCCTTCTTCCAATTTTTACCATTTTGCAGTTAAAAGTATAGCACTCAAGCTGTTAATGTATTATCCCTCAGCACTGCTACAAGCCCACATCCTTTTCCCTTCACCCATCTCTCAATACTTTCTGCAGCTTCCTGAGCACAAATCATTGTTGGTAACATGCTCTCCATTTCACTATGAATAGTTTGCAATTTTGATTCTATAGAGACTATGATATCTCAAGATTGACAGTAACGTAGTGTCAGCATAGGGAAGAATGCTGGTGCTAAGAAGAACTTTTGTTTACTGTGGTCAGAAACTTGGGGACATAGACAGAGTTGAGCAATTTTCCAAATCTAATTCATCTCCCTAATTCAATGTATATCTCCAGTGCCCGTCCAATCTACATATACTGATAGATAAGCTCATATTATATTCCAGGGAAGAGACACATTATTCATCCACTTAGTTTTCCTTACATAAGTTGTTAAGCTAATTTCTCTTGAGTGATGATCAACTGGAAAGCAACACTTACAGTAGGGGGAGAAGAAAAATGAAGCATTTTTATAGCACCTGCTATGTGCCAGGCACTGTGCTAAGTGCTTCACAAATATCTCATCTGACTCCCCACAAAATCCTGTCAGGTAGGTGATGTTTTACCCCCATTTTGTTGTTGAGGAAACTGAAGCAAACAGAGGTTAATAGACTTGCTCAGGGTCACACAGCTATAAGTGTTGAGTCTGGATTTAACTCCAGGACCAACTGATTTTAGTGTGAAAGGAACTGAATTCAACTCTTGGTTCCTCCATTTACTACCTATGTGACTGGGCAAATCACTTAACATTTTTGGGCCTCAGTTTCCACAACTGCAAAATGAAGGGAATGGGCTAGATAGCTTCAAAGGTCCCTTCTAGGGACAACAATAGTACACTGTTTTGCACAACAGTCATTTTTTAGTATTGCATACATTTCCCGCCCCACCCCCCCGAAAACACACACTAGTTACAGAAAAGTTTATATGGTCGAATTCTGCTTTACCAAATAGAATGCTTTACAAATAGTCAAAAAACAATATAAACAGGGGGATCTCATATGTTCTGTACCTTTCAGTCAATTATGTGACTGCAGAGACATGATTGGCTGTAGAAGATCTCTTTCAAAAACTTGCCTATTGATTTCTCATATTTTCATCAAGGATGTCTTGATGTGTGTGGATTATTCTCATGAACATTTTATAAAGATGAGAAAGCAGGGAAATGGTTTGAAAAATTGATGTACTTGAGATCGACATTTTTTAGTTGAAGTAACAGGTTAAAAAAAGCACTGTATTACTTACTAAATAAAAGCTCAACATTCATAATCAAGCATTCAAGACCTTCTGCAGTCTGGTACTACTCTATATTTCCAGTTGTATTTCACATCCAGTCCTCACCATATACTCCATGCCCTAGCCAAACAGGGCTGCTCACTACCTCCCATATACATCTTGGACTCTCTTGTCTCTGCTTTTGCTCTGGCCATTTCTTATTACTAGAGGTTCCTGACCCCCACAGGGGCGGTCTTTTGCAATCCTATCTATATTTTAAGTTGCAGTTTTTTCCCTTAAAATTCTTCCCTACTTTCTGTTTTTCCTACCCTAAGCTCAAGGACTGATCTTTCCCTCTTCAGACCTTGGACAGCACTCAGCTCACTCTTTCTTGGATACTGTTTCCCATGATAGTTGCTGGCACAAAGCGAGGGCTTAATAAGTACTTATTGATTGCTAGGCATGCACATGAGTGTTTATGTGTTAACTTGCCCTACTAAAATGAAAACTTCATGGAGGCAGAGACCGTATTTTGTCTGAATTTTCAAACTCTCTTTGTGCCAAGCAAAGTATTCCAAAATGTCCCATACACAGCAAATAACTGTTGAGGTTGAGTCGATTGTGGTGGCATGTATCCACACTTGCTTTCTTCCAACTTAAAATGTTCCTTGAAAATTTCCTAACTCAATGTCAAGCTCCCTAAATGTCTGGAAGCTTAATGATTCTCTCCAATGGTTACCTTAGGCTAAGTTAAGCACAATGGAACTTGGGAGGGGAGGGGGGGGAAGGGAGGCAGGCCTGAAGATAGTGGCACATGGTAATTAAAGCTTTAATTATAAGGTTTTATTGCAATAACTATAAGGTCAAGGACACAGTCTTGCATCTAAGCATTTTGGATGGTCTTTAAATGCATTTGAAATTCCATAAAATTAACCCAAGCTAAGGAGGTACTTACTCACTTTAGGGAAAGATTAAGTGAAGACATACAAACATGTATTTTCAAGGTAATGCTTTCTCTGAACATAATGCAAGTTTCATTGTGGGATATTCTAGTGACAAGGACTTTAAAAGACATATCCTATTTGATTCAGTGCTTTATTTTAGTGGAAGCTGATCTAGCTTGTTGTCTGAAGGTTTAAGCACATTTTGAAGCACCATGTTTTCTGCTTTACTATCAAATGACTGATATCAGAACAAGGATACTAGGTCAAAGCAAGTATTCACCCAGTGTTCAGAGAGATCAAAAGAAAGAAGCAAAAGCCTACTTTACTATTGATGTGGACCTAGGTAATATTGTTAATTTGTATGTCATTTTCCTAAATATAAACTCAATTCTCAATGATTCAGGGATAGACAATACACTTCTGTGGTTTATTTAGATATTTTGCTTCTGCTCATTCCATCTAAGAGTAGATGAAAATATTAAAGCAAGCGCCAGGTGCCTTGCAGATAGTTGTTGGGACTTGAAGGAAATTTGAATGAAAGAAATAGAAAATCAGATAATGTTACTAGATGTTGGCATCTACCAACTAATATAAATAAGTATTTTAAGTCTGTTACGTGAAAGGAAGATTATATTTGGACCTAGATAAAAGAATTAGGAGAAGTGGGTAGAGAATAAAAAGACATTGATTTAGGTTTGCTGTATGTGAGGAAAACTTCATAACAGATCATCTAATGAACAGCAAATCCCTTTCACTATCTTTCAGGAAAGGCTAGAAGATTCCCTCTTGAAATTCTTATTAAGGCAAAAATGGAGCCAGATGATTCTTTAGCTTCATTAGAATGTAGATTTCCTTGATGATTTTCTCTCACACAGACTATGCTGCTTTCCCTCCAGTAGGTTGTTTTTAATACCATGTGATCTCATCCTTTATTGTAAACTCTACTATGTTTGCTTGGTATTGATCTGAACCTATCCAGTCTATAATTTCCTGTGACCTCTGAGTAACCTTTACATTTGTGATGGTTCACATTTGTAATCTGCCAGTCCTATACCACAAGGCTTATTTGTAATATCACACTACCCATTTTAACCAATTCATACTTGAGTCCTTTCAAAATACTGAGGTGGGAATCCTCTGTCTGAATAGATCACATTTATTTTACCATTTTGGTTCAGTTCATCCTCCACATTCAGAGGCATTACACAAAGCTCTGGAATGACATTCTTAACAACTACACCCGTGTTAAACCCCCATTGTGAAATTGACCAAGGCAGTAGCTCCCAAAGATTTCAATCTCTGGAGCTGGAAGCACAGTATCTGCACCTATGCTATAGTGAGCAGGTCTGGTCTTCATATCATAATGAAGTTGTGATCAAGGGAAAGGCAGTAGTTGTACAAGGATGGAAACATGGACGATGAGAGAGGATAGAACTAAAGTTTAGAATGGCATCAACAGCAACATTTGGGTAAACACAAACTTGCTAAGCAAATGATGAAGCCAGAGAGTTCTAATCTTATGATAAGTAAAAGGAAATGTCACTTTACAATGGAGTCAACTCTTGAAAGTCATTACACCAAGAGGTGATGAAGGCTGAAAACAGGAATAACAAAATGTTCAACCAACAAACATTTAATAAGCACTTATTACATGCCAGTCACTGTACTAGGTGCTGGGGACACCAAGAAAGGCAAAAACAATTCCTGTCCTCAAGGAGCTTACATTCTACTAACTGGTGATTTGTTGGGCTATAGCAAAGGATTATAGAATTATAATCGTGCCTTTAGAGAAATTTAGATCTCTACACCTTAATAAAAGTGTCACAGAACATGGCTGAGTTCTCCCTTGGCAGTCTGCTTAAGATATTACACCCTAAATCTAACCCACTATGACGGTTCCTATCAGTCCACTGACTGTGTGTGTTCATTTGGAAAAATTTTAAAAAAAGATGAGGTAAATGAAACTAGTGAAATATTAAACATATATGATCAGGAATGTTTCATGTCCATTTTCATGCTGTAACCAAGTTTATCTTTCAGCACTGTAAGCCCTTTCCATAAATCTGTTTTAGAAGGCATATCTGTAACATGCTTTAGAAAAGCTTTTGTTAAAATTGAAGTATATTGACAAAATGACTTAATATAGTTAGAAACAAGCTGTTATACTCTAAATGGACCTGCTCTAATCTTGTGTTAGGAACACACACACACACACACACACACACACACAGAGTACTGGAGGAAACATTTCCTGCCATTGGCCATCAATCTTTGAAAATAATCATGTTACCTTTCACCATCATTAATTATGTTAGTACAATTCACTATTTTATTCACATAGTTTACTGTGCTCAAATGAATTATTCCCAACTTTCCCACAATATCTTAGGCTCAAATAGTTTTTTAAGAAAAAGCTACTACAACTTAGGACTGGTTTGATTCTTCAGGCTGAGTGGGTTCAACTATCCAGCTTGTGTCCTTTCTGGGCTTTTATGTCTTAGCCTTCCCGTGACGGGTCAACCTGGATTCCTTCATTTTAGGGTAGGCCCAAAGACATCAACCTCCATCCACCGGACTGGGCAGAGAAAATAAATGTATGTGGTATTTGAAGCAAATTGGGCATTAAAAGGAGGAATGTACTAGTAAATGTTGAGCAATCGTGTCTCCCAGAAACATCGATAGACGACACACTCTGAAGTTTAACCTGTATTATCAACATCTTCTCCATCATTTTCTTAAGTTTCAACAATAAAAACAATAACAAATCAAATCCTGATTTGTAACACTTGCAGATTTCTGAGATATAAATGCTCAGTGATAATTCTGACAGCTAGTTCCTGTGAGCTAGTACTAACTGGCTGTAGTACACCCTTGATTAAAACTGATACTCCACTACTCTCTTTAATACTCTAATGTTTGTTGTTAAGACTCTATCAAGATAAGTGCTTCATTGCCCAGACTGTCCCCTCCAGGGGGTCTCCCCTCCCAGTGATGAGTGTTCCCCCAAGACCTCACATAGTGCCAGGTCTATACTTCTCCAGCTTGCTCATCATGGCACAGTGGGCATTAGAGTAAGCAGTGTTCTTGTTCATCTTCTACCAGGTGTAGGGCACTGTGCTCCACACATAGCAGGTGCCTTACGATGCTGCTTTGTCTACATCAAAGCTCTAGACTGTACTCAAACTGTGCATGCAGGGAGGATAAATCAGACATAGTCTTCTTTGGCTTAACCTCTGTCACAAGGATAATAGTAAAGAAAGCACTGAGGGAAACCGGCAGCAGCATTCACCTGTGCCAACCAAGTTGGCACTCAGGGCCAAGGCCCTGGCTTGGCTGCTCACACAAGAACCCCTGTGTTGGTTAGAAGGGGCACTTGCATGGTCTGACTCCCACCTGGGAAAAACAAGCTTAGTAGGAGATGTGAAAAAAGTGCAATGGAAATGGGGCTGGGAGAGTAGACAGAGTTGCTGGACCTGAAGTTGGGAACACTCGAATTCAAATCCTGCCTCAGACTCAGGGCAAATCGGTGAACCTTTCTTAGCTTCAGTTTCCTCACGTAGAAAATGCCAATAAGAGCACCTGCTTCACAGGGTTCTTGTGACGACCAAAACATCATGTGTGTTGGTTTGCCATGATCATCACTCTGGTGTGTACTTTCCTGTGCACTAAATCCCTTATCCAAGGCAGAATCCTATGCTTGAAAACAAGCCTCAGGAACAAAAGGCTTCAGAACTGCTCCCCCTGCACACAGGTAAGGAAAGTCATCTGAGCTGGTGTTAAAAACATGGGGGTGAGGCAGGAAACCATGCTTTTGGTCTCACTGTCACTAGACAGCTGTGTGACCTTCAACCTTCAGCAAATCCTTTACCCTCTCCTCTGCAGCTCTGTTTATTAATCTGCCAAAATGGGATATTCACACCTACTGCTGGCCCTTCTGACCTCTCAGACCTGATAGAATGGCGATAGATGGGAAAACACATCAAGTTAAAAAAAATAAACAAATCTAGATTCTCATTTCAGGTCAAGAACCTCCAACAGTCAAAAATTCAAAATTTTAAAATTTAAAAACAAGTTAACTATATTCACATCACAATAGGATTCACTATGAATACTGCATTGAACATACAATTACATTTAGAGGAAATGGACCACTCCACAGTATAAAGTGAGGAGTACCCACAATGAAATTGTGGCCATAACTCAGAGTTCACTATCAGTCACATGCTCTATTGGCCAGGTCAAGTCTGGAGCTCATGCAGTTGGAAGACTGGTCAAATGGAGAAGCAAAGTGAGACTGTGAGCAGAAAACTAGGTCCCTGGGAAGAAGAATCTCAGTTGACCTGTTCTATTTGGCCCCTAACTCTAAAGTCATAGCTCCAATGCCACTTCTCCTTGGACAAAGACAGTCCTTCAGTCCCTGGGAAGATAGTGAAGTGGATGTAGTTTATCTTGGGCTATTCCTAAGCCCTCTCCTTCTAGGCCAATTCCCTCAGAATGTACCCCCCCCACCTCACTTAGCACTTAAGGATTTAATATCCAGTATGTTATTTTGCTGATAGGCTGATATGATGTTGCCTTGTAACTGTTGTTAAGTTGCTTTGGTTATGAATACCAAGTCTACCCCAGAAGGTCTAGGCTCCTTTGAGGACAGGTACCATGCCTTCTCTTTCTCTGTATCCCTCAATAGGGCCAAGTACAAGGCTCCTTTCTTAGTAAGTTGTGATCAGTACATGCTTGGAAAGTAAATGGGATACATTCACTCTATCCATGGTATAAGCACTTTGATAATGTCTAGGTTTTATAGACTCTTTGGATACACCAGAGTCCTTAACAGAGGACCTTGCACGTAGTAGGTATTCAATGAATATTTGTAATACAATGAAGGTACTGAATGAAGAGATTTTCCTTTCCTTAGATTTCACGGAAGAGGGAGAAGACTGAAGGACTGACTTTTTTCTTTTTCTATTCAAAGGAACACAGAATCATAGATTTAGCACTAGAAAGGACCTTAGCTACCATCTAGTCCATACCATCCATTTTACACAGGAGGTAACTGAGGCTGAGAGAGAGAGAGAGGAAGTGACTGATGCAGGGTCCCAAGGTCAGACTGGCAGAGTCAGGATTCGAAGCCACATCCTTTAATTACAAATCCAGTGATAGCTTCTTATGCTATACCACACTTCTTTTCCTAAGGTTTTGTCTTTTTTTTAAACAAAATGAATGTTTGCAATCAAATACCCCTTTTTGTTTCATTTGGAAAACTAAGTGGGGAGAAAATTATTCTTCTATGTTGCACTGAAAAAAAGATATGGATAATGACTGTTAATGAGAATCTAATCTCAACAGAATTTGATTGACAGATTTTTATAAAAAGTCTCATCCATCAGTCTGCCAAGGAAGATGGTGATAAACATTTTAAGGAGCTCAATTTGCTATGAAATAGAGCCCAAACACTGGAGATGGCAAGCTTCTAAAGCACAAGTCAAGAATTTGATGAAATTTTGTCAATTTTAAACCAAATTTTCGAGGACTTGACTAAATAGCACCAAATCTTTGAACCTTAGAGTCAGAGAAGACTTTGAGATCATTTAGCTCAGTTTATGTACTTCCTATGTGGAAAATGTGAGGCTTAACAATACAACCCAAAGCAGTTTCCTGTACTTTTTGGCTTAATCTTCTAAAGAGAAGGTAGTACGATGGACAAAGTACTATAAAGTAATTGTCAATCAGTCAGTTTTACTGTACAATACAGAGACAGTTTGATGCTGGACCTGTGATTTCATTGATATAGAGAATTTCCAGGTGCAGAATTTCTGGCCACCCATGCAGATTCGCTACCCTCTCTGTGACACAGTATCTTAGAAAGCTATCTAGAGGACTGAGAGATTAAGCGATTTATTCAGGGTCACACAGCCAGCACATGGCCCAGGCAGATCTTGGACCCGTTTTCTGGGTTCCAAGGCCCACTTTTTATCCACTTAGGCCAAGCTGCCTCATTCATTGTACATTTCCCTGACACAACTGATAATATGCAGTGTATAATATAAAAAAGGGGATTTGGCTTATATCACTGGAATGAACAGTGCCCAGAAACCACAAAAGGATATGAGAACATTGATACTTCATTGAAAATGATCCTGATGGTACTTGAGATTTTCCCCAACATTCAGCTCTGTCTACACATTATATTAAAACAAGAATTTTGCACTTGATAAGTAATATGCAGTAAAAATGCAATAGAGCAGGACCCTCAAAAGTATAACTATGGTTCAGGCTCTGTCCATGCTTCCATAAAAGGTTACTTCAAACTAAAACTTGGCATGCATGATATAAAACCCCAGGGATTTTTCTTCATAAAAAATTTAACTGAAATTGCTTTGGTCTTTCTGCTGTTGTAATTGGACAAACATCTTTTTGCACATTTGTGTAACTTGTCATGTTATATAAAAATATGGGGTGATAAAGTTTGTCTTAAAAATTCACTGTCATTGAGAGCCTCCAGGGCTTTCCTTTCACAGTCTTTTTTTTTTTTTTTTTGCCATTTTCCAATTGTATTAGGCTCACCAGAAAGAAATCTAAAAATCTGTATGTGAAAACAGGCACAAAGGTGTGTTGGCAACTATGTGCTGATGACCTTCTACCTCCCCTGACAGCCTTCAAAAGTCACAAAACTAATGGAATTGAGAAAGACAATATCAAAATGGCAGCTGGTCCTCCTGTAGATTTCCTCACATTGATATAATACCCTCTACTTGGGTCTCTCCCAGAAACAGAGCACCAACAAGAGAAGATCTGAGCTGAAAAAGAGGCCTCCGTACAAAGGTTAGGTGAATTCTGGTCCACCCCCTGGCCTGCCTGCTCTGAAACCAGTAGTCTCTTCAGGCCCAGGAGTGATGATGACACTGTTGACTCAGATCAATATGGTTCTGTTGGCCCCTAATGAAACATGTGAGGCAGGGCCAATAGCTAAACCTATTGTGTTGAATCCTGAAACGTGAACCAAGGTAAAATCATGGGAACAAACCAAAATATGACACAAAAGAGAAAGTCAAGTAATCTCACTAGTCTAACTGGTAACTGAAACGGTATGTTTCTAAAACTTTTAAACAAAGATACACAGTCCAGCTTTGCCTTGGAAGTCTGCTGAGGACAGAACTAGACTTCTGGCTTTTTGGCACATGGTATCTAGAATGGTGCTGGGCATAAAGTATGTGCTTGATAAATATTTGCTGAACTAAATTCAGTTAAATGGCAATAAATTCTCCAAATGGAGCTAGAACCAAACTGACATGCCAGTTCGTTTGAGTCCTTGTGTCAGAAGAATGAGTCTTCCTGCAGGGTGTGGAGGGGAATAGATTAAATGTTGAAGGCAGTGAGAATTGAGGAAGAGGTAGCACTGCAGTTTGTAGCTACATTGCAACCTGGAGAACAGAAATGACCATAATCTCATTAAAAGAAAAGTCACACTAAAGAACACCTTTTGGCTCTTTTCAAAGCTTGCAGGTGAAAACAGATTATTCAAAAGGAACGAAAAGCTTATGGTTGCTAATCTTATGATACAACACATCATAAGTCAGGGAGTTCCCAGGTGACATTAGTTACCCTCAAAGTCAACCCTCTTCAGGTGGCCTTGAGCTCATGGTCCCCAGCTATTTCAGAATCAATTCTACAACTCCTGTGTGCCAAGCATCTGACGAGCAGAAGGCATTTAGAAATATTCTGAACTATCAAGTATTGTACAACCAAGCAGGACTCTCACTTTCTCTACTTAGATACAATAACTTGATCTCAACCCCAACTCTGCTTCAGGATCGTTAGATGGGAAATGAAATCTTATGTGTTGACACCTCCACTGTGTCAAGACTTCTCTGTTTTGAAAAGAGCCTGTGCTTCTGAAAATTTCATTCTGCTTCTACCCAAGACACCAGAGGAAAGCTCTATTACATAAGACACATTAACATCTTGATCCTTTCCTCATTCAGTCTTTCTTCTGAAGAACCAAATTGGGAGGAAAGCCATTCATAATAATTTATTCAGCCAAGTACCTTTTTTCTCTGTTTTATCAGAAACCTTTCCCCCGATTGGTGGGTAGGTAGCATCCATTGATTCAGTCCCTCGGTTTCCCTTGCTAACTCCATTTTCGTAGAGCTGTCCTTCAACTGGCTGCAATTGCCAAGTCAGGCCAAACAGATGTACTGCTGTAAGGAAAGAAATCATACAATTATTTTATTTTACTGTATTCCAGAGAGGTTCTCCCAAACCTTTACACCTGATGCCATCTACACTCTGCCTTCTCTCTGCCAGGCATGACTCCTGATCCTCAATTCCTAAACTAAGAAACTTTAAATGTACATTTCCAATTATTGCCACAGCTATCTGCTAAACAGGTTTGGGGATCCAGTGGCTAAAGGTATCCCAAGAGACCAGCTTACAAGAAATAGTCTCAGATAACCAGTAGCTAGTCGCCACATGGTAGGACACCTGGCTCTTTCCTTCCCACCCTCAAAGCTCAGAGTCTTATGCCTTCATCAAAACAGATTTTCTCATCATTCTACAAGACAAAATTAACTTGGAAACTTACATTTCCTCATCAATCTCTTGCCCCTGGAGGATCCTCTCTCCCTCCCTCTGAATGCAGGGGTTTGGGGTGTGTGTAGATATCTGGGAACTCCTCTGAGATCCTCCATCATTTAAGGAGGGTACCCAGGGAATTCACCTTATCATTTGTCACCTGAATACTTTCCTGTACTTCAGAGTTTCTCCAGAAACTCCTTCTCCAAGATGAAATCAACTCTGAAAACCTCACATTCTCATGTCATTTGCCATGCCAGCTGTAGGACTTCATCATGGCCCCACCCAGGTAACCTCCCCAATCTTTGCATCTTTTTGGTTTCTTTTTACATGTTGTTTTCCTCCAATTAGACCATAAGCTCCTCGAGGGCAGGGATTATCTTGTGCCTTTCCTTGCATCCTCAGTGCTTAGCACAGTTTCTGGCACATAACTGGAGCTTACTGTCTCTGAATGACTTCTTTGCTAAGACTTCATAAGTATTATATCAATGTATTAACTTCTACTCTCACTCAATGCTCTTAAAAGTATAGGACAAATTGTGGCTCTGTGAAGCTTAATTGCTCATGTAACTCTGGATTTCCATGAGGGAGAAAAAAAAACAAATCATAGTGAACAAATTGGAATTGGTACAGGGAAGACATTTGAGACTAGCTGCCTATTTATCCCTCTCCTTCCACGTTTTCCCTGCATCAGATGAAACGTGGACCTAACCTCAGGCTGGCTAAAGGAACTCCAAATAGTTTTTTTCCTTTGGAGGTACAGAATCAGAACTTGCTGACGGTGATGAATATATAGAATTTGCCTCAAGTTTTCCAAACTCCAACTAGGTCTTCTTCAAGGGCTAAGTGACTAGACATCTTCCTGACTGCTCTTAGCCCACAGGCAGGGCTAATTGGTGTGGCTTATGCAGAGATGTGGCATATATCCTAGAAACTTAAGATGAAAACAGAAATCTTAGCCAGAGAACTTATGTAAAAGTCAGTCATCCACCTCTAGTTGGGGTTTCTAACATTCACCTTCTAATTTATCCTTAAAAACTTTTAAGCATTTAATTGGTTTCTACCCTTTTCTTTGGAATGGAGCCAGTGCTGCCTGATGAATTTCCTTGGCAATTATTGGAAACAATGGCTACTGAGAGGAGAGTGGCTCTGAGTAAGGTACCGTATAGCATATTAATAAACCAGTATCAGTGGCAGTCTAATGACTTTTCTGCCAAATAGCTCCAAGAGAGGCCAGATTTTCATTCTTGCTCTAATTAAGGGTAGGTTTCCAAGTTTTAGGGGGAAATTTGGTCTACTCAGCCCCTAAATTATTTGAATAGGATATCTATTAAAGATTATATTAGAAACGTGTTTCAGACCCTTACTTCAATTGCCTTTGTTAAGTTAGACAAGCCATGAAGGAATAAAAGTCATCGTAGTTCTCATTTTCAAGATCAAGAGGGCTATTTCAGATACTCAGTGTTAAGTTAAACCACTTTCCCGGGGGACACGTAAAAATGACAGAGAAAATATGTGCGGGGGGAATTGATTCAAAGGAACTTAAAGTAAGGATTTACTCACTTTCTTGCTCATGCAAAAGGGAATGTTTCCAACCAATAAAGAGATAAAAAAGAGACAGGGGACCTTCTTGCAGACCAAAGATGCTATAATGACTTATTATTGTGTGATTTCATAACACCTCTCTCAATATGTAAACTCGCAGCTACAGCCAGAGTAAAAAAGAACATATATGTCTATGATCACATGTGAATACATAAAAATGTCATAATCAGACTCTCACTCTAATCCTACCTTGTCTACCATTGATTTGAATACTTTTCCAGGTGTGTATATGTTTGTATCTAATGTGGAATTTATATATAATGTATTAAAATGTAATGCTATATATAATATATATTATACACACTTATGGAATATTTATATTCTGTTTTGTTCTCTGCAAAATTACATAGGACAATTGGTTCTTCAATCTCCCCCCAACTTTATCATGAAGAAAAGGAATGAGAAAGAGGAATAAAAGGGAGAAGTAGGATGTGTATACATATGGGTACAGTGAAGGTACATATGAAGAACAGCAGTAAAGAGAAACTAATCTAGAGTTTTCGAAATATTGATAATCTGAATTTCCCTGCTCTTAAACTACTGATTCCAAGACTCACAGTAGTGGGGGAGGGCACAAATATGGATCATAAAAACACATATGTACTTGAGCTACAAGAATTTAATTATAAAATGCATTATATTCCCCTTCAATTACAATTATTAATTGATCCAAGCCTATTAGTATGTCACCGAGTGGCAGTCACTGCTAATACAACAGTTTATATGTGGTTAGGCCCTTTTGGCCTAATCCAAAAAACTCACCTTTTTATAGCACTTTAGAGCAGTGGCTCTCAACTTGTGGGTTATGTTCAATTTGTAACAATGAAAATACATTCTGCATATCAGATATTTACATTAGAATTCATAACAGTAGCAAAATTACAATTATGAAGTAGCAACGAAAATAATTTTATGGTTGGGGGTCACCACAACATGAGGAACTGTATCAAAGGGTCACAGCACTAGGAAGGTTGAGAATCACTGCTTTAGAGCTTTCATCGCAACAGCTCTCTGTGGAGAACAACCTTGCTTCATATTCAGGACAACCTGGTTTCAATTTCTGCCCATAATATATATCCTACAAGTCACTTAATATCCCAGTGTCCCAGGAACTTCTTCAGGACTATAAGGAGAAGAGCAAGTACTAATCTATTTTGGTAGAGGGAGTTTCCTCACTCTGAGATCTATAACCAATGAGATCAGTTCCCTGTTTCCCTTTCCTCAAACCAAAACAAACCAAATTACCAGTCCCAAAAAAGAAAAGGGTGAATTCACCACCAATGATGATGAAACTAAACTAATTATTAGGTACTATTTCACCCAATTATATGCTAGTAAAATTGATAATTTAAGTGAAATGGATGAGTATTTAAAAAATATAAACTGCCTACATTATCAGAAGAGGAAATAGAATACTTAAATAACTCCAATTTAGAAAAAGAAATTAAACAAGCCATAAAAGAATTCCCTAAGAAAAAATTCCCAGGACCAGATAGATTTACAAGTGAATTCTACCAAACATGTGAGGAACAATTAATACCAATACTTATAAACTATTTGAAAAAAAAATAGGTAAAGGAGGAGTCTTACCCAATTCCTGTGACACAAATATGTTTTGACACATAAACCAGGGAGGGCAAAACAGAGAAAGAAAACTATAGACAATTTCCTTAATTGTGTACCTAATTCATCCAAAAATTTTAAATAAAATACTAGCAAGGACACTACAGCAATACATAACAAAGATCATACACTATGATCAGGTTGGATTTATATCAGCAATGCAGGACTGGTTCAATATTAGGAAAATTATAAGTTTAACTGACCATATTTATAACAAAACCAACAAAAATAATATGATTATATCAAGATGCAGAAAAACCTTTTGAAAAAATATAACATCCATTCTTATTAGAAACACTAGAAAGCATAAGAATAAATGGAACTTTACCTAAATTGATAAATAGTATCTACCTAAAACTAAGTACAAGCATTATCTGTAACAGGGATAAACTAGAAGTCTTCCCAGTAAGACCAGGAGTGAAGCTAGGGTGTCCATTATCACTACTATTATTTAATATTGTATTAGAAATGCTAACTATTGCAAGATAAGAAAAAGAAATTGAAGGAATGAGTACAGGCAATGAGGAAACAAAACTATCACTTTTGTGCATGATATTATAGTATATTTAGAGAACTTGAGAGAATCAACTAAAAAACTGGGTGAAACAATTCACTTCAGCAAAGTTGCAGGATATAAAGAAAACTCACACATATCACCAAAATTTCTATATATACCAACAAAACACAGCAGGAAGTGATAAAAAGAAATTCCTTTTAAATAACTGCACAAAGAATAAAATGCAGTACTTGGCAGTCTACCTACCAATATATATATATATACATAAATACATACACAGATATACATAGATGGCTAGGTGGCGCAGTGAATAGAGCACCGGCCCTGGAGTCAGGAGGACCTGAGTTCAAATCCGACCTCAGACACTTGACACACTTACTAGCCATGTGACTTTGGGCAAGTCACTTAATCCCAATTGTCCTCCCCCAAAAAAAGCAAAAAAAATATACAATACAAATAAAGACATCTAAACAACTAAAGAAATATATCATAGGCAGGCCAACCCAATAAAAATGACATTATCTAAATTAATTCATTTTTTCATTGTCATACCAATTAAGCTACCAAAGAATTATTTTATAGAGGTATAAAATATAATAACAAAATTTATCTGGAAGAACGAAAGGTCAAGAATAGTAAGGGAATTAATGAAAAAAAAAAGGGAAGGAAGGAAGCTTAGCAGTACCAGATTTCAAACTATACTACAAAGTGGTAATCATCAAAACAACCTAGAACTGGATAAGAGAGTGGTTCATCAGTGGAATAGATTAGGTACACAATACACAGTAGTAAATGACCACAATAATGTAGTGTTTGATAAACCCAAGCATCCAAACTTTTGGAGGAAGAAATCCACACTTGAAAAATATTGCTGGGAAGACTGGAAAGCAGTTTGGCAGAAACTAGGCATAGATCAACATCTCACGGTGTATACCAAGATAAAGTCAAAATAGATACATAATTTAGATATAATGTGTAATACTATAAGCCAATTAGGGGAGCACAGAAAAATTTATGTTACATCTTTGGATAAGGTAAGAGTCGGTAACTAAATAAGAATTTGAATGTTCTCTGAGGTAGAGTTTTTAACTCTACTGTAAAGAGCACAACTCTGATGGGTTTGCAGGTTGTTTGAATGCCAAATGATCCTTTGCTTAAATGAGTATTTTACAGAAAACTCACACAAGATAGGTGCTCATGTAGTGGTCAGAAGAAGTGATACAAGAATACTCTCAAGGTATCTCTGAAGCACTTTGGTATAGATTGTGAGACATGAAAGACAGTGACAAAGGATTGTCCAGCATGGGGTGCTTGCATCAAAGAAGATACTGTGCTCTTTGAGCAAAGAAAAATGCAGTAGCTCAAAAGAAACATAAGATGTATAAAATTAGAGACATATCCTTCCCAAATGTTTATATGGACTATTTGTGCCCAACCTATGGTAGAACCTTCTATACTCATACTGGTATGATCAGTCACAGCCAGACACATTGTACACTGATCCCAACATCATGATGACTTTTTGATTCTCTTTGAACATGAAGGATAAACAAGAAACAATAAGAGGTAGATAGGATCATGAGAAGTTAAAATGAATAATTTTTATTTTATGAAGTTAAAAAGCTTGTGCACAAACACAATTAATGCAGCCAAAATTAGAAGGAAGATAGGAAACTGGGGAAAATTTGCATTGCAAGTTTCTCTGATAAAAGCCTCATTTCTCAAATATACAGGGAACTGAACCAAATCTGTAAAACTGAGGGCCATTCCAAGTTGATAAATGGTCAAAGGATATGAACGGGCATTTTTCAGAAGAAGAAATCAAAACCATCAAGAGTCAAAAGAAAAAAAATGTCTAAATCACTAATAACTAGCTATATGCAAAATAAAACCACTCTGAGGAACCCCTTTACACCTGTCAGATTGGCTATAATGAGAAAAAAGGAAAATGAGAAATGCTGGAGGGGATATGGAAAAATTGGTACAATAACGCCCTGTTGGTGGAGTCCTGAGCTGGTTAATCATTCTAGAGAACAATTTGAAACTATGCCAAAAGGGCATAATTCTGCATGCCTTTTGAGCCAGTAATACTATTATGAGATCAATATCGAAAGGAGATCAAAATAAAAAGAGAATGATCCAACAAAAATGTTTATAGGAGCTTTTTTGAGTTGACAAAGAGTTGGAAATTGAAAGGATGTCCGTCAACTGGGGCATGGCTGAATGAGCTGTGGTATATGACTATGATGGAACACTACTGTCCTACAAAAAGTCATGAAGGGGATGGTTTCAGAAAAAAAATCTGGGAAGACTTAAAGAAGTTGATACACAGTGAAATGACCAAAACCAGGTGAACAATGTACATGGTAACATTAATACTGTAATGAAAATCAAAAGATTTAGCTAAATTAATCAATACAATGATCCATGAAGGTTCCAAAGAATTCATGATGAAAAGTGCTATTAATCTCCAGAGAGAGAACTGATGAGCTCTAAGTGCAGACTGAAGCATAGTTTTTCCCCACTTTGTTTATTTAAAGAAAAATTTTTTTTTGCAATAAGGCTAATATTTTACATGAATTCACATGTATTAACATGTATAATACTACTTGCCTTCTCAATGGGGGAGGACAGTATAGAGCAAGAGAATTTGGAATGAAAAATAAAAATTTTAAAAAGTAGGGGTTATACAAGTGCTTACTCAGTAATTGTCATTCATTTCAGGTATAGGTTGGACTGGGTAGTCCCCGAACTCCCTTCTAGTACTCAAATGTTGTGATTCTGGTTCTCCAAATCTAGTTCTCTTTCCTTTGTACCATACTGCAGGGATATTTTCCTGAAGGAGGTTGGTTTGAAAGGAGGAGTAAGAACACCATGAATGGAGAGAGGGAGTTCAGAGCCTGAAAGGTTTTTGGTCTGTTGTGAAAACCAAACAGAATGTAGGCTTTTTATTAGTCATATACTCTCAAGAAAGGCACAGATCTGGAACAAAGGACTTAGTGGAGGTTAATACAGCAAGGTTCCATCTAGGGGCTTTTCTTTCTGTTCATTTCCAAGTGAGACAAAAAATAATTTTACATGTTTACTAGTTCACTTGCCTCTCGACAAGGGCACGTGTATGTCCTTTGTACTTATATTCTCAGGATCTGTATACTCTTCCCAATAATGGCATATGTATTTGTGAGAGTGGATATTCCAGGGCTATGGAAGAAATATTTTACTAGTATTTTTTCTTTTTCTCTGCTATTTCATTAAATGCCTTTTTATGAACTTATCATAGCCTCTGAATGACTAAAGAAAAAAATAAATGTGCATATGTGCATGTGTGTGTACGTGTGCACATCTGTGTATGTGTATCTTATGAGCTATGGTTTGAGTGGATGCATGCAAATAATAGTTTGAATAAGGAGTTAGCTGGCTTGGTAGCCCTAAATGCAAGGACTGTGGTGTCTCAGGTGCCCTAAAGACAACACACAGAAAATACTTTGTAAAGCTCCTGTCACTAGAGATGTGTCAGCTATTGAGGCTCTATGAAGGCTTTGCTGCACTGTGATGATTCAAGGCACATGATTTGCTAGTCTGTATAACAAGCCCTCCAATAATGGGGCCTTCTCCACCAATCTTTTAAATGGTTCATTTCCTAAATGTGAATTATATTTTTCTTATGCTCTCCTTAATTTTTCTTAAAAATGAATTCCACAGGCATCTAAGAACAAAGAAATATTTAGCAGGCAATGTTCTAGTTTAATATTTTCCCTACTAACAAATGTGTAATTCTGACAACAGAGCAGAAACCTCAGCGTGTACCAGTTGTGCCCCACACATGCAAACACACACATACACAAAACACACACCCCTTTTACACCATTTTTAGACTTTTATATGAAACAATTATATCTACCCTTGGACACTTTGAAATTTGCATCATAGTCAAGAAACAGCCACTGTCATTCCTGCCACATGCTGTGAATAAAGTCTAAGACAAGGAAGCCTGGGGTGGGGGTTGGGGAGCTGTCCTCTCCTCCCCACTCCATTTCCCTACAGGATGTTTCATTTTCTTGTAGCCTAAGGCAACAGTACTGCAATTGTATTTCACTCCATAACTTGGCATGACCACATGTCTGACACTTAGGAACAGGACAGTTTCCTTGCCCAACATACTGAGCACTGTCCAGTGCTGGTCATTTCTATAACAAGTAGCTGTCTTGAGAAAAGAAGAGCTACTTGAATTGAATGAATGACTGCTAACATTACAGAAGCCAGGTTATCTTTCCATCTTAAAATAAATCCAATTTTCATTGTATTTAACATAAAATTGGTCTATGAGTAAGCTATAGCCCTTTGATAAATTACCTTCAGATCTCCGCATTATCTTGATAATAGCCAGATTACATGCAGGCCTGAAACCCATTCGTTCTCAGAGAAGTATTTTTCAAGAACTGAATAAAGGAAGTGAAGCGTGTTTATTTATGGTCTTCCATTTTTTTTTCTTAGCACTTGGATTCAAGTTTGTTTCATAACTAAAAATGCTCATGTATTTATATTAGATCATGAGCATATATGAAGTATATTTAACATGGTGGATTTTAAAGCAATTTAAGCAGCAAGCCACCTCGAAATGTGAACCCTTTCAAACACTTTTGGGAGACTACAGCTATGGTGTGCATGTATATGTGTGTGTGTGTGTGTGTGTGTGTGTGTGTGTGTGTGTGTGTGTGTGTGTGTGTGCGTGCGCACAATTTCATTTAACACCTCCTAGGGCTTTACTAATTTAAGAAACAAAAAGAGCTTTTCTGCTTGGGCAGTTTTACATAACAAATTCTCTGCAAGTCTGCTGTGGAGAAACAGTAAAATTAAATGCCAATTAGAGAAGAGATTGTGAAGGTGCAACGGCACCCAGGCAGACATCTTTCTCGCTGCATCATCTGAGTGGCTCCCTCATTGTCTGAGCCCCATCTTCTGCTTGTTACACAATGCTTCTTCTGCTTTGCCTGGGTTTCAGCTTTAGCTGATATACAGGTTTGAAAAGGTTCTATTGTTGGAATAAATGACTTTCATATCTCATTTCTGGATTCCATTATCTTAAAACTTTTATTTACTGTGAAATCTGAAAGTCCCATTCCAAGACTGCAGTAATATTTATAAACAATAAATCCATTTGTGTAATTTATCAGAATTTAATATATGATCCCTACTTACAGGTGCCTAACAGGCTCTCCTGAGACTTTCTTATCAGAAAGACCCAATTATTTAATGTGTTCATCTCAAGTAATTGTAACAGTAAGTGCTCTCCATGACTCAAACTTTGTTTTATTTCCTTTTGGATTAGTCAGCAAAGATTTAGGCAATGAGGGAACTACACATTTTAAAACATGGTCCCTTCACTTGTAGGGATCCTGGTGAAATGGGAGGATGACACAGAGCCACAGGTAACTTTGATGCAAAATAATAGAAGGCAAAGATATTAGAGAGAGGCACAGGATTTTTCAGATCTGAGCTGGGTGAGATGGAGGCCTTCCTCATGGAAATAGTATTTGACTGGATCTTACACATTGAATTGGGATACCAAGCTAGAGAAACAAAAAGTTCCCCAGGTGTTCCTCTGATCTTTAAGTCAAGTAAGGGCTTATGACAACAGGCTTACATACAGCGTTAGCAAGTTATTATGGACAAAAAAGTCTGAGCTTTGTTTGGGAGGGAAAGAGCCAACAGTTACCTAGCAGAGGGGTGACACTAGCAGATGTACTCCTGGAACCAAGGGAGAAGATAGATGGGAAGTGGAGTAAAAACAGAGACAGGAGGGTGAGTTAGGTGGTTACTGCCAGTTCTAGCTAAGTTTGCATAAAGGCTTGCTCTAGGGTGATAGCAATGGGAACTGAGAGATGAGAGTAGAAGGAAGAGAGAGTGCACAGGGGAAATTAACAAGAATGCAGGAAAATACAATTATTAAGCACTCACTATGTGCTAAGCACTGAAGATACAAAAGAAAAAGCAAAGATCATTACCTTTTAGTAGGTAGAGACAACATGGATATAGAAGTAGTTGCCAGCAAAGAGCACTCGTCAAGGACATTTCATGGAGGGAAAAAAGGACCATAAGGAAGTAGATTACTAGGCCATATTCCCATGGACTTTAGAAGTAAAGAAAGAGTTAAAGATTTGATACTGTAAGCAATCTGGGAGAGCAAGGAATAGTTTACCTGTCAGATTTATGGAGAAGGGAAGAATTTTTGATCAAATAAGAGATAGAGAGCATTACAAAATGCAAAATGGAGGATTTTGATTACATTAAATTGAAAAGTTTTTGTATGAACAAAGCCAATGTAACCGAGATTAGGAGGGAAGCAGAAAATTAGGAAAGAATTTTTACGACCAACGTCTCTGATAAAGGCCTCATTTCTAAGATATATAGAGAACTGAGTCAAATCTATAAGAATACAAGTCATTCCCCAGTTGACAAATGGTCAAAGGATAATGAACATGCAGTTTTCAGAGGAAGAAATTAAAGCTATCTATAAGCATATGAAAAAATGCTCTAAATCACTATTGATTAGAGAAATGAAAATCAAAACAACTCTGAGGTATCACGTCTCACCTGATAGACTGGATAACATGACAAAACAGGAAAATGATAAATGATGGAGAAGATGTGGGAAAATTGCAGCACTAATGCATTGCTGGTGGAGCTGTGAACTGATCCAACCATTCTGGAGAGCAATTTGGAACTTTGCCCAAAGAGCTATAAAAATGTGCGTACGCTTTGACCCAGGAATGCCACTTCCAGGGCTGTATCCCAAAGAGATCATGCAGGTGGGAAAAGGACCTGTATGCACAAAAATATTTATAGTAGCTCTTTTTGTTGTGGCAAAGAATTGGAAATCAAGGAGACCTCCATCAATTGGGGAATGCCTAAACAAGTTCTGGTATATGAATGTAATGGAATACTATTGGGCTATAAGAAATGAGGAGCAGACGGACTTCATAATAACCTGGAGAGACTTAAATAAACTGATGCTGAGTGAGAGGAGCAGACCCAGGAAAACACTCTGCAGTTGCAGACACATTGTATCTGTGATGACTAACTTGGATAGACTGGTCTCCTCTCAGCAATGCAAGGTTATAAGACAACTCCAAAGGACCCATGATGGAAAAGGCTATCCACATCCAGAGAAAGAATTATGAGTCTGAATGCAGATTGAAGCAAACTACTTGCTCTCTCTCTTTTATGTTTTGTTTCGTTCCTTCTTTCTTGTTGTTCATTCCAGTGGTTATAATCCTTTACAACTTAACTAATGTTTAATGTGAAGGTATTTGTAGAACCTATATTGGATTGCATGCTGCCATAGGGAGAAGGGGGAGGAGAGGGAGAGGGAGAAAATTTGGGACTCAAAAGCTTGTGGAATTGACTGTTGTAAACTAAAAGTAAATTAATAAATAAATTTTAAAAAAACAACAAAAAAGAAAGAGCCAAAGATAATGTTTTCCACATGGCAGGGTGCAAATGAGAGTAATACAAATGATGGAAAAAATTACATTAAAATGAGGCGCACAGTCAGGGGAAAAAATAACAAGCTCAATCTGGGACAGGTTGACTTTGAGATATTGGCACAACTTCCAGGTGGAAATATTCTATAAGCAGTTGGAGATATGGACTTAGAATTCAGAAATGAAGTTAGGGGTGGAAATAGAGATCTGTGTGGAGGTGATGTGGGAGAACCATGGGATTGAAAGGGATTGCCTAACTAAAATGTGTAGAGAAAGAAATGAAGAGGGCCAAAAAGCCAGAACCCTGCAGGAATACCATATTTAAGGGGGTGAGGAAGAAAGCAAGGAGCTAGTAAGGAAGACCAAGAAAGTGTGCTTCAAGAGGCTGAAGAACAAAGAGATCGGGGTATTTTTCTAGACAAAGGAAGTGAGAATATTCAGGAGGGAGGAGGTGGCAGGAGCAAATGCAGAGAGATCAAAAAGATTGTAAAAAGGCCATCAGATATAGTGATGATTTCATAAAGGGCAGTTTCAAAGATGGTAAGGGCAGAAGCCAGATTGGAGAGGCAAGCAGAGGTCAGACTAAGTAAGAAACAATTATAAGTACTAAGCATAGGCAACTTTTTCCCCCTAGAACTTCAGGTGAGAAGAGAAGAGAAATGGAATAAACAGCTGAATAGTAGAGAAAGGCCTTTGGTAAGTACATAGAGAACAGCAGGATAAAGAGGAAACACTGAATATGGGGTTTGGGGCATGGGTTCAAATTCCAATTCTGCTACTTCCATGTGACCTTGGGAAAGTCAAGTAAGCTTTTTGGGGCCTCAGTCTCCTTCTTTGTTATATGAGGTACTATATGCCTCATATAACAAATGAAAGGATTTCTGAGGTCCTTTTCAGATGCAAATCCTGTTATTCTTTAAGGGTATGTATCCTAAATTTGAAATCCATAAAATCATTGAGATTTGTAAACTTCTCAATGGGTACTCAACAGCCCTGGGGGTAGGAATAGTGAAATATGTTGGTGGGAGCTACCTGGTGCTGAGGATGAAGAGACCAAGAATAAGGACACATTCAAGGTTTGAACGATTCCAGGACGATGGCTTCACATGGTGAAAATGGCAGAAGGAGAATGTAGGGTCCAAATGTCGCTGCTGATGCTGTGGGATAAGAGGCACAAGTGGCTTCACCTCTCTGATTCTTAGTTCTCATAACTGTAAAACTGAGATGATATCACCAACTTCTCAGTATTGTGAGGACCGAAGAAAGTCATAAATGTAAAGTGTTTTACATGCTTGAAAGGGCTAGAAAAATGTAACAAGTTATTATTATTAATCATTCATGTAGCTAAATGAATCATTAGAATGGCTAGTATAGAGACAAGTGAAATCAAAACAAGAGAGAAAGAATTGGAGAATAGGAACTGGTTAAGGGCTAGGAGGTTGGGCACCCTGGAGCTGACTTGTAAGGGTTTGCTATAAGTGACTGTTAAATTTCCAGTGTGAGCATTTATACCTCAGAAATTGGCAAAAGCTACAGATCAGGGCTTGATTTGCTATTTTGCTGATTGTCTCGATTTTAGGAAGTGATAGAGAAAACATTAATAATACAGATTCAACTTAAACATCCATTGTATATCATCAGAAAGCTGGTTGCTAAACATTTACCAGTATATCTCTGGTTGAGAGGCTTTGAACAAGGCTAAAAGTAGGCTTGATGTAAGAGAGTGGGGAGGTAGAAAGATGGAAGGCTATAGAATGAGCAAGCTCAGTACCTTGGAGGTGAGATAATTCTATGAGATAGTGAGGCTTAAAGTGTAACTGTGTCAATGTGTGGCTGAAGTGGGGAAGGAGATATTGGGGTGAAGGTGCTTGAGAAATTGTGTGGTCCAGATGTTAGATGGAGCGATTTACGTAGTTACTAAAGATGATGGCAGGGGTGGGAACCACGAGAGGAGAAAAGAGAATAGATTCTAAAATGATTGTAGACTTTAAAAGAGGAATATTTCTTGAGGGAGGGAGGGAGGTAAAAGCAGTGCAGAAGCAGCAGTGGGGAGTAAAGAATGTTAATCCTTCCCTCCAGGTCCTGTGATTTAGCGGAAATATCAAGTGAAACTTTTAATGGAGATGGTTCTAAAGGAAATGCAGTTAATCAATGAAGGTGTCATTATTAGAGAACAGACTGAGGTTTCCAAAGGGCATAGTGGAATGGGGTAGGAAATAGTCTGGGGTGCATGTGTAATCTGAGCAAGTCACCTAAAATCTCTGAACCTCAGTTTGCTCATCTGGAAAATGGGGATATGTATGCTATTGACCTAAACACAATTCCTGAGGAAACTTCTCTATAAACCATAAAGAGACTGATAAACAAGAGTTATTTTTTCTTGTTAATGCTACTCCTGGCTTAATGCTTATTAATTTCTCACAAGCTCTACGAAAGAGCCTAAACATTTAAGTGAGCACTAAGGGGAGTTAGAGACATGGCAGATCAGATCCAGCCCCCATTCCTACTTGAAGCCTGATACTGGGACAAAAAATGAAATGTGCAATCACTTAGTTACCTTGTGCATACAGCCCTAGATAAGTGGCAGCTTAATGAGTGAACTCAAGGATTCCCTTACCCTACAGGTGCTCAGGTTTATTCCTCTGTACAATGAAGGGGTTACAATAAGGGGAGGATTCAATGATCCTGACTATTCTCTCCAGCTTTGAGTCCCATGTCTGATACTTTAAAATCAAATTTTCCAGGTCAACATAAAGGAAATGTAGCCATGATACAGTACAGAGAGTTGCTTATCCTTTTTCAGAAAATCTTTAGGGAGTCAAATTTCACATGGAAGACTCACACTCAGCTAATAAGAAAGATCAGAGGAGACAGAAAAGGAGAGGGGAAAAGAGTAGAAGGAAGAAAGAAGAAAGAGGAAGATCACCAACAGAGGTATGCATCAAGTCTTTGGGCTCATAGGCTAATGGTGATCTGAACATCACTGTCAAAATAAGACTGAATGTTTAGCAGTTAAGGAATTGACCTCAGTTCTCTAGAAAGCCCCGTTTAGGCACACTTGTGGTGGGAAGGAGGCTGCTCTGTGACTTGTCTCCATAAACTCAATTTTACACATAGTTTGGAAATGTTAATTTCCCTCTGCTTTGGGGAAAAACAAAATAAAACATACTTGGGATAATATTTGGGGGGTGAGAGAGGGAGCATCCTCCTGCTGGATGTTTTCTTCTTCTGCCTTTCCTTGAGGTCACTTAGGAACCTAGCTCCATTTTTATTTGTGGAGTCTTCTTTTTGACAGATCCTGAGAGAATCTTTAGGAGACCTTTAACTTTCCGGGTATCCATGCTCTGACATTTGTTCTAAATGACACATTATTAACTTGGACTGCTTCATGTCTACTGATTAGGTCAAAACTTAGACATTTGTTTTCAAGATGATTTTGATCCCCACTGATAACTAACTCTATTAGTCCTAGAAGCATTACACCTACCATTTGGAAGTTGTGAGATTCAGGTCTCCTTGGTTCATGGTTTCTGGAAATGAGAGCATGCACAGGATTCTCAAAGCCATCATCTTTTCTTAAGGGGACTCGCTTTTCACAAAGAATGCCATAGAAGGGTGAGAGTCTCTTTTTACAATATTCGGTTGAAAATTCCCACAGAGCTATGTGGCATGAGATAAACCCTAGGGAAATTCTCAGCTGATTTACCCCAGGATGAAAAATATATCCCTGTGTCACAAATCCTACTGCATCTAATTTATCTGTGCTGCTGAAGTGAGGCAGGAATATAACCATACACTGTCAGAGCTAAAAGAGACCTCTGGAGTAATTTAATTCAATTCTCTCATTTTATAAAAAGAGAAACTGAGACCTGAGGAGGGTAAGGAGGCTTGCTCTATGTGTATATAATGAGTGGCAAAGCAGGGACTAGCTTCCTTCGAGGCTCAGCCCAAGTGTCTTGTCAGCTCCTACCCGATCCCTTCCCTGATCTCCTCCTCTGCTGCCAGTAACTTCCTTTAGATGGCCTGGCATTTATCTTGACTATGCCCAGATGGACGCATGCTGTTTCTCCAAACAGAAAGTAAACTCCTTGAAGGGAGGGATGCTTTTTATTTGTCCTCTTTATATCCACAATGACTAGTACAGTGCAGCATGCAGAAGGCACTTAATACATGCTTACACATTGATTTAATTCAATTCGATAAACATGTTTGGATTGCCTCTTGTATGCAAAGCTCATGGAATGTGGGCTCAAGCTCCATTAAGGCCTGATGACTTAGAACTCTCGACAAAGAGTTCTTCCAGAGCCATGAGCTCCGTCACTCTCCCCTACCCTCCCCCTACTCCAATGCTAATTCTGGCCAGCCTCCTCCCAAGTGGGTGGGTAAGAGGTGGTACAGAGTCCCACAAACCCAACCCTACTGCTACAAACCCAAATCTAAGAAACACATAAAATGTGATATCTTTGTAGGGGGCCCACACATTACACACATTTTATCTTTAAATGTAATCTTGGACTGCATGCAATAGAAGAGTCCTTGTCTCTGAAGATTTCTTACCAGCTGACAAGCTTTTTTCCCCAGCCTTCTTAGCAATTCTGTTTAAACCTGTCATCCAAACTCATGCCCTTTATTTCTGAAAGAGGTTCAAGTCTCTCTTCAAAGAAAGGCCAAGGATTTCTGAAGCTCTTGAAAATGGGTCGAAGGGGCCAAGAAATATGGAAAAAAGAGAAGATTATAGCACTTCTCAAGTCAAAATCTTCTCCAAGGCCATAAAACAATAACTTCTAACTAGTTTTATATCACACCCTATGGCTATGCCTTTCCAGCTTTCAAACGACACCCAGAAAGATGCTGCTTTTGGTTCGGATTTTAGGTGTCAACATTTTTTCAAATGTCCTCTGGTATATACGTCCCCCAACCATTTGGTGCTTTGAAAATAATGTCTCCTTAGCCACGACCTGCTTTGAATTGAGTAATCCATACTCATTTAAAACATTTTTTTGTTTTGTCTCTCTCCACTCACAGTCATCTATCAGTATATTTACAGAGTCAAGCAAAGAAATAGAAAATGAGAGACAGAGAGGAGAGAAACAGAGAGATGCGCAGAAGGACAAAGAGAGAGAGAGATGAGAGTGAGAGGAGAGATAGGGTTGGGGAGGAAGAGGTGAGAACACGGCCCACTGCATACTAAGCTTACACTATTACCCTGAACTACCAGCCAAGAACATTCTCTGTGAGCTATGTTTTAACAGTGGAGATGAGGTATAAAGAGCAACCGAATCCACATATTCTTCTTCCTAATGACCAAGATTTATGAGAAAGCATATCAGGTTAGGGGAGAAGTTTGTATCCATAGACAGGGCCAACTTTATAAGGTGGCGTGGTAGTCTTGTACGGCATAATATAAGGTGTATCTCTTGCTTCTCAAAATGCCTCCATGACCCTGCTTAATGATTCCTGTAATTCTATAATAGGTGGACCTTCATTTCTTTGGTTTAGGACTTTGTCCCTTGTTAAAATGTAATCACCCACTGGGATAGGTATCATATGTAGCCTTATTCATCATTAATACTGCAGTGTGAAACACTACAGTGAATCTTCTCCTTTGAGGAGATTGATTCCTTGAAAAGAATCGTTGAAGAGGTATTTGTTCAACAACTATCTTTAACATTTTTTTTTGCTTTTTAGAGGGGGAAGGTAGCATAGTTGGGGTTAAATGACTTGTCCAAGGTCACATGGCTAGTTTTGTGTTAAGTGTGTGAGGCTGGATTTGAACTCAGGTCCTCCTTACTCCAGGGCTGGTGCTCTATTCACTGTGACACCTAGCCACCCCTTAACAACTGTCTTGACTAGAACTAAGTGTGGCATCAAATCTGCAGATGTACATGCTCATTAAAATTCTTCATCTCTGCTGTGGAGGATGTCCACATGGAAGGCCCTTCCCAACAGAAGAGTGGTTCTCTACTCATGGGGAGGGAGATGCTCTAGATGCTCATTGGCAGATGACCCTGTACAGACAGCAAAAACAGTGGAACACTGCATAGCCTCCAAAATAAGACTGACAACCACTCAAAAGAATTGGAATAAACAATCCATGCTTAAATAAAAAAGTGTACAAAAATGCCTCTTGTCTAGATTAGGAAATTCAGTTGGTTGGACAGCTCACAGAGCTGGTTCATCAGTACATCTCTCTTGGACTGATCATGAAGATAGGTAATGAGAAGGGCCAACAAGCTAGTATGGAAAAGACAGAAGTTTGGAAGGCATTTGGGAAGTGAAATAGAGCTTTTAATGACCGTAAGGCTTCTTCCTGAAATGCAAAAGTCAATGCTTACAATATTAATGTCATGGGGAATGCTGAGTGTGCACAGCATACTTGGCTGACATGCAGTCTCCATGGGAAGAAGCAGGAGAGTCTGCTTCTGGAAAGACATGGTGACATGTAATGAAGGAATCCTAGTCCACAATACATGGCATGCACAAACCTAGACTTCTTTCTCATCTGCTAACCATGTGGAAAGAGAGAACTTTGAATGGCTGAACAGCTGGAAGTGGGGTTGCATTCAAAAGGTACTAATCAGCCCAAGGGAGTCCTCATTCCTCCCTGACTGTGTACAAGGAGGCCCTCACCTCCTTACTAAGCCCCAAGTTTGCCCACATTGTCATGTGGCCTTTGAGTGCACAGTTCTGTTGTTGTTCCTGTATCTGGTTTATTTTTCCTGTTTTTAGGTGAAAGAGCACTAGAAATGACCAGGACCTTGTGAGCTTCAAAAGGCCAAGAGAATGAGCCACCAGAGGTCTTGGAGCTCAAGGCCATGCCAGGATCTTCTGGAAGCCAGGTAATGAGTTAAATTTCAATTGATCTACAATATCTAGTACAGATTGAAAGCAGCCTAGAGGGAGATATAGCAATTGCCCAATTGGTTATGGTGAGTTTGTACATGATGTGGTAAATGCTCTGTCGAAGGGGGATAGAGAATAAACATTTACATAGCACTTACCTTGTACTATGCACTGTGCTAAGTGCTTTACATATATTACCTCACTTGATCTTCACAACCACCTTGTGAGGTAGGTGTTATTATCCTCATTTAACAATTAAGGAAACTGAGGCAAATAGAAGTTAAAGGGTTTATTCAGGGTCACACAGCTAGCAAAGTCTGAGATCATTTTAAAAATTACACCTTCCAGACTCTGGAGCTAGTGGTCTATCTGCTGCAACAATAATTTGCCACTAATGTGCCACCTTAAACTGCTGAGTTTGAGCCTACTCTCCCCAGGGGCAGAAGCAGTAGATGGAAAAATACCTATGTATTGGGGTGGGTGAAGATCATATTCCTATTCTTTCCATGTCTTCACAGTAAGTATCCCTTATAAAAAAGATAACTGATATTAATTAGTTAAATGGAATTAACATGATAACCACTGGTGTTTAACAGTGAGGAGAACATACTGGATTGGGGGCATGAGCTGACAGCATTAGAGAAAGATACCTCTAACCCCCCTTGGGGTGATCCCTAGAATCCTGAGAGAAGATGCAGCCACCCTGGCCCTAGGAAAGAGAGTCCAGAGTCTTGCTCTAGTAAGAGTCTTTCACTGAAGCAATAGAGTCAAGACTCATGGAACAGCATAGTCTTAGAATAAAAATTGCAGGTCACTCAAAGAGCAATGTAGAACTGTATAAGTAAGGTACAGCATATTGCCCCAAAAGATATGCTTATAAAAAGTGGCATAAAAGATAACAGATTTATGAAAAGAAAAGGAGGTAAAGAAGCCATGCAGCAAGAATGAGGGGTAAGAGAGGGACCGCCTATATATCATAGGTGTTCTCCTGCTTCTATGTTGCCATCTTGACTCTGCCCCCAACAACTTTGTTTTCTTCCTGATGGACAAGCCTGGCAATGTAATACAATGAATCTAACTGCCTCACATTGGCAGTGAACCCATGACCTTTAGACTCATTGCTATTGTGCTCTAAAAGACTATATGTTATGCTAGGAATGAACTTACTAATTTGGATATCCTCACTTTTCACAGCCCCTTTCACCCGGCTCCTTACTTTCTGCTACCACCCCCTCACCTTCCCCCCCCCCCAAAAAAAAAAGAAAAAGAAAAAATTGTTTTAGCCAAAGAATATAGAACTTGTCCACCTGAGCATTTATACAGATTGGAGACGTAGTATTAGATTTTTCTTAGTGGTTTCTGTTCTGTAATTTTATTAGTTCACTATTTTCTTCTGGTTAAAAGAACTCTTTAAATTAATTCTTCTTTCTTTGCCACTGGAATATACCACCTATATTTTTTCTACTACTCTTAACCTTGATAGTTCTTTAAACTTTCAACTTGAAGGGACCTGGTGTTTTATGGCTGCAGATATGTCCTTTTCCCTCAGATGTTGAAGATTACATAGTAGCCCGGCAGCAAGGGCATCAGGGAATTGTGGGTCAGTTTAGCTGGGGCCAGGACTTGAATTGGAGAAGCCCCAGACAAACAAACAGCAACTAAGAAAGAGGTCAAAGATACCAATGGTTTGTTTGGGTTTTGTTCAGTCTCAGAACAGGTTGTGTTTTGAGCATGACAAAGAAAAGACTGACTTGGACCATCTGGCTGCAAAATACTCATGCAGTTTCTGGGCTGGTCAATCCAACTAGCACCAACTCAACAGGAGCTGTAGTGTTTGATCCTGGAATTCTAGTAGGAATTGAGAATGAGGAGTAATGCTACACACACACACACACACACACACACACACACACACACACACACACTCAGACCAGCTGACTTCTGAGCTCCAGGGATGTCAAAATTGCCAGGCTTTAGGGAATGTGAGTTTACCACTCTAGACCTTACAGGAAAAACCATCTTACCCCAAATTTCCCATTTGCTTTTCTACGATGATAGCATTAAGAAGGGGAACAGAGCTTAGATATCACCTAATCCAACCCTCTCACTTTATAGGAGAGGAAACAGATCCAAAGACAGAAGAACTTGGCTTGAAGTCACACAGAAAACTGTAGGGTCATTAGAATTGGAAGCCAGGACTTCAGATTCTAAATCTGAGGCTCTTGCATTCAAACCTTACTTTCTCATGGACTGTGTATCTCCCTTGCTTACTGCTACTGTGGCTAGGGCATAATACTACTTTCTATTATCTTTTTAATATGATTTTCCTATAGTTTGATAATTTTACTAATTTCACAGAGTATTGTTGGATATAATGTGTACAAAAGATGATATCTGGTGTCATGTTATTTACTTGCTTCATATCAACAATTAATTAAAAGTTTAAGATCTCAGGGAATCTACATTCTTCCTTAAGTAAAAAGAAGAGACAAAATTAAATTAAGGCTTTTGTCTATGATAAACAATGGTAATATTCTCTTTGTAAAGAACCAGTAAACTAGCCTTAGGGCTGAGTGAACAAAACCTATGTCCTCTGCAATACATGACTGCGCGGGTTAATCAGATACCGCCCAAGCTCCATGTTATTTCACTACTTGCTAGATAAACTTATTTCTGCACTTGGCCTCCTGATCACGTTTTGTGCACCTCTGCTTATATTAGTGAAACCAGGCTTCTGTGTCCTTATCATTTGCTCAGGACACAAAGCCTCTTTAATACAAAGGAAATGAACTGGGATCAAGAGTTCTTTAGAAAGCACTAGTCTCATTTATTTCCCATCTGGATATCCGGTTTGGAATTTCCTGCTGCCAGAGCCAACCTGATAACCAGATATTTGTCAAATGCCACACTAGCTATGTCTCAAGGTAACTGCCTAGATTAGAACACTGGGATGATGTGTTCCTCTTGGACTGGGCATGTGTGGAGATGATATCACATGATAATGTAGTCTGACAGCAAAATTACAGGCTCTGACTGAACCTTAATATGTTCTTTTGATCACATAGCAGGCAGCCCAAGCTCTGTGGGAGAGTCTTGAGAAGATGTGCCCTCTACCTCCAAAAGATGAGGTACAATGAGAACCAGCTTAAGTTTCTTTAGCCATAATTTAGCTATAAAATATTAAAAATAATACCAAATACTGCCTGCCTCGCAGGATTGTTGTCAGAGTCAAATGGATGTGAAGCACTTTGTAAATGGCAGCACATTAGAAAAATGGAGTGACTTGTCTGTAGTTACACATCAAACAAGGAGTAGAGCAAGGGTGAGTACCCATTTCTCCTGCCTCCAAGTCCAAGACTCCTTTCAACTTAACCTTCCAATATAGGTTTCCCTGAAACTGGGCTTTACAGTCAGCACATTACTACAAAGCTCTAGGGTGGAGCCCTATAGGCAAGGGAAAGACATTCTCTGGTGTACTTTTAAGATGGGCTCATCGCTTGGTCAGCCAGTGACTAATCTCTTTCAAGCTTCCTAATGGGGCTGCTTGAAGCAATACCCACAACGGGGTCCTTGCTCCTGTTGTCCTAAACATTTCTTCTTCTGTGAACCTTCCAACTTGCAAATCTTCACCACAAACCACACCCTGGAAAGGTGCACTGAAAGGGGTGGGTAATGCCTGGGCGTCCTCCAGGCACTGAACAGATCCTCTAGGTAGGGTGAGGAAGGCTGTGGGAAGCAAGGTAGATATTCCCTTAATGAGATGAGAACTGCCCATTTTGGCAGAGCCCCGTGAACATTCTTAGATGGCCCCATTTCTACATCTTAAAATGGACAAGCATGCCATATGTTCTGAAGAAAGGAATCTTATTACAGCCCATTCTTAATCGCCTTCTGAGTAAGTATGACTTAACAGCTCAGGCAGTGTAAGTTTAGAAATACATCAACACATGTGCAAGTAGACATGTATAGAAACTGACTTGAACATGAGTAAAGCTTCTTCCCCATGCAAAATAATTCAGATTATTTAGAAGGAGGACCTAGATACCTGGGGGGAAACTTTTTTCCTATTCAGAAGATGAATTTTTGTGGGACAAAAGTCTCCTAAGCATCCTAACCACCAAATCACCCAGTCTCTGAGTCCCTGGGCTCCTCTTTATAGCACCTTCAATATGGAACTTTAAAACTTTTCCAGAACTTTCCATTGATTCCTCCTGCCTATGCCTAGGATACTAATGGAAGGTACTTCAAGGAGATGCCAACCTCATTTTGAGCCACCAAAAAGCACTCCTGATGTTTAGTCCCTATCATTCATTAGCCTGAGAAATCATCTCTCTTATCTTAATACTCTCCATCCAGTACATAACTATCTGAGTTTCCAGACCAAATAAGTGCAGCATTTGCCCTTCATTCAAATGCTTTCTTTCTAAGCAATGAGTCCCAGCCATATGTTTATAGCACAGTTATGGAGAATGGTAGGATTTATCTTTAATTTAGAACTTGTGAAGTGCTACTATACACAGAAGGTAATAAACTTAAGAGACCGTCCTACTTTGAGAACTGATGTGTTCTGAAAATATAAACTGGCTCAAAAAAGGTTTAGGTAAATTCATGGATCATAGATCCCTAATGAGATTCCAGCTACACAGCCACTGAAATGGCAGATGCCCTCAGGGTGGTTGCTAGGAAGCTGGTGAATTCCCTGGTAGGTTGGAAAATGTACTACCAAATGCCAGTCTAATATAGAAACAGCTATCACTGTCATCAATGGGTAAGAGAGAGAGAAGAGGAAAAAGTATTATGGAAGCATGAGCCCAACTGGATAGAAAAGAGCCAGTTATGTAGGTTGGAGTGATAACTGTAGTTCCTTAGCATCTCATCCTGACTCATTTTCAGAATAAAAACGTTCCAGCCAAAAATGTTCCCCCAATATTTCAGACGAAAAATGCTATAGTTTAGATATGGAAACCTGTGTGTTTAGTAGACAGGGATTTCAAACTAATTATAGCATTAACACAATTTTGGGGATGGCTATTTGCAATGCAAATGGTAAATTCTTTGTGACTTAAGCCAAGCAGAATAAAGCAAAAGATACACTTGGACACATGCATAAAACATTTAGACTTTTAGAACTTTCCTTTTATTCAAAGGGCAACCAAACTGCTTGACCCTTGGGTAAGCGTTTGTTTAATCTGCTTAACCCAGTCCAGAGTCAACATTTCAAATGGTTTTGTTCAGCACATCTTTCTGCAAATAGGTAAGTTTATGCATATAGCCTAGAGCACATATAGTGGCAAGATTTCTCCTAGGTACTTCCAGGTCATTTACATTGCTAACTCTGGGGCTGACCCCAACTCATCACTATTATCCACCTGCAGAGTTGGTACAGTATTTTGACATAATATCATCTATTTCCATCATTCCTTCCAGATAGTATTAAGAATCTATCATTTAAGGGGAAACCTGAGTAGTTGCCAAGTAAAAAGTTCATCCATATAAAAATTCAGTTAGTACGCTGCGTCTGAGGGAAGCATCCTTCTCTACTCAGTCAGCTCCCAGATACTGCAGACAAAAGTGCTCGCCTGAGTTACTATTATCTCTTAGGCAAACTTTGAATTCTAGATAAATTCATGAATAAAGACATCAAATATCACTAGAGCATCATTGCTGATGCTCTTCTCAAGCTTTGATGAAGCACAATAACCTTGCCTTTTCTTCACACATGTTCATCTGTCTTCTTGACTGCTACTTCATATGGTTTATTTGTAAATCCAAGCAAATGGGCTTCTGACTGGCACTGATACGTCATTGCTGCCAAGATGTAGGAGAGGATGAAAACTAAGCACTTCTTTGTTTATTCCCACAGAAAACACTGATGATTTATGGTGAAATGATGACAATATATGTTCCATGATCTTTTTATATAATCAGTATTCCACATCTGACTTTAGGTGGTGCATTAGATAGTGTTCTGGGCCTGGAGCCAGGAAGACTCAACTTCTTGAGTTCAAATTTGACCTCAGACACTTACTATGTGTCTCTGGGCAAGTCATGGAGCCTTTTTTGCCTCAGTTTCCTCATCTGTAAAATGAGCTGGAGAAGGAAATGGCAAACCACTCAACTATCTCTGCCAAGAGAACCGCAACTGCCATCATGAAGAATTGGACACGACTGAAACAACTGAACAGCAAACAATGTGAACTAGAAAACTTATTCATGTGAACTATCATTTTTGCTGACCCTGAAAGGAACAATGGATATGTGGGGAGATGGGGCTCTCTAAATATCTCGGCTCCAGCCCATCTGCTACTGGACTTCTATTGCCTTAATGACAGCCAGATATGAAACCATAACACACTGAACAAATACACAGAATTGGTATCTCACCGCTATCAATACGATTTCCCCTAGTGGACTGAAGGTAGTACAACACTCAGCTATTAGTATCTAAAGGTTATGTCAAATGAATAACAGAGCAGAAGGGAATTGCAGAAAGGAATTTACATAGGCTAGGCAGCAGTTCTCAACCTGTGGGTCACAACCCCTTTGGGGGTCGAATGACCCTTTCACAGAGGTCGCCTAAGACCATTGGAAAACACATATTTCCGATGGTCTTAGGAACAGAGGCACGGCTCCTCTATCCCTCTCCAGGTGGGTCTGCCCACATAAGAGTATTAAAGGGCCGGCATTAGGAAAGTTGAGAACCACTAGACCAGAGAAACGTTGAATAGTTTGGTGAAAAGAGGTTGATCTAGTTATGGAAGGGCTACAAAAGGGGAATTGAAAAAACAAAACAACATGACAAATTTCACAGATACAGTGGGAGTCGGATTCTGAAATATAGCAACTTTTGTTTCCAATCACAGCTATTTGAAAAATCTTGCCATATGATCATTATTAATGTGGCCTATCTACCATCTCAGTGCTTCTTTACTAATTCTCATTATATGTGAACCACATGGTAGGAGAAAGTTGGGGGGAAGGAAGGTGGAGCAGGATGTGCAGCTTGGGCCAAGAGTTTAAGTGAGCTGTTCAAAGCTACATTCTGTATAGTTACTGACCAATCTGAGAATTAAGCCTATAATGCCTCTTCTTCCTGGGTCACAATGTTTGCTGTTACTGTATTTTAACCATGCTGAATCAAGAGTGCAGATATTTTGCCTGAGCCTTTGGCATGTCTAGCAATTTCAATGTAAATTATTAATATTATTGTTATATACAAATTCCTCTCTATTGATGAAACCAACTGACTGCATTTATTACTGAAATAACAATGTAGTAACGTGCACAATTCAGCAAATATTTTAAAGTGTATTATAAGCACAAGGAGCTATATTTTGAATGGCAGCTACCAAGAGTAAACATAACCAGAGAATTATTTTTATATAGAGACTGACAAGCAAGTTGGCTGTAAAGTTTACTATGTTTCGGGGATGGTCACTTATTTTTCTTTAATACTTGAACATTTCAATTTTTGCCATGAAAAGATTTACAAATATTGAGTAGGTGCAAAGGAATTTATATGTCATCAACTTTCCCTTTAAATACAGGTTTAAAGAACATAGTACCCAGGGGCAGTCCATGGATGCTTTCCACTGTTTCCATTTTTTTTGAGAAATGATCAAACAACAAAATTTAACAAGTGTCAGGATTGGAAAAAGAAACTTGAAGGTAGTAGAAAAAAAAGACAGGGTCCAGTTTTAAATATGGTAGAGTTATAGTCTCAGCACAGTTCATTAGGATGTGTCTTTCACCTTAATGAAAGAAGATAATTGTTCCATATGTTAAAAGATCCTCGTATCCATCCAATTACTAATCTCCAAAAATATTACATTTTCCCAAACTAGTAGAGCTCAGTGAAGTGTCTTTGAAGTATAGCACATTAATTCCCCCCACTAAGGATGCTTTACATGTATTTATTTATGTGCATGTATGTATGTATGTATGTATAGACAATATATGCACAAGTATTACCCATGGCTCTGTCCTCTTTATTCTGTCTCTACACTTTGATTTGGAGATGCTCTCAGCTTCCAACAACTGAATTATCATCTCTATGGAGATGATTCAAATGTATATGTCGAGTCTTAATCTTTCTCCTGAATATCAGTCACACAGGTTCAGCTGCCTGATGGAGTGAACTCCTGGATGACATATAGCCACCTCAAAGTCATTATATCCCCAATACACTCATTGTTTTCCCACCACACCTGCCCTTCCTCAAAACTTTCTATTTCTGTAGACAGCGATGCTATTTTCTTAGTGAATCAGGTTCAAAACTTTCCAAGTTATTCATGACACTTTCTTTTCCCTCGCCTTCATGTCGCATCCACTGCAAAATCTTACTGCTCCCACTGTTACATCATTTTGTGTATCTATTCCTTTATCTGCACTCACAGAGTCAACGGTCACTCCTAATTTTTTTGCCTGGACTGCTCCAAGTACCCCACCTTTTTTCTTTACCCCAATGCCCAACAGGTGTCAAAATCATCTTCCTAAGGCACCATTTGAACCAAAGAACCTGCATCTCTCTGCCTCCTCCCCCGCCCCCAGCCTGCTCAAAATCTTTCATTTCTCATTACCCAAAGCAAAAACCACAAACTTTTTAGCCTGGAATTGAAGACCCTGTATGATATGGCTCCCAGCTATTTTTCTGAACTGATTTTATACTACTCTGCTTCAAGAACTCAAATTCTAGCTAGATTTGACCGTTTCCTGAACTGAACACTATTTTCCAACTCTATGTATTTGTACAAGCCATCCCTCATGCCTAGAATACACTCCCTGTTCACCTCCACTTTTCAGCATCACTATACCATCCTTCAAAACTCAGCATGCAGACCAGCTCCTTCACAAAACCTTCCCTCATTTTTAGTGCCCTCCCCAGCCTTGATTTCTCTTGTACTACACCTATTTGTGTACATATATTCCCCAGTTAAAGCAAATGCTCCTCAAGAACAGGTACCAGTTCATTATTTGCCTTTATATCCTTAGCACCTAGTACAGTGCCTGACATAGAGTGGCCTAACTGGCCTAACAAATGCTCATTGAATTGAATTTAATAAAAAGTAAGAAAAGGCAGAAGTAACTCTCCATCATAAAAATTCCTGAGAAAAAGGTAACCAGAAAATTAACGTGCTTTCAAAACATCCACTCAAGATCATAGCCAGAATTTTCATAATAACACCCTTATTTGTTTCATGCTAATATTTTTATTGAGCAGTTAGGTGGTTCTGCAATGGCTAGAGCACTGGGCTTGGCATCAGAAAGACTCATCTCTGAGAGTTCAATTTCTGCCTCAGACACTAGCTGTATGACCCTGGGCAAGTCACTTAACTCTGTTTGCCTCAGTTTCCTCATCTGTAAAATGAGTTGGAGGAGGAAATGGCAAACCACTCCAGTATCTCTGCCAAGAACACCTCAAATGGGGTCATGAAGAGTTGGATACAACTGAAAAATGACTCGACAACAGCAAAAATGTTTTTATTGTTTTGTTCTGTTTGGAATTTAGTTTTAACAAATGTTATCCCCCAAATATGGTCTTACTCTCTGATTCTGCAGGATATATACGAACAGTAAGAGAATCAATGAGAAGTACGAGGATGAAGTGGGAAGAGCACTAGACATGGATTTTGAAGACTTTGGGGTTTGACTCTCACTTTAGATACTTATAACCATGTGACCTTGGGCAAAGAATGTATTTTCCTGAGCTCTGTTTCATAATCTATAAAATAGAGATATATTGATATTGAAGCTACCCACCTCACAGGACTGTTGTAAAGAAAGTGCTCAAAAAAACTTTTCTGAAGGAGCTAGACATAGAGGAGCTAAAATTATTTATAAAGTTAATTTTACTATATAAGCTATATTTTCTATAAAATGTGTAATGTTTATCAACATTGTTCATAATTTCTGAAGAAAGCAATACTGTGACATGAAATCAAAATAAGATCTTTTAGCAATAATTTCTCAAATCATTTATATATGATAATATCTATTTTATAATAATTTGGATCATTACAGACTTAATTTTGATGTGCAATTATTCACTGGAGAATTTTTGTCATATTTTCACCATTAAAATTGTCCTTTTCATGACCAAATATGATTTTCACATAAAAGTCATGTTAGCTATGAAAACACAAGCAATTTCTGTATAGATGATGTCGCACAAGGTGGAAAAATCCAGGATTTCATTTTTTGTTGGAGATTTACTACGTACATTAATCATGCAGTGAAAGGCTAGCTAGTCTGGGGTTACATGTCAGTTTCGGAACTTGTCTGCTGATGATAAGAACAGCAACAACAGTAATGATAGCCCCTTCTTATTTTAGAAACATTTTGAGATCTAATGAGTTCCCACTTGTGCAGAATTGTCCAGAGGAAGTCGATTCTGCACAAGTTTCTATATGGGAAACCAGTTCCTACCTTCAAGGTGTTTACATGGAGGGGAGTGGTAGGCCCAGCATGGGATCGGGGTTTGTAAAGTTATCAGGCTGGGTGACTGGAGCCAGAGTAGACCAGATTGATAAACTCTTTCCAGGAGTAATGGTAGCAATGATTGGAATTTTGCTCAAGAACTGTAATAGGGGAGAAGAAGGGGAGTTTTGTGGTTGCAAAATGGAGAGAAGATGGTCAGGAGTACAGTGTGAAATAGCGAGCCCTAAAAGGTGTACTCCCATTAGAACAAGAGTCTCAAAGGGAGAATACTGAAATGAAAAGGTTAAGTCCACAGAGCATGGAGTTTTTTTTGTACTGGCATCAATGCAATTTGGTGAAGACACACCAGAGCAAAACAAAGTAAGCCTGAAGCCTCCCTGAAATAGTAGGCCCTAAAGCAGCTCTTACCAATTTGATTCTAGAATGCCAAGTATCAATTGGAATAATTCACATTATTACACATTCATATTATGGAAACCAATGAGATGAACTACACTGGTTATCTGGATTCTGGATAAATGTGAACTTATGACAACAAGCACAGAACCTGACCTTGTGCCAATTACTTCCTCCACTGTCTATAAAAGAGTCTTGGAAAGTTGCCTGAGGCCTAGAAAAGTTAAGGGACTTGTCCTCATTTGAAGAACTCATCAATGTCAAAGATGTCAGAGGCAGAATTTGAATCCAGGTATTTCTGACTACAGGTTCAGCACTCTAGGCCATAATGCCTCTCCCAATGGGAATCCATTCAATTTAATTTATTACTTATAAGAAAAACTATGCTCCCTTATTTATGTACATCTCAGTCTTACTGTTTCTTAACAGACATAACTGTCTAGATTTGGAAAGTGACTAGACATGAAAGAAACGAAACTCCTTGGGACGAAATGAAACAAATCAGGTCCTCTTCCCCCAAAATTCCATTTGCTCCAAGAATAATGCATCCTCACACATTTTAGAATTCCTCTAATATATGTTTCTTGTGTTAATTTATGTTGGAGATTTCAGGACCATTCAAGCAAGGAAATGAATGGTTAGTCAAAATAAAACGCCATCTAGGAGATCACTAAGATTTGCTGTCAAACGACTGTGACTTTAATCAGGCAACTCCAAGACTGTCTGAAAAATGAGTCCCTTCTGAAAAACAAAGGCCTATTTCTAAGCACTTTCTCATTTTACCTTTCTAATTTATTTATACCAACATCACCATTGAACCATTGTATCAAATACCTAGTGAAAAGAAGGACTTTTTTGCCCCAATATAAACCTCAAATATAAAGAAACACATAACTGTTTGAAAAAAATACATGTGGTAGAATTTCTAATGTTCTTCCAAAACGCATCATGAAGGGGAAAGGTGCCTTTTAAAGCAGAATTATTATTAAGAATCACTGAAAAAGATACCCATATTTCTACAACATCTAAGGAGAAAGGATAACAGCCTTTTAGCTGAAAAGGAAATGGTTAACTTCAGTAGTTCTTGCTAGCAATAAGGCTAAAATACTGGCTTGAAGCTTTTTAAACATAACATTCCATACTCTGTTCAGTTGTCCTAGGGGTTAGGAAGTACAAAAATAATTGGAAATCCATTTATTTTTTACAACTACTAATTTAAGTTCTAATTTGGGGTTCCCAGAATAGAGAGGACCCCCCCTCTTCCATGCCCCACTCAACTTGACAGAATTGTGAAAAAGCAGCAACAGAGAGAGGCAGGAATGCAGATTGCAGATAGGCAAAAAGGCAGGGATTGACTCAACTTACCAATCACATAGGCCAGCAGCAGAGCCAGGGTCACAGTGATGGCAGTGGCGCTCAAGGCTGTGCACTTCCAGTTGCAGCACCTATAAGGCTTGTTAAAAGTGAAGGCAGGTCTAGAAAAAGTGCTTCTGGGAAGTGGCCTTGGAGGTGGAGAGTAAACCGTATTGGATGTTAAAGGGTAATTCTGACTGGCTGCACTGAAGATAGCTGAAGAGCCAGATCCATGTTTAAATAGGAAATGCCTGCCAAAAAAAGAGAGAGAAAGAATTGTGCTGTAAAACACAAGGTATCTGCTTCAAGAACAGTAGCTGTCATGCTACTCAATTTTAATCAAGCAATCTATATTTATTAAGAGCCTCTATGTGCCAGTTATTGTGCTAAGCACTAATGATACAAAGAGGCAAAATACAGTTTCCACCCTCAAATGGCTCACAATCTATTGGGGAGCCAATACGTAAACAAACATATACAGAGCAAGCTATATACAGGATAAAGAAGAATAAGCAATAGGGGGTCGAGGGAAAGCACTAGAATTAAGAGTGATCAAGGCAGGCTTCCTCTAAAAGATGGAATTTTAGTTAGGATTTAAAGAAAACCAAGGAAGTGAGTAGGTAGGATGGAGAATGATCAGAGAAAATGCCCAGTCAGGGGACGGAGTGTCAGTGTTTGTGAAAAGCAAGGAGAAGTTTCCTTCACAATGAGGGAGACACAGAGAGGCAGAGACAGACAGAGATAGAGAGAGACAGAGGGAGAGGAGAGCAAAGGAGAGGAGAGAAGAGGGGAAGAGAAGAGAAATGGAGAGAGAGGAGAAGAGAAAGAAGTGAGGAAGAGGGTGGGCTTATCATTTTCTCCATTTAAAAAGGGGAAGAAATTGAGGTTTTGAGAGGGGAAGGGTCTCAGTCAGGGTAAACAGAGGGTCAAGATTTGAACTCAGGTCTCCAGTTTGTGCACAATGGTCTTTCTGCTCTATTCTAAAGTACATGAATGCTACAAGATAACACTGGGTTATCTGGCACATTATGGAAACAGGGTGTTCCTGTTAAAGACAACATCCAGCTCAAGTCAAAAACTAGTTAATGTTGTCTCAGGACTTTCCCTCCTACAACTTTCAAGTGTAGCAAGGAGGAAGGTCAAGGTTTTCCAGCCCCTTCATCGCCCAGGTGATTTAATTTCTTTGTCTCTCGGAGTGAAGTGGAACGGAGATTACCTTAACTTACGTTAAGCATTTGACATGATCCACTCTATCATTCCCTTTCATCAACTCTGCCTCTGCTACAGTAAAAGGTGTTTTACTTGGCATGTCACCATCTGGAAAGCTATAGAAAGCTCTACCAATTCATGTCTTTAGCTGAGGAACTTCATTCTGGTAGGAGAGAGGCTATATCCAGACACAGCCCTAGCTATTTGTTCCTTCTCTTTCTTCTTTCCTAATCCATCTTTCTCCTTTCCTCTCTCCAAGTCTCTGTTCTGGGCATCTTCTCTCTCTTCCCCTTGAGCATATCTGCCTCCTCGTTTGGCTTCTACTGCCTCTATACAAAAGGCTTCTCAATGAAGCCCTCCATCCCAAACCTTCCCTTCTCTATTAAGATCCCTTCCCAGATTTCCAAATCCCTGTAGAAATTCTACCTCTGTCACATCCTACAAGTACCTCAAAAGCTTAACTTTTGGAACTCTTCTTGCCCTCAAAATCTACCTTTCTGCCTAGATTACCTACTTGTTCCCCCTATTTTCTCTTTTCATTTATTTTTTAACTCATAATTCCCCCCAAAGCCCCTAATTCAAAAGACAAAGAAAAGCCTTGAAACAAATATGTGTAGTCAAAGCAAAACAATGTCCCACAACATCCACATGCAAAAAGCTATGCCTCCTTCTGAGCTAGCCTCTGTTAGGAGCTAGGCAGCTTGTCATCAGGAGTGCTCTGGAATCATGGTTGGTCATTGTTTTGCTCAGTTAATACTTCTTTCAAAGCTGTTTGTCTTCACAATAATATCCTTGTTGACTGAGTCACGACTTTCTGATTCATCCGAGTTCAAAACGAGAATTACCTCTGACTCTCTACTCTCCCTCCAAAACCACATCATCAATTGGTCTTTTCAATCCTGTCTCCAGGACCCTGCCCCCATCCTTAACCTCTGCTTCAATCACAAGGAGAATCACCTGAGTTCTCCCCTTCATTACAGTCATAGTTGCCTTCTTGGTCCCTTCACTCTAGTGTCAGCCTCCTCTAATTCATCTTTCATACACAACTGCCAAAATAATTTTCCTAATGCATGGATCTCACTACATCATTTCTTTGCTCAAGAATTTTTATTGACTGTATATTGCCTCAATGACAAAACACAGCCACCTCAAGATGGCAGTTGAAGACCTCTACAAGCTGATTCCAACCTACCTTTCCAGTCTTATTTCATATTGCCCCTCTTTACACACTCTACATTCCAAAGTGGCCTACTAGCTACTAAGGTGGCCATCTCCAGTAGTCCTGATCTGTATTTTGCAACAGGACCCAGCTGGCTCTAGAGGAGAGAGTGAGGTTGGTGACTCTCTACATCCCTCCTCATTTAAATCCATTTCACTTGCAAGTCATGGCATCACCTTCCTGATGTCATGGTCTTCTTCAAAAATAAAGAAGAAGTAACAAAATGGGAGTAGCAGGAGCGGCCCCCCTGAGGACCCAACTGGCCTGTTCCAGATGGGCAATACAACTCCTCCTTTCTTTCCTTCCTTCCAATCTCTCTCTCCCTTTCTTTCCTTCCTTCCTTCCTTCCTTCCTCTTCCTCCTCTGTCCACACAGGGTCATTGTTTAGGCTCTGATGACTCTGAATGAGTATATATATAGCAATTGTTTCTCTTTTTGCCAGAAACCCTCAGGATCTTCCCCAACTAGATTAATTATTTTTTGACTAGGTAAAAGAGGTCATTCTTTGCATCATTTCTTCTTATCTAGCCTTAATAACTGAATGGGCATTGCCTCAGACAGAGACCTGGGAAAGACCTTGGTTTAAAGAGGCCAAGGTCTCCCACTACATCTGGGACTATCTCCAGTTGCCCTGATCTATATCAGGCCACTGGACCCAGATAGTTCTAGAGGAAAGAGCGAGGCTGGTGACCTTCCATAGTCCTCTCTCACTTAAATCCAATTCACTTGTGAGTAATGGCATCACCTTCCTGAGGTCATGGCCCTCTTCGAGAACAAAGAACAAGCAACAACAACTAGCTACTAAACTTTCAATTTCCTTGCTATGAACAGGGATGAAGACTGAACTGAAACAAAAATCCTCTTTTTTTCTCTTGTGACTGATGAGTAGCCTATGTGTCTTAGACAGCTGGTTGGCTTTTGTACCACTGTTTTTTCTGGGTATGGTCAAGTGGTGAGTAGAGGGATAGAAGTAGAAGAAGCCTTAGAGATCAATCCAATTTTACTCCAACTCACTCAATTTGCACAAGAAAAAGTGAGGCCTAGAGAAATCAAGTCATTAGCTTAGTATTAGGATTAGTGTGAAGGTCATCTGCCTAGAGCTCTTTCCTCTATGAAGCTCTAGCTCCATAGCATTGTGTTCTATTTAACAAAGGTAACAGAATGCCTATGAAGCAAAGGAACATCGGCTTTTTAAACAGAAGCAGAGAAAAAAAGATGCAAGACTCCTTCAGTTCTTCACTAGTCTTAGAAAAACATTCTAGAATACTGCTTTACACTATAAAAAAGAAAAAAAAACACTTGCATTAGAATTCTTCAGCATTTGAATTCTGCTTCACACTGTTTTGAAGTAAACACTATGCATTCTGTATCTGGTCCCACATTCCTGTAATGGTAATCATTCAATCCTCAGATCCTTCCAAAGCCTTATCAATTTTGACTGATGCTCCAGATTCATAACACATTTGTTTGATTTGCTGACCATTCTTGCCAAAAACAGATGCAGGCAAATCTTTGGGAATAGTTACTTGTATAAATAATGGGGCCACGAAGATCACTGTGTGAGCCACAGCCCTCTGCATAGGAATAATCATATCCAGAACCATCCTGTGCTTCCTAAGCCATCTGCTGTTCGGAAGGACTCCCTGTATCTACTGCAGAGTCCTACGTCTCATCAGAACTAACCAATCATACCATCATAACAGTCACTGGGGCTCCCTCTTAAATGGTGGTGGTGGAAGAAAAGGAAGATTTCAATCTTTGCTACCACCACAACATCAAGGAGTTCTCCACAAAGGCTCATGTCATCATACGCTCTTCTGGAGGGGGGCATAGGACACACATCATGAACTGATGACATTTTATCAAAGCTTCCCCTTTCCCATGTGGGAAATCCTACAGAGCATCTTCATCACACATTGTTGTGGAACCACCAGAGTCATATGTTTCAGCATAGAAACTGGGATCTTAGGGTTGTGCACATCCTTTGATGGGAGACTCAGTATAACATCAAGTATCATCTTTCTGCACTCTGCAACCCTATCAGGCTTTCCACCAATAATAACAATGTTCTCGATGGAATGAGGAGGACATTCCTGGAAAAGCTTCATAGTTGTCTAGGTGTTCTTTCAAAGTCCTTTGACTTTAGCACCTTTGACCCCAATAATTATTGCCAGTCTCTGGTGAAACAACAGCCTTAAGTCACAGTCAAAGTTGCTTCCTTTAAAGTGTTGGTAATGTAAGTATTCCACAGCATCAGATATGAGCAGGAGCTGGCTGGTTGCAGAGGGTAATGCAACTACAGGCCCTTTTCCAAGGTAGGAATGATTTTCCTCAGAATTTCTTCTGTTTTGATACTTGCACTGATACTCAACATGTGCTCAAGGCTGTTGTTGCCTGGGACTGAAACACTGGTGACTGTAATCTGTACAAAGTGCTTCAATATTCTGGCCTCCTTTCCTATCACTGCTCCAATACTCTTGCTCTGAAGTAAAATGTGCATCTCCACCATCTCATCAGTGTTTCTAAATCTTTTCAAGGCCTCCTTCTCCTCCATATCTTTGGCAGGGCGCTTACCAATTTCACCACTGGTTTCAGTATTGGAGAAGGTTTTTGCCAGCTGCTCCCTCTCCATTTTCTCAGATTAAATGGGTAAACAATCAGTATCATATATCCTTACAGGGCAGAAGTGAAGTGTTCTGGGTGGAATCAACAACTGACACTAGTACTACAGTGGCATTTAGGGTTACTCTGCCCCTCGCTGCCCCACTTAGTCAGAGCTAGACAGAGAATCGATGAAGGCTTCCACTCCCTCTTACTAAATTCTAAATGACTGATTCTGCTAAAAAAAAAGTTACTCCAAAGGCATAATGGCATGAGAATTCTAAATGGTTAAAAAGGTAACTGATAATGATGACATCATTGTAAAGCAACATTCAGAGGCTCATGGAGTCAGGATGGCAAGGGGCCTTAGAGAACAAGACCAACTGCTTCATTTTACATAGGAGGAAACCAAGGCACAAAGGGAATCAGTGACTCATCCAGGGTCATACAACTAGCAAGGACTGAGGTGGGATTTGAACTTCAATATTCTTGACTCTAAGTGCAATGTCCTATCATACCAGACTACTTTTCCAATTGACCAAGGCAATGTTGTATGGGAGCATGCCTGCAACATACTGTTGATGATAAGAATAACAGACACTTCGTGTTACATAGGGAGAGGTGGGGTGGCATAGTAGAACATGTTTTAGCCCGAGAATCAGGGGAGATGTGACTTCAAATTTTCCCCTTGGGGATATAAGTAACCACAGGCTACATATTTCTGTAATCCCTTCTTCACAGAGACATTGTGAGGATCCAATATACTTAAGTGTTTTGAGCATTTCACAGACTTTAAAGAGTTATATAAATGGAAGTTACACCTAATGCTTCATACATTTTACATCCGTGATCTCATTTTATCCTTAGCACAGATCTGGTGCCACACAATCAGGATGAAGATATATTACTTTTAATACTGAATAGGCGACTTATGGAGGATAGGTCATGGCCCCATTTTACAGATGAAGACACTGAAACACCAAGAGGTTAAGTGACTTTCCTAATATCCAGCTAGTTAGTGACAAAGTCTGAACTTGGAACCAGAGATGACTTCTAACCCTTTGCCCTTTTAATTAAATCACGATTCCTTACCATACTGCTCACATGGTATCATACTCTAATTGACGCCTGCTGGGTGAGGAAGATTTACGTCTCTCTGTACTCCTACCCCTTATTCTCCTATTTGGCCCCCTATGAAAAATCTGACAAAGTAGCACTGCAGAGTTTCTATGGAATTGTTCAATGTTGACTGACAAAAATGTCTCTTATAAATGACTGTTTCTACGGTATTCCATCCTAGACATGCCCTATGGGATATGAGGGAAATGACAGCAAAATGAAGTTTTTCTTACTCAGGGTTTTGAAAGAAAAACTTCCACATTTTATAGATTCGGGAAGAATGAATGGGTTTTAGATACCATGTAAGTGGCTCAGAGTGTAGGACATTGATTTGTTTAGCATACTGTCAAAAGGCAGAAGACTGATGGAGGCTTGTGAAGAATTGACAGTTATAACTAATGATCAATGCCATCTGGATAGAGAGTCCACCACACACATGCTGCAGCAGCCCCTGAGAACCTCATATGAATTGGAGCTGGAGCCAAAACACAGTCCTCAATGATTAGGGGCCATCAGACAACAAGTGCACCTTTACCTTATTACCAAGCTAATATTAAGGCACTGCAGGCAGGGGGGGGGAAATGGCAATGGAAATCTCCTAAACTGCCACTGTCTTCTCAGGTCATTGTTGGGCAGTAAGACTAGAAGCTAAATGTGTTTTCATAGCACCTAAAAGAAGTCAGAGCATAGAGACAAATGAGCACTGCAAGGCTTTGGCTATGCTCTCATCAAATCTGATGACTACTCATCTGTCTGAGCACAGTGCTTTTCCCTAAGGACTTCAGGAGATACTAAAATGTTGCTATCAATTCTATACAATTGGTTTTTTCCCCACAGAGCAAATGACAAAAATGCAGTTCAAGAGTTTATGTGTAAGTAGTGCTCTCCTCTGCATCTGTTTTAATATTCAATTTAAAATTTAAAAAGAAAAAGCAAGATATTGCCAAAAGGAAATAGACACATAAGGAAATTGAAAAAAAAAATCTTCACAACTGATGAGGCCCTATGGTAGTAAATGGGAATATCACAAATGTTCCTGTAAGGGTTTCAAAAACATCTATAAAAGGGGAAAATGTATTCTCACATCTTAAATCCTTCATGTCATATAATACTGAGGGTATCTGTTAGCATTAAATAACAATTCAGTGCGCTTCCTCAAATTCTGTAGAAAATGGATAGTAATCTAGACCTATTCAGTGGCAGATGCATAAATGAGCACTGATTTTTCTGTTTTAAATCAATTAAATGAATATCTAACCTTCATTTTCCTCAGCTACACACATGTGGCTGATCTCTCTACCCATAGGAACTGAACCTCTCTCTATGAGAAACTGAAACTGATGAAAGAGGGAAGTTAACCATTCCTCTGGTAATGTCACTGGGCCAAATCACATTTGAACAGGGTACTGAGGTTTTGCTGTTTATTTAGGACCCACCAAAGCATGAGAACATAATAGATGCTCTCCTCCAAAATCCTTATAATCAGTGTAGGCCAAAACTCTGGGATAGGAGCATCAAGGATATTTTTTGTGGAAGAGTCTCATTGCTTTTCCTGGAGTCCTTTCAGCATTGTCAGATTCCCTTCTTTCCTCCTTGATCCGTCACCCATGAATGCACCTAATGCCTCCTTCAACCTATCACCAGCCTAGGCCACTTTAACGATGGGGATCAGCCACCTACTTGCCATGTAAATTGCCGGCCCAACAGACACTCAGGTGTGGGAATCAGAAGACCTGACGCTCACTAGCTATGTGCCCTTAGGTAAGGCACTTTGCCTTTTGGAGTCTCAGTTTGTCCATCAATAAAATGAGGCTAATGACGTTTTCAAAACCCACTTCCCAGGTTTTCAGATAAATACTTTGAAAAAGTATTTTTTCTAAAAGGTTATAAAGATGTATACTATTATTATTAGTCATAAAACTCTATTACAAGTTTCAAGTCGAGGTGAAGGCCTAATTCTAATAATCTGGGACTCTATGAAAGCTTGCATTCATCTTCTCCTTTTGTGATTTTACAAAGTTTCAACCTATCCTTTCCATACCTTCCCCTTTCAAGTTCCAAGTCTTATTCATTCCCTTATTCATTTTCATTGTTGCATTTACTTATTTTCTTTCATTCATTCAAAGTCTTTTCTCATTTTGAATGCCCTGCAGCACCTTCGCACATGCCCCTGTGAATTTGGAAAGGCTCAGTGCAGTTACTAGGGAAATTCTTTTTTTCCTTTCATGGCTATCCTCCACTCAGGATGCTTCTGTCACTTCTGAAAGGCACTCCCTTCACTGGAGGGAAGAATAAGCCTCAGCTCCCCCACTAGTTTTTTCTACACAAAGACATCTCTTCTTGGAACTCTGAAGGACACTTTCTGGTTGCCAGTAAAATCCTTTGATTTACCTCATGCAAAGAGACAAGTGGCAACCTTCCTTTCCACTCCTTTAAAATAGGCAAAAATAAATTAAAGAAAAGTCAGGTTCTGGATTCTGTTTTCCAAGGAGATATGTATATTAAAACAGCTATCACAGACACCAACTCATAATGTCACCTCTAACATTATCAAGGTAATAAAATGCTCTTAATTCACACAAACATCTGCAATTCTTCTTTCTAAAGGGAATATATCCCGGTTTAGTATTCTACTGAAGACAATTAACATAATGATTCCTTCCAGATATTACAGTTGTAGAAATTTCTCTCATCATTCTTATCTTTCTTTAAGGCTTAGATCAGGTTGATTCCTAAGGCTCTTAAATCTCTGTCCTCCTCATATCACCTTTTCTTTAGTGATATATTTACATTCGGTATCTTCCAAGTATAATGCTTGCTCCTTTAGGACAAGGACTGGATCACTTAGTGCACTTCCATACTTTGACAGATGTATGACTTCAATGATATGGCCACTTTGTCCCACCATGTTGAATGGAGCACATACATATTTTCTCATCCTATGGGACTACTGCCTGAAACCTCTCATGTTTTGCCCAAAGGGCTGGTTCCTGACATGTGAATGGAGAGCAATGCAATACAGTCATACCTCATTTTATTGTGCTTCCCACATAAGCATTTAAAAAAAAAACACAACAAATCGTAGGTTTCGGGCAATCCTGCATCAATCAAGTCTATTGGCACCATTTTCCCAACAGCCTGTACTCAATCGTGTCTCTCTGCAACATTTTAGTAATTCCCACAAAATTTCAAATGTTTTCATTATTATTATTATTATTATTATATCTACTACGGTGATCTGTAATCAGTGACCTTTGATGTTACTGTTGTAATTGTTTTGGGGAGCCACAAATGGCATCCATGTAAGGCCTTAACTTAAATGTTATGTGTGTTCTGACCACTTCACCAACTGGTCATTCCTTCATCTCTTTCTCTCTCCTTGGGCCTCTCTATTCTCTGGGACTCAACAATATTAAATTAGGCCAATTAATAACCCTACAATGGCCTCTAAGTATTCGAGTGAAAGAGTCACTTGATGTAGCAAACTTAATTTGTCTTATTTGAAGAAATTGCCAACTCCAAAAGACTCATGACGGAAAATGCTATCCATATCCAGAACAAGAACTAAGGAGTCTGAAAGCAGATCGAAGCAAACCATTTGCTTTCTTTGTTGTTTTTTTTTCTCAAGGTTTCTCCCATTGGTTCTAATTCTTCTTTATAATATAACTAATGTGAAAACACATTTAATATCAATGTATGTATATAGCCTACACTAGACTGAATGCCTTCTTGGGGAGGGGGTAGGGAAAAGAGGGGGAGAAAATTTAGAACTCAAAACTTACAGAAGTGCATGGTGAAAAATAAAAATGGAAAAAAAAGAAATTGCCATGGCTATCGCAACCTTCAACAATCACCACCCTGATGAGTAAGTAGCCATCAGCATCAAGGTAAAAAGATTATGACTTGCTGAAGGCTCAGATGATGGCTACCATTTTTGGCAATGAGGTTTTTTTAAATTAAGGTATGCACATTGATTTTTAGACATAGCACTATTACACACAGACTATAGTATAGCATAAACATAACTTCTATATGCACTGGAAAACCAAAAACTTTGAGTGAATATCATGAGATTCGCTTCATTGTGGTGGCCTAGAACTGAACCCACAATATTTCTGAAGTATGCCTTATATATGGATCGTCTGGCTATTCCTCCATGACCAACTCACTTCCTTTTCTAGTCATCTATATCTTTAACCATATGCAAGTTCTCCTGCACAATTTCTCATTGCTATTACATTCATTACAGTTTCCTTATGCCCAAAACGAGCCTCTTTATGTAACCTAAAAATTTCATTCTTTGTAAACCATGGCATTCAATGACCCACAGTTACACAATGTAAGTGAAAGACTAGTGATATAAAAAGTGACTTCTTTTCAGAGAGATGCTTGTGTGATTTTTGAAAGGAAATCTAGCCTTCTTTCCTACTCCTATTTAATTGTGCACTCAGACCACCCAAAACATATTTTCAACATATATGTACTGAGGGACCATCTCTATAGGTCATGCACTTATTGGCATAGTATATTCTACACAATAGGTATTTTTCAAAGACATGATCTGATAGGGAATATCTTTAGTGAAAGCCTGCCTGCTCTCTTCTTAAACTATCAACAAGGCTGTTCTAAATGTATGCATACATTATACTCTGCAAGATTTTGTAAAAATGAGAAAATCGGCCAGGCAGATGGTTTGGTGGTCATTGATAGCATCTCAGTAACCTTTTCCAGTAATAATGTCTGATTTTTTTTCTAAGCCCTTGGTATTCCTCCCTCTTTTTGCTATTTGGGGCCATTTCTGATTGCCCCTGTGATGCTAGAGATGGAGAGACAACTGTGAGAGAAATCACAGGCAATGGAACAGCACAATAAATCTTTACATTTGTTCAATTTTTCACCTATTTTTGTTCCCCTTCCAGTTGCATGCTTAAATGCACTTGGGTCTAACTTTATGCTCTAAATTCAACTTGGAAATTTGTATTAAAATTGACTTTAGTTAAAAGGTAAATTTCAGATATTTTCTGTTAAACTGCCTATTCTCACATTAAAAGATTTAAGTAGGGCTATACATTTATTTACTCTAATCAATAAGCTTATTTCACAAATAAAGGAGGTGAAACAGAGGAGTCTCTGATCTAACTGGGGAGTTTTCCAATGTTTATTTCTGTTTACATTCTGCTCACTAGTAATTCCTGATTTGGAATCTGACAATAGGACAAATTATTCTTTTAAAGGACCAAAAGGTTTAGAAATATACTAATGTGTAAGATTTCATTTTCTCTTGTTATTACAAAACTCTTTTCATGAAGAGATAAACAGATATTCAGCACTTTCTTCCCCACACCCATAGACACCATTTAAAGAGATTTGAGCAGGAAGGAATTTGTAATTGCTCATTTGCAATTATCCTAGAATATCTGTTTTCGATGACTAGGTTATATGTTTCCTCATTTTGTAAATAAATTTAGCTTTCATTTCCCTTTGTGGTTAGTGAAAGTCCTTTCCTAATTCTATTCACCTACAGAGCTTCTACTGATTTCACAAAATGTACTTTTTTTTAACATTTAGGAAGGACAGTGATTACTTCTTTATTCTTTCTCATTTGCTACAGACATGTATTTTGCTCATTTATTTTATGAGCCAGTTGACTATGGCATACTTTTCTGTATCATTTGTTTTTATGGAATTGTAATCTGCATTAGCAGAGACATCTCATTTTAAAGAAAGAGAATGTGTCTTTTAATTGTAAGAGTACAATAGAGGAAGGAGCTAATGGAGTTTTCCTATTGAGCATCACAAGCTGAAAATCTAAACTACTGTTCACATCTAACCATTTCAAGGTGTTTTAAGAGCTGCCCTCTCTCCATCTGGATTGCTCTGCAAGAGGCCTCTCAAAGTTTTGGGTTCCATGGATCAGGTCCATGGTATAGCTAGCCCTCACCCTAGCCCTCTCCCTCTCCCTCTCCTTCTCCCTCTCTCTCTCTGTCTCTGTCTCTGTCTCTCTCTGTCTCTGTCTCTGTCTCTGTCTCTCTCATATTGCAATGAAAGAACCTGTTGGTATTAGCTTCAAAAGTGACACCAGGTTGGATGGGAGGTGGGAGGTAGCCAAAGCCTCTTTGTAGAGATCTACAATCTATGAATAGGTTTTTAGCTGGAGCTCTCAGTGCCATTAATAAGACTAAGCAATGACCAGAGGTCCCACTAGCAGGATACAGGTAGGAGAGAAAAAAATGGGGGCAGAAAAAGATGAACAAAGAAGAAGAGGAAGAAAGAATTGAGAAAAGAAAGAAAATCAGAATGGCCACATGAGGAAAGGGATACTGTTTTAATCATAAGCAGGCTTTGAGAATCATAGTGAATAACAAGTTCTTCAGGGGCCACCTGGTGGCTCTAATAACATAGATTACTGAATCTTGGTCTCTATCATATTTGTTCAGCACTGGTCTGCACCTAACAGCATCGAATTTAATCAGCAGAAACCTTAAGGCTCATACTTGAGTTCAAAACATCGCCTTCACAAGTGAAAGCTGGGGGCAGCAGGGCTAGACTGTTGCTCACCTGTGAAAGGACATGGGGGTTTGAAGCAGACTCCAAGTTCCATATGAGCTAACAGTATGATCTGGTAGTTAAGAAGATGAATGCAACCCAGCGTGCATTAAGAGAGGCAGAGGATCCAGTATGTAACTAGCTATTTACATTTTCTCTCCCCTCTAAGAACATGAGCTTCATGTTGAAAGGGATTATTTCTGCTTTTTCTTTGTATCCCCAGCACTTTACACAGGGTCAGGCACATGCGAAATGTTTAATAAATGCATAGTGACTGATATAATCAGATCTGCACTTTAAGGAAGTCACTTTAACAAGTGAACTGAGGAGATACTTAGGAAGGATCCACAAGAGTCCAAGTGAGAAGGGTTGTTCCCTTCTCTCCACTCATACAACCTACACCCTAATTCAGGCCTTTAACAGTTCTTACCCGACCTATTACAATACTCCCCTGATTGGTCTCCTTGCCTTCTAACACATCTTCCACAAAATTGCTTCTTGATTCCTCTATCTCTCACCTTCCCTGCCCTCCCCCCACTTCCCTCATATCAATCTATTGCCAAAAGTGGTCGAGTTCACCTCTGTAACATCTCTTGAATATTCCCCCTTCTCTCCTCTGACACTGCTGCTGTCATCCCCTCATGCCTGGATTACTGCACTAGCCTGCTGGGGGGGGGGGGGGGAGCGGTCTGCCTGCCTCAAGTCCTTCCCTACACAGCTATCCAAGCAAATTCCCTAAAGCTCAGCTCAGGTCTCACCATCTCATCCCTCTCACTAAACCCCAGTGGCTCCCTACTGCCTCTAAGATCAATTAAAAACTACAGTGTTTGATAATGAAAACTCTTCACTAGCATCTTCCTAGCCTCCCAGTCTCCTTATACTCACTCTACTCTTCTTCATGGACTGTCTGGTCCAGCTATCGTGGCCTATGTCCTGCAACAGCACAAAGGAAGTAGCTGTCCCCCAAGCCTCGAAATGTCCTTTCTGCACTTTTGCCCTTTGGATTCTCTGGTTTCCTTCAAGACAGTTGAAGTTCTACTTTCTACAGAGGTCTTTCCTGATCTTCCCTCCCCCCCCGCTACTGACTCTGCTCCCCAAAATACATCCCCAAAGAACTAATTTTCATATATGTATGTATATGTATTATGTATATGTATATAATGTGTATATATATACACGGACAGACAGACAGATGCGGAGAGGGATATACAGACATTTTTTCTCCCCAATTCAGGTACATTATATGTACTCATGCAGTTGAGAACTCAAATTTTCACTTTCCACCAGGGAAATAAGATACCACCCGAGACAGGGAAGGGATGTCCACTTAACACAGGAAACACATGATCAAAAGTCAATTCCAATTGTTTGTTATTCAATTTGTGAATTTTATCTTTGATTATATATTTGATTACATGTTTTAAGGCAGGGGGGTCTTAACCTGAGGCTTGTGAACTTTTTTTTAAACCTTTCACTATTAGTATTATGATTTTAACATTTCACCATAACTAGCTTCCTTTGTAATCCTATGTATTTATATTATGCACTTCAAAACATGATCCCGAGAAGAGTTCTACAGGCTTCATCAGACTGACTGCAAAGTAGTCCAGGATACAGAAAAAGTTAGAATCTCTGCTTTAAAGGAATATTTGGGAAGTCCTGACCAACTTTTGCTAAGAAGTTCTAGCCTGGTTTTTAACCAGTTCATTCTCTGCGATGCTGAATATGTAAAAGAGTGCTCTGTGCTCAGGCTCACAGAAAACTTGTGTTCTCTGTCTTATGAAACTTTGACCAATTAATACATTTCTTGCCTGGATACCAAAGGTCTGTGGCTGCAGTTTGTACAAATATGCCTAGATGTACACTTCAGATAAGAAAAACCTTCCCTGCATCAGCCCTCCCCTTTCTTCCTTCCAGATTCAGAGTTAGCTACTATGTTAGAGGAACTGAATATGTCAATTAACTTTAAAATGTTAGTTAACCCAACATAAGCTAGTAACTCGAAAAAGAACCAAAAAACTGGAATAGGCAGAAGTCTGAAGATTGAGCCTCACATACCACTTGCTAGCTATGTGACCATGGGGGCAGACTGCTTCCCCTTTATGAGCCTCAGTTTTGTCATCTATAAAATGGGAACAGAAACCTGAACAGCATGCTACCCAAGGTTGTTATAAATGTCAAATGAGAAAATGCATGGAAAACCTAAGTAATCCACAAATCTACAAGTCTTCAATCATTCCCTTCCCATGACTTAAAAGTGATTTTCTGGGAGGAAAATGACCATCGTCTGTGAAAGCTCTTTGAGGCAGGAACCCCATCTCCCTCTACCTTTTCCCCACAGCTTAAACAAAAATAAATTAAGTAAAGGGATATTATAATAGTCCTCTGGCAAGCCAATCATTAACCCTCAGTAGAGTATGACTGTTCCCTATCTTTTGTACTGGTTCCTAGACTTAAAGTTTTCAAGACACTCAGCTTTACCCTGGTTACCACATGCTCCAATCCTGCTTCCACCCCTTCCACCTCTTGCTCCTAACTGTAATTAGATGTATAGTACCACTGCTTCTGGAAAGAGCCTGTCAGACAGTTGAATTGTTCTACTCACCACTCCAGTGATTTCCCACACCAAATAACAACCCTTCGTTGGTCACCACTCCTTTATCTGCCTTGGCTTCCCCATAAAATATAAGTTCCATGAAGGCAGGCTGGTTTTCCCTTTTCTACATGTATCTCCACTGCTTAGCAGAATATCAATCACATAAAAGTTTAATAAATGCTTTTCATTCCTTTGTTCATATGATTAAATCATTTCCCAGAACTTCCCAATTGGCTAAGAGCAAGATAATGCCACCTTCAGTGTACTAGAGTCAAAGGAATTTGCCACTCTTGCTTCACAAACAGCTTTTTGCATTTACAAATAACCTGAGAAGAAGCATATGTCTCCAAGGGTTGGCTCATCACTGAACCTAACAGGTTCCCAAAGAGAAAGTGATGATTTCATTAGCTCTTCCTTTTCAGGTCAAATTCTCAGCAAAGCTGATCAGAGTTGACATTGGACATAAAGGATTCTAATACCTGTAAGTCTGTTGTTTTGGGGGGTAGGTGGGTGTAGTGAGATAACGCAGCATAAAGGAAAAGAGTGAAAGATTTGGAGTCTGAAGAAACTTGGGTTTGAAACCTACACATCTAGCGCTTGCTGTATAGTTTCAGGCAAGTCTCCTCCTCTGTAAAATGAAGATAATCCCAATAACACTGGTATTAATACTCTCACAGGGGAGTTGCAAGGGACACAGGAGTTCAAGTACATATAGAATTTTATCAACATTAAGCCAGTAAATACATGTCAAGTATTCTTCACAGGAAAAAGTGAACATCTGGATATTTCCTTTGTATATGTGCTTAGAAATGTCTTGCTTGGAGGTACTAAGAGACAAATGTAATATTATTGCCCCGTGCTAACTTAAACATAAAGCTGAGAAGTATGCTTTCGATTTGAAGCCTGGTTGTTTGGACCATGTGACCAAGGCACTGGTTGACACTTGGTAGCAACATACTTCATTCACAGAATCAAGTTTTGAGGAGTAACCAGTTGTTTTGAATGTTATACCTAAAATCCTAACCAAATAAAGTGGCTTTAGTCTTTCCACAGCCAAGACTTCCCATATATCTCTAATGGCAGAGTGTAACTCTTCTAAAATTGCTTTACTCTTCCACTGTGTTGAAGCATTTTATGGACATTGAAGCCAATTTAAAATGCAGTAAGGATTTGCTCTATCAAACAAGTGTGAAATAAATATTTTTCTAATTCTCTTTCTAAGTTCCGATTTCCTTATGGTGAGGCAATTGCATAGAACTCTCTAAAGATGGCTTGGTTAGCAAATTTCTTCTTCCCTCGCTCCCACCTCATGTTTTTTTCCTTTTTTTTTTAAGATACCAAAATTATTTCCTGTACTCAAAAGCATTATCTCTAGCTGGGGCTGAAATCTGATGGGACCCACTGATTCTGTACCTTGTCTCCAATGGGATGTTACTATTCAAGACCCAGCTGTTATGCAGATGCACAGAATCCTGGGTACTGGTTGGAGGAGTCGGTGCTGCTGGGCTGGGCTGGCTTCGAGTAGTCATTGACCTCCTCTGGAGAGAGTCCGCCGTGGGGGGTGGCTTCCTGGCACATGTGCACGCGTGAGGAGGTGGTGGCGGCGGTGGGAGGGGTCTGAAGGTGAACTGGTTGTGTGGACTGTTTGGCATATCTGCAGAGGAGACAGAAAAGGGAAAATTACTCTTCCATTGTACATGAGCTTTACTGGAGTTTTAAAACAACACAATCTGTCATGGGAATAGGTTTTTAAGTTCTATTTGTAAAAAAATGTCTGCTTAATTCTCAAGAAAGCACATGTCCTGTGCTTATAAAATGTAATATAAAACATTCACAGTTGCATTAACTTGTAAATTCTTCAAAGCTATAGTAGTTAAAAAGTCAATGAGGCAGCCTCACACAATTCATCACCGTTTCTGGTGCCGAACAAATAAATCATCAACAGAACAGAAACAAAATTCTAACTTTGGAGAACATCGACAAATATATTGCAGGAAAATCACTGAGGGGCTTCAAGGCAAAGCCAAGAGGCTACCTTCTTCCTCCCATCTCAGAGAAGAAAAGCTGATCTCAGCCAGGAACCTGAAGATAAACCCTACTTGGTGCCTGCTCCCCTCCCCACATCCATTACTGCATGCTGAAAGTGAACAGCCAGAGAGCTGGCGGGCATTCTGCTCTTTTCTCCCAGCATATAGGCGACACCCCATCTTCCCCTGTGCCAGGTTCAGGCCATGTTAGCAGTGTAGGCATTGCAAAGCAGTTTTCCTGTCTGTTGACAAAGGGTACGTTTGTTGCTAGCTATCTCCTGATTTCTGCTGAAGACTTTGGGATGTTCTTACTGTTTTTTCTGGCAAGTAGTGAGTTGGAATTTAATTCATGAGAAATACCCCAATTAAATTTCTTTGCAAAGAAACCACTATGTAGCTGATATAATGTCTCTATTCTACAAGACAGCCCTAAGAGACACTGAGTGATTTCATGTAATTGTGGTACTTTCTGTATAAGCTTTGCAGCAAGTTGAAAAAGTCGGCCTGCCTCTTTCCCACCTCCTAAATGACCATAGGAATAAACAAGTGGTACCTTGCTCGAGGCTCTCTATGCCTAGCAAACTACTCAGGCCCATTTGTCAATTGTCAATCAGAAAAAAAAAACACCCTTTTTCATTTTTTTTTCAATTCAATTCAATCAAACTTGAGCTCAAACTCAGATGTAGAAATCAGCCATCACATACTGGCTCTCTAGAGCCAACTGTGTTGAATTTTCAGTGGGAGCATTTACACTTCAGAAATTGGCAAATGTTACAAATCAGGGCTTGATTTATTGTTCTGTTGATTGTTGAGACTTCAAGTGAAGGAGAAAACGTTAATAATGAAGACTGAACTTCCAAGTGTATTGGGTGGACGTTGCTTTTTTGAAAGTTGATTGAACACTTTTGGAAAATGACTAATCCTTGACTCCCAATTCAGCCATCATATAAGACAATGATGCAACTGGCTCATCAGGGCAAGTTCTTGGGGCTCTTCTTCTAAGCTGCTCCTCACTTTACACAAACAGTTTCAACAACAAACAGTTGTCCCTCACTCTAAACAAACCCCAAATCTGGGATGGATGGAAAAATTAAAATACTAGAAAACTGAGAAGGAGGAGCATTTACTTTACAAAGAACTTCCGTTAAGTAGCAAGTCACATAAGTCTTGAAGAGAGAATTTAGCTGACACATTTGAACATCGAGTAAAGTACATCTATAATACTTTCATTCACACATTTTCTGAGGCCCTCTTCATCACTAATACCACATATTCATAACGAGTCTTGTCGGTGGCTATGGAAAAGAATGAAGCAAAATGCTTCACATGGTGCCTAAATGCACCACCTGACCTAACTGGCCATGGACTGTGTTCCTGCACAGAAAGTTAACACCGAGAGTGAATTGACTGTTTATGCCTATCTGCATGTCTTTGCTCATGTTATTCTCTTTAAATTGAATATCCTCTATACTTACCCAAATTTTAAGTTTTTTCAAAGTCCACATCAAATCACAATATGGAGGACTAGTAAGTATCAGAGTCAAGAATTTAACCTAGATCTCCTCCCTTCAAACCCAAGGACTCTCAACCACACAAATGCTACATGATGTAGTAGAAAGAGCATTGGCTCCAGAGTCAAGTGGCCTACTATGAATCCTGCTCCCACGGTTTATTACCTGTATGACTTAAGGAAGTCACTTCTTCCTGGGCCTTTATTTCCTCCTTTGTAAAATTAAGGGGTTAGATTAGATGACCTCTGAGGTCCCTTCCAGCTCTGGAGCTGGGATTCTTAAGCACATCTTAATAGTCAAACAACTGATTGTAAGGTGGAGCAAATCTAAAATTCTGTTGTATCTACTCTCCACTGATTTTTTAAAAATGTCTTTATTTGCCTTAGTATGAAACACACAGCCTTGAAAGCTCTCATCCAAGTGTCTCCCATGAATACACTAAAATTATGTAAGATTATGACATATATCAAGGGACGTGACACTGCTCAATGCTCAGTTAAGTATCAACAACAAAGAAAGTCTAGAATAGGGAGACAAGCTACCCCAAGGGGTTCAGTAGTATAATGGAAGACATTCTGCAGAGAGTTCAAACAGAAGAATTCCCTATCATTTGCATGATGTTCTAAACACCCATTTGTCAATGGCAATATACAAATTCTATCATGCCTCAGAACTCTAGAAAGCTGCTTTAGTAAACTCTACGGCAATGCAAAGGGAGGAGGTCTTAACATCTACATGGGAAAACCAAAGTGGAATGAATACATATTACCTAGAATAGACCAGGCAAGCGGGTGGGCATATTAGTATGAGTGTATCTATACACATAGAAGTACCTACAAATACAGACATATGCTTGTTCATATGCCTACATGAGAGGCAGTGTAGTGTATAGAGAGCCTGACTCAGAATCATGAAGACCTGGTTTCAAGTTCCACCTCTGACATATGCTGGCTGTGTGATTATCCACAAGTCATTTAACTGGTCAAGGTTCCCAGGAAATTCTTTCCTATCCTGATAAGCAGAGATTCTGAGGTCCCTTAACTGACATACAGAGATTAGAGTAGTCTTGAGACTTACTCAAAGAAGTATCAGCAAGTGAGGGAACAACTGATTAGGTTGATTTAGGTTGAAATAAAACTACAATGGTATTGCTATCTTAGAATATTATATAAGACTACTTTCTCCCCCCCCCCCCCAATTATTTAGATCCATCTTTATTCATGTGAAGTGTTTTATAATTGGGTCAATATAAGCCTTGGGTTTATCTCAGAAAGTAGATGCTCAAGTATTTTATACTGTCTGCAATTATTTTATTTATTTTAAAAAACAATTTTAAAATTTATCCTCCAATTACATGTACATTTTTAAACATTCTTTTTTTTTGTTTTGAGTTCCAAATTCTACCCCTCTCTCCCTCGGAGAGTAAGCAATTTGATAAAGCTTATACATGTGCAATCATGTAAAACATTTTTATATTAGTCATTCTGTACAAGAAAATGTGAAAGAAAGAAAGAAGGAAGGAAGGAGAAAAATATTATGCTTCCACCTGTATTCAGACAATATCAGTTCTTTCTCTGGAGGCAAATAGCATTTTTTTATCATGTGTCCTTTGGGATTGTCTTGGATCATTGCATTGCTGAGAATAGGTAAGTTATTCCTGGTCGTTTATTGCAGAATATTGCTGTTACTTGTACAATGCTCTTGTTCTGCTCATTTCACTTTATATCAGTTCATTTAAGTCTTCCCAGGTTTTTTCTGGAATAATTCTGCTTGTCATTTCTTATAGTACAATAATGTTCCATTACAATCACATAACTATAACTCATTCAGCCATTCCCCATTTGATGGGCATCCCTTCAGTTTCCAATTCTTGGACATCACAAAAAGAGTTGCTATAAATATTTTTGTAGAAATATGTTATTTTCCCTTCTTCAGGATACAGACCTAGTAGTGGCAGTGCTGGGTCAGAGGATACGCACAGTTTTAGAGCCCTTTCAGCATAGTTCCTAACTTTTCTTCAGAATGGTGGGATCAACTTACACCACCACCAACTTTCCCACATCCCCTCTAACATTTATCATTTTTCTTTTTGTTATATTAGTCAATCTGATGGTTGTGAGGTGATATCTCATAGTTGTTTTAATTTGTATTTCTCTATCAATAGTGATTGAGAGTATGTTTTCATATGACTATAGATAACTTTGATTTCTTTGTCTGAAAGTTGCTTCAACCATTTATCAACTGAGGAATGACTTGTATTCTTATAAATCTCAGTTGTCTTTATGGTTCAGAAATAAGGCCTTTATCAGAGATACTTGCTGTAAAAGTTTCCAAGTTTCCTGCTTTCCTTCCCGTCTAGCTTGCATTGGTTTTGTTTGTGCAAAAACATTCATTTTATATAATTCATTTGGAATGCTCTTTATATCTTGTTTGGTCCTAAATTCTTCCCTTATCCATAAATCTGACAAGTAAACTATGCTATACCCTTCTAATCAGCTTATGGTATCATCCTTCATGTCTAAATCATGTAACCATTTTGACCTTGTCTTGGTATACAGTGTAAGACATTGGTTTATACCTAGTTCTTGCCATGTTGTTTTCCAGTTATCCCAACAGTTTTTTTCAAATAATGAATTTTTGTCCCCACAACTTGGATCTTTGGGTTTATCAAACATTAAATTACTATGGTAATTTACTGCAATGTAATGTATACCTAATCTATTCCACTGATCCACCACTCTATTTCTTAGCCAGTACCAGATTGTTTTGATAATTACTGCTTTATAGTATAGTTTGAGATCTGGTATGGCTAGGCCACCTTCCTACACATTTTTTCCATTGATTCCCTTGATATTCTTGACTTCTTGTTATGACTATTTTCTTTGACATTATAAAGGATATATATGACTGGAAAAAGAGGTAAGCTAGTCATATATAGATGAGATGATGGATGAGTAGCATGTGTTACACCATGTTATGCTAGATTGACATAGTAGGTGCTGGCAACAAATCTTACATTTACTATAAAATCCAAAACAACTGTACACCTTTAGGTGCCATGAAAATTCAGAACATGACTAGGATGTAACAGGATCCTCTAAGTTGTTGAGGCAGTTCTGTTTTCTGGTATAAGTGGGACAGTGCCAGTAGTGAGAGTCTTTCAGATTCCAAGTTGAAATGAGAGCTGTGCATTGGGCAAGAGAAAGAATATTTCATGACTCAAGACAGTTATTTTGGGGATACTAGGGACTATCATTGGGAAGGAGCGAGAGAGGGTGGGGAAGAGGGGGGAGATGCAGGGCTGGGAGCTACACCACTCTGAAAAAGACAAAAGCCATCGACTGGAATAACCAGTTGTCTTTTCTAGACATCTATATCAAGACTATAGAATGGAGTTTTTTCAAATGAAATGTGGCCACTACTTTGACATTAGCTGCACTGTCAGCCTTGGCCCTCCTCAACTTCCCTTTCAGTGATATAAATGACCTTACTGGGTTTCCCTCATGTACTGACATGCAGCTCTTAGAATCAAGGAACTTCCCCTTCTGAAAAGGAAAAAGCCAGATATATGCTACCAGGAGAAATATACAGTACGGTCATTTTGATGACCAAATTGTATGGTGCATCTTTGGTTTCCCATTTATAATGTATGGGGGTTTCTTATAATATCAGCAAATATTTTCTCTTTTAGAAAAAAAAGTTTCTCAACATTGGATTGAACACTGAGAAAAATATATCTAGCCCTAGGAAATTCAAATCACCTAAGTTTTATTCTTTACTCACCTTATGAAAAAGACAAAGAATGTACCTGTTCCTTCCAAAATAAAGTAATTTGATCGTTTCTTTGTAAAATGAATTTTCCCACCATTAAAAGACTAATAAAAAATACATTAGAGTTTAGTGTCAGGAGCCCCCCAATACCACAGGGTTCCCAATTACATGCATTCACTTATGAATCTATCTGGTAGTTATATATTTATGTGCTTGAGAGAAAGACAAGAGAGAATGGCGTAGAGGCAAGAATGTAAATGTTACTATGGTGACACACTTATAGAGGAATTGGAAAGTAAATTCCGTTGCAGTATTGAAAGGTCACATTCACATAGTATACTTGAACAGGAGCCACTTGTAGATTCAAATCCCTAAAATGAACTGACATACAAGCTTTATAAGCATATCACCTCAAACTTTATATCCAAACATGCTTGATGTCAGTCATGACATAACTTACAAACCCAAAGATTAATTCTGTTCTGAAAGCATGTTAGCTTTTGTACTTAGCTTCACTGCTTACCTATCTGCTTCTTCCCAATGACCTTTGCTGGATCATATTCATATCACACTCACTATGAATATACCCTCAGGATCTACCCTGTGTCCATTTCGGTCAACAAGCATTCATAAACTACTTAAGCTGAGAGCTGAGGATAAAAAGAAAGGTAAAAGACAGTCCCTGCTCTCAAGGAGGTCACAATCTAATGGAGGTGCTAGAGAAGGAGACAACATGGAGACAATGGCATATGAACAAACTACATACAGAAGAAATTAAAGATAATCAGCAGATGGTAGACACTACCATTAAGGGTGATCAAGAGAGGCTTATGCAGAAGGTAGAACTTTAGCTGAGAATCGAAGAAAGCCAGAGAAGCTAGGAAGCAGAGAAAAGGAGGAACAGAGTTCAGGGAGAACCAATGAAAATGTTCAGAGTCTGGAAATGGGGCGTCTTGTTCAAGAAAGAGGAAGGAGGCCAGGGTCATTAGATTGCACATGGTGTGGCGGGGTAAGGTAGCAGAAGACTGAAAAGCTAAGAGACGTCTAGGTTATGAAGATACTTAAAAGACAGAGGATTTTACAGTCTATGTTTGAAATGAAAGGGAAACACTGGAATTTACTGAGTAGGGGGTGATGTGATCAGATCCACACTCTGGAAAGATCATTTTGACAGTTGAGTAGCAGATGGACTGGGGTGGGGAAAGCTGTAAGGCAGGAAGACCAACCAACAGGCTATTGTAATAGTCTAGGCATAAGGTGATAATGGTCTGCCCAAGACTGGGGGCAATGTCAGAGGATGGAGAATTGACAGGACTTGGCAAATGATTGGATGTGGGGGGTGAAAAAGAAATCAAGCCTGGGTGACTAGGAGGCTGATGGTATTCTTGATAGCAATAGGAAAGTATAGAAGGAGGGAGAGTCGAGGGGTGGGGAGTAAGTTTAGTTTTGGATGTAATGACCTTAAGATGTCAATAGGATATGTAGTTTAAGCTCATCTATAGGCAACTAGAGATGCAAGAAAGGAAGTGAAGAGAGAAATTAGGCTTGGCCAAATAAATCTGAGAACATCTGCATAGAGATGAGAGCTGAATCTATGGAAGCTGATGAGATCACCAAAGTAAACAGTATAAAGGGGGAAGAGAATAGGGCCCAGGACTGAGCTTTAGGTAATACCCATGATTTACCAGCATGACCTGAATGAAGATCCAGCAATGGAGACTGAGAAGCAGCGGTCAAAAATGTAGGAGGAAAGAAGAGAAAAGATGGTGGAGTACAGAGCAGGATCCAGCTGTACTCTCCCAGCATTTTCCTCCAAATAACTTGAAAATAATGCCTCAAATCAAATTTTGGAGTGGCAGAGTCAAGAAAAAAAAAATCAGAGTGAGACATTCTTCTAGCCTAAGACACCTCAGGAGATCTGTGACACTGGGTGGGTGCAGGCCTGTAGCACAGTAGGAATACAAGCAATGGGCCTTGGAGGTAGCCAAGACAGCAGCAGTTTCAGAAGCTCTCAGCCCAGAGACTGTAAGGGGAACAAACAACTGGTCATAAAGAGGTTACAAAGGACCCATTACTGGCACTGGGTATAGCTGGTGACAGCTAGCAACTCTATGGCCCATAAGCAGTTCCAGGGTAGATAGGAATGCTGCCAAGTGGTCAGAGGGGAGCAGGGGCCCTGGTCGCAGTTCCAGGGCCAAAAGGAGTGCCAGCACTTGCAGCTGTAGGGGAGAAGGGGCCCTTTCTGGGTAATGACCTGGGTCCAGACCAGGAGAGCAGGGACCAAACCTCTCCCTTTACTCTGTTACTGTGAGGGTACCACCATGCCTCTCGTCACTCAGTTTCACAGTCTCAGTGTTGTCCTTGACTCCTTTCTCTCTTTCATCCCATATATCCATTAGTGTTCAAATCTTATTTTTCTACCCCCACAACATCTCTCCACTCACACAACCACTACCTCAGGCTCTCATCATCTCTTGAATTACTGTGAAAGCCTTGTAATTAGACTGGCTCCAACCTCTGCCCACTCCAGTCCCACTCTACACATAAGACAAAGTGATTTTCTTGGATCACAATCAGACAGTGTAACTCCCCTACTCTATTAATGCCAGTAGCTCCCTATTACATTACCTCTAGGATTACGCATAAACAGCCCTTGCTTGGCATTTTACACTCTTTGTGACCAGGCTTCAACTATTTTTCCAGACTAATTATACATTATGCATATTGTGAACCAGTCAAACAAGTCTTCTTTCTATTCCTCATATAAGGCACTCCATTTCCTGCCTCTTTGCCTTTGCGTGCCAGAAATACACTCCTCACTTCTGCATCTTACAATCCTGATCTTCCTTTAAGACTTAACTATAGTTAACTAAGTACTTCTGTCTGAGAGGTTTTTTTCTGATCCTACTGGCTTCTAGTTCCATCCTTCAACTTCCCAAGTTGTCTTGCATTTATGTGTATGTTTGTCTATACAGATGTTGTATCCCTTGACTAAACTCCAAGTATCTCAAAGAGTCCCCAACATCTGAAACAATTCCTGGAATACAGGAGGTGTTTAATAAATGTTTGTTGGATTTTTCTTTTCCACAATGAGAAAAGAGACAGGAGTATACTGATCATAAATCATTTTTGTAAATTAAGCCTAATCTTTTGTTGTGTAACAAGCTTTTTTTCACCAATGATGAAATTAACTCTTCCTTGAAACATACTCTCTGCCAGGCAGTCAGTTAATAAGCATTTAATAAGCACCATATTAGTGCATAAAGCAAATGAGCTGCCGATTCCATTTCCAAAGAGGGGCTCACTGCCAATCAGTTTGGGGACACTCTATCTAACTGAAGTGGCCCCACGATTTGATTTTCCCAGATAATGGCAAGTATTCATTTTTCTACTCAAACACATTATTCTAGGTAGCTCCAGAAGGTCATTTTCACAATTCATAAGTAGAGCAGACTGATTAGGGGTCACGCCATCCCTCCAGTTTGAAATGATTACTAACAGTCAGTAACTAACCATTTGGATGTTGGTTTGAATCTGAGTTTTTACTTATTCATTCATTATGTGGCAATATCCCTACTTAACCACCTCCCTGGACTCTTGTAAGGATATATTTACATTAATTAACGCTTGTAAAACACAATAAGAAAGACCCTTGTTACCACTAGTGACGGTATTTTTTCCACTACCTTTTGTGGCCCTTTGGTTCCTTGAAATGTCCATCTTAGTTGGAAGTCATGGCTATTTTCCTCCAGAGAAGAGACATTGTCTTGGGGACAAGAGGGATTTAGTGTGTGCATGCTTACGTGATGTATCCCTGGTTAATGTTCATTGATAATTAGCAAGGCTTTAATGCATGGGTATATAGTCTTCTGTTTTTAACCTACTGGTGCTCCCTATTAGGGAGATTTAGAAAATAGAAATAGTATAAAAATAAGTACCTGGCTTTTTTTGTTTGTTGCTTTTTTGGAGGGAGAAGGTAGGGCAATTGGGGTTAAGTGACTTGCCCAAGGTCACACGATTAGTTTTTTGTGTGTTAAGTGTCTGAGGTCATATTTGAACTCAGGTCCTCCTGACTCCAGGGTGGATGCTCTATTCACTGTGCCACCTAGCTGCCTTCAGTACCTGGCTTTTCAAAGGGAACAACAAATAAGCACAATTGTAATGGGCCAGGATCTATAGGTAAGTTGTGTTTGCCTATACTAAACATCTCTTCATTCAGTTTGACACTTGTTAAGTAAGTGTAACCTATGTAAGCAAACAAGTGCAAAACCAAAATAGGTTCTATGTCCTCAAGGAACTTACGCTCTCCTGGAGGACAATATTTAAAGAAATAAGTGAATACAAGGGAACGTGAGGAAGGACTGAGTATTAATAACTAGGGAAATGATAGAAGGCTTGGCAGAGGTAACCCAAACTCTGAAGAAAACTAAGGATTCTACAAGATACAAATGAAGAAAGAAAGCATCGTAGGCATGAGATAAAGACTGAATGAAGGCAGGAGATACAGCATACAGTACAAGTAACTGAGTAATACAATTACAGGAGTAAATGAAGGGAAAGAATGTGAAAGCAGACTCTAAAGGCAGTTTGAAGTCTGATTGTAAAAGGCTTTAGATGCTAGAGTGAGGAATCTATCTTATCCCAGAAACAATAGGGGTCTACTACACATTTTACAGCAGGTGAATGATAAGGTCAGATCTGTTTTGAGGCCACTTATTCTGGTAGCTACAAGGAGAGGCAGAAAGGAAAGCCACAGAGTAGGATGATTGCTTTAAGAGGTTATTCCAATAGTTCAAGCAAAGTCAGCTTAAGTAGCTGGGAGAGTGAAGCAGGGGACAGATATAAGCCATATTGTGGAAGACAATCAACAAGACTTGGCAACCAAATATATTTGAACTTCTTTTTTTTTTGCCTTTTGGGGGAGGAAGGCAGGGTAATTGGGATTAAGTGACTTGCCCAAGGTCACATGGCCAGTTTTGTGTTAGGTGTCTGAGGCTGGATTTCAAATCAGGTCCTCCTGACTCCAGGGCTGGTGTTCTGTTCACTATGTCACCTGGCCGCCCTCTCTCCCTCTCCCTCTCTCTCTTCCTCTCTCTCTCTCTCTCTCTCTCTCTCACTCTCTCTCTTTCTCTTTCTCTCTCTCTCTCTATCTATATATATATTTGAGCTTCTTAAGAGAAGAGTCAAGGATAACTTATATTGTAAGCTTGAGTTACTGGAAAAGACAGTATCTTCAATTCTAATATTTTGAAAGAGTTGTAGCTTTAAGAGAGAATATAATGAGCTCCATTTTCTACATACTGAGTTTGAGAACTCCAGGTGAAGATGTCTAGCAGACAGCTGGAGATGTGGGACTAGAACTCAGGAGAGATACTAGGGCTGAATATAGAAGTGTGGGAGTTATATAAGAGGAGGTCATAACTGAATTCAAGGGAATGTATGGGATTATGCAAAGAATGTAGAGCAGGGGTTCTTCACTTTTTGTGTGCCAGAGATCCCTTTGACAGTCTGGTGAAGCCTGTGAGCCCTTTGTCAGAATTTATTTTTAAAAACATAACTGAATGAAATGTTAAATTTCAGTTAGAAAGTAGAGAAGTGAAAAATGTGATTTTTTGCCCATTCAAGTTTAGAGAATCCCTGAAACATATCCTTCTAGTTAACAACTCCTGGCATAAAGAAAGAAGAGAGACCAAGATAGAGGTTTGGAGGATACCCACAGTCAGAAACTAGTGAAGAGATGATGATCCAGAAAAGGGCAATGAGACAGAGTGATTAGAAAGTCATTAGAAAGGCCAATAGTATCAAAAGCTGTGTGGAGGTTAAGTAAGATTTATCCTTAGCTTTCTATAGTCATCATCGGTTTGAGCTATTAAGAAATCATTGGGAGCCTTGGACTTGGCAGTAGTAGGACCTGTAATTTCAAGTGTTTAAAGGGTTCCCCCTGTGAGGAAATTCCATTCCTCCTTCAATGCATACTGATATCTACTCTGCAACTTCTAGTTGTGGACAGTTGCTGGAATATGGAGATCAAGAACTTGCCTAAGGTCTCAAATTTCATGTGTCATGGTCTGGGGTGTGGCCCCAGGTTTTTCTAGGGTCAGCCTTCATCATACACACAAAGAGGTGCACATGTATGCATGCACGCACATGCACACACACAGAGCTTGGGGATGGGAGGCACTTTGATCATTTTCCTGTTTGCCCAAAGAAAATGGCACTTGCAGAATTCTGCTTCATCCTATACTTTGAGATTGTTATGTATACTCTCTTCATCAGCAATCAAAACTTGGTTTTGGTCAGAGACTTATTTTGAAAACTAATTTTTTTTAATCACCAAAAGTCTAGCTTCTATCCCTCCTACCTCCTCCACCCCCAAGTGAGAGAGAAAAACAAAACCCCTGTTACAAACATGGTTAGTTAAGCAAAACCGCTTTCTACATCTCACCTAAAGACTTTTCATAGCGGCCTTGAAGACAACTCTACCGTGCATTTTGAACCATGAAACATGAAGGAGATAACTGCTCTGTTTTTCCACACACACACACTAATAGTGACACTAACTTCCATTAGAGTGTGTCAGAGAGAAAATCTAAGAAAATAATGATCTTGAAAAATTTTATTTTTAGTTTCTACTCAGGCTATAGTCCTGTGCAAGTATTTCAATTACTTTTGGTTCCCAAGTTCATTATTTACTTGAAAGCAGATGACAACGAATGATTTCTTAAATAGGCTAATGACACAATGCTGTCGAAATGTAACAAGGTTACAAACTGACACGCCATAGTTGTGCGAGAAGAAATAGATGAAAATCATTTGAAGAAGATTTCTGAAACTATAACTCAATTTCTGATGAAGCACACATGAAGACATTCTGTCTGAAGGACTGGGAGGGCTATTTTTCAAATGAGGACAAATGACATTTAGAGGAAGGGAAAAAGCAATTAATTCTGTAGCCTAACAGCAAAAAGGAAATATCTCAGGAAAGGAATTTGTTTGTTAAATAGGAAGACTAGGCGCCAAGAATGGAAGTATAGAAACACTGCTACTGGGGGAGACAAAAGCTGGTGGATTCCTTAAGCTCAGAAGTTCTGAGCTACAGTATGGCTGAGCTGAGCCAGGGACTGTGTCATGAACAAGACATTCCATCTCTAGGCTCAGGGCTTTTACCCTGACTGTCCCCCATTCTTGGAACACTCTCCCTGCTTTCTTTAAGTACCAACTACAACCTCCACTTCTATGGAAAGTCTTTCCCAACACCTCTTAATTCTTGCATTTTTCCTCTCTAAATGATTTCCTATTCATCCAGTTAGAGCCTATCTGTACAGATTTCTTTACATATTGTCTTCCCCATTAAAGTGTGAGCCCCTTGAGGGTAGGGACTAGTTTTTGCCTCCTTCTGTATCCCCAGTCCTTAGCACAGGGTCTGACACAGGCTTAATAAATGTTTTCTGATTGATTGGCTTCATTCATTTGGCACCAGTATGGTCTGATTGGGTGTCTACACTAAGTCTGGTGAGCCATGGGAACAAGGGACCACTAGACTGCCTAAGCAGGAGTGAGAAATGGAACTGCTCAAAAGTCTTGCGCTAATCTTCTGTGTGATCACTCCTATGAGTTTTTGCAGTATTTTCATCCTGTGGGAGTTAGGGAGCTAAAAACAAAAAGACTAGGAAAGAAATAAGGAATAAGTAACATACAGTGCAAGGAATTCTGAGGCCCAGAAAGTACCTCAAAAATAAAAAAAGAGGCAATGCAGAGATGAACATTAAAACCCAGCTGGGGCTGAGGGGAGGGCTAATTTAATCTTCTGGAAACCTAGGTATGTGGCGGCCACTTTTTAAAAGATCAGCAGAGAGATGGCAGGACCTTCTTCCTCTCTCCATTCTGTTCCCCTCCATGAAAGCATCCCTCTTGCCTTACACACACTAAATTGCCAGATTTACTCTTCTCTTTTGAGAGAGAAAGGGGGTAAGCACTGAAATTGCTAGCTTTGGCTACTATTTTACCAGGTATGCTATCACAGAGCAGGTTACAGTTAAAAGACCAGGAAGAACCTAGCATTAAACTCTTACTTGTTTTGAACATTCTAACCAGAACCTTGGGGCAGATTACATCCGAAAGTGTATCCTTACTTAACATTTTCTCTGTCCTTCGGCTAGTAAATTACCACTTCCCATCCCTTTAATCTCCATGAACCTGAATCATGACAAGAAATGCTGGCACCTTAGGCAACTTCAGGGCAGGAACGGGGGAAAAAGTTCACCTAGGGTATATGAGTTCTCAATGGGTGTATGAGATTGCAATGCTGAGAATCCTGGGTATGTGATATACCAGTGGGCTAAGATGAAATACAGTGTGGTATGATGGGAAGAGCACTGAAGAACTTGGGGTAAAGAGACCTTCACTTACTCTTTCCCCTGATATTACTTGTGTGACTATGGCCAAGTCTTTTGATCTCATCTGTAAAATTGGGTACCTATACTACCTATGTCACAAAACTATTATGGGGAAATCTCATTGTAAACCTTAGAGTGTGACAGAAATAAAGTGTAAGGCATTACAATTATTCTGTATGAGCATGAAGAATACAGAATTATGGAATATCAGAACTACAAGGGAATTTTTCTTTTCTTTTTTTTTTTAAGTTTTATTATAGTTTGCATCATTCATTTCCACAAGATTTTGAGTTACATATTTTCTCCCTGTCTTTCCCCCGCCCACCACCCCAAAACAGCCATCCCAGTGTGTCCCCCCTCCCCCAGTCTAT
>CM053582.1:18704646-18743409 GCA_028627135.1 Pseudochirops cupreus
TCAAGGGTTTGGGAGCTGTTCTTATTTTGCTTCTTATGCTTATTCTTACTCATGGTTCTTCAGACCGTGATTTTTTTTTTAAATCTCTGTGGGGCTCTGCTTCCAGAAAGGAAAGCTCTGTCCCAAATCGCTGGGGTCCTCCCAGCTGCCGTAGCTCTCAGGAAGATGCTGGGAGTCCTCCTAAACACCTCCGGCAGACTGGATAATAAAGACTCCAAGATGGAGGCCCAAGACGGCGATCCGGATCCAGGCCGTTCAACGCGAGAGCACTGGCCTGAAAACCGGGAAGCTACAAAGCAGAGGCGGGTGCAAAACCTCTGCCTTTTGCTTTTACGCTCTGGAGGCCTTTTGCCTGACTGCTTATCTCCCCCTTTCACAAATCCCACTCGCAGCTGCTGCTAATCTGCTCACCTGAGAGGTTCCTCCACTTCTCCCGTCCAGTCGCCCCCGGGGCACAGCCGCGGCTTCAGGGCAGGCTGATTTTGGTTCACAGTGCTGATATGGTTCCTCATAGCTGAGCTGACTTTAGTGGGAAGTATCTTTGTGTGCGTTTTGGAGTTCTAGGATTGGTTTAGAGTCCTGTTTTATGGGTATTTTGGGGTGGCTATGTGAGAGCTGCGATATGTTGCTGCTGCTACGCTGCCATCTTGGCTCCGCCCCCAAGGGAATTTTTCTTGATCTAGACCTTCAATTTCATTGGCGTACAGTATTCTAGGTGAGGAAATTCTTTCTTTTCAAGGAGACTTGCAACTTAGAATTTTAAAGAGTTGGCTGGCCCACTCTTAAGCAATATGCTCAGGGTCCCAAAAGCAGTCTTCCTGGCAGCTAGATGGCACTGCAGTGGATAGAGGCCAGGCCTGGAGTCAAGAAGCCCTAATTTCAAATACGGTCTCAAACATTTACTAGCTGTGTTACCATGGGCAAGTCACTTTCCTCAACTGTAAAATGGGGAAAATAACAGCCCTTATCTCTTGGAGTTGTTGTAAGGATCAAATGAGATAATAAAAGTGTTTAACACAAGACCTGGTAACACAGTAAGCATTATACATATGTCAGCTATTATTAACTATTATTATTATCTTCCTGATAGGAAGGCCAGTTCTTTATTCAAACCATACTGTCTTTTAGGGATCTTACAGCTCCTATAATTTAACACTAGTTTTACAAATGAGGAAACTGAGCCCAAGGGAGGGAAAATGACTTAAGGTCACAGATGACTAGTGATAGAATCCAGGTTTTTTGACTTTCTAGTGCAGTATGATCATATAAAAAATCATTTGGACTGAATTGACATAAAAAAGTATGAGTTCATTATGCATTCATTATTAGGGGTAATGGTCATGGTGGTTCCTGGTGTTGTTCAATCATTTCAGTCACATCTGACTCATGACCCCATGAGGGGTTTTCTTGACAAAGATACTGGAGTGGTTTGCCATTTCCTTTTCTAGCTCATTTTACAGATGAAGAAACTAAAGTAACCATGGTTAAGTGACTTTCCCAGGGTCACATAGCTAGTAGCTAAGGCTAAATTTGAACTCAGGTTTTCCTGACTCTGGGATTAATGCTCTATTCACTGCAGTGCTTCCTAGGGGCCCCTTATGGTGCCATGATGTCAAATCATTAATTTTGATGAATTCTTCACCTTCTACCCATTAAGCTGGGAACTATGTAGAGAGAGTGAACCTTAAATATTTTCCCCCTGAAAGCCTACTGATAGATTTCTTTCTCATTATTGTCAATTTTAATTTTCTTATTTGTAGCACATTATTCTAGCAAAATACTAAATAATGTCTTTTTTTGAGAAAAGGGATACTTCCAAGATCATTTGGTCTAATTCTCTCACTTTAAAATGTAGAAAACCAGGCCTAAATAGGTCAAGGTGACAAATAGCTTGTGGAATAGCCAGAATTGGAACCCCAGGTTCCAATTGGTCAAGTGGGTTGAAAGCAGAGGACTTTGGAGTTGGACTCCTCTGATGCATGTAGTTGTGATCTGGAGCTCTAGCTGTGGTGCCTGCAACCAGTGTCAGAATCACTGTACAGAGGAGATTCATGCTCAGAGAGTGAGACTACTGGGAGCTATCATGTGGAAGTGAGACCAGCCCAGTGGATGAGAACATCAGCCCAGGGGAAAGAACTCTTTGGCTGATAAGAAGTAGGGAAATGAATCTAACTTCCTGAACCCTCCCTCTTTTCTTGTTTGCAGTCTGAATTCCAAGGAGGGGGGGGTCCTAGATGTGCAAACTTTATCTTTTCCATGGCCTATACATGTAGAGAAGTACTTAGGAATGGTTCCTGAGGCATCATGGACCATGGCAGCTAATATTCTCCAGATTTTGCTATCATGCTTTAACTGCCTTCTCCCTTTGTCCCTGTATCCCCTTTCTCAGAGTGGCAAATTTCTCCTGGAATCTCCCTTTTGAGGGAAGGCACAGAGTAGCCACACCTCATTCTTCAGACTTTTCCACAATGGCCCTGTCAATTACCTTCCATCTCCCATAGTGCACTTTGATTTCTTTTGATTTGTTACATTAGAATTCTGTCTCCTTGAGGACAGGAACTGTCTTCCTTTTTGCTTATATCTGTATCCATCCCTAGTCCTTTGTACAATGCCTGGGACAAAGCAAAGTCTTAATAAATGTTTTTTGATTTGACTCGTTGACTCCAAAAAGGAAAAGCTGGGAGAAGAAGTAGGAAGATATTTGAGGATATATTTACAAGTAGAGCCCCATGGTGTTTTCCTTGAATTTTCTTCATATAAAATAAATGATGTGGCCATAGCAGGGTCATATGAATTCGGGAGGGGGTGTTATTTGGCAGAGAATAAAGTCTAGATGCAGGATAAAGAGCTCTAAGCTGTATACAGAGTTTAGATTTCATTTTTAATACTTGAACAATGTTTCTTCATTCTATAGTCTAAATTCAGAACCTGACCAGTATGGACTTAAAAAAAATTCACTTTTGGAGTTGCACAGCTTGGTGGTGGGCTTGTGCCTATAACAGTACCAGAGAAACTTTGAGACCATTTGGTTGGTGGCTTGAGTATACTGCCACCTGGTGTACAACTTTCACATTATATTGTTTCGATGGGTAATTAATCAAGTGGCACCGTGTCTTCTTCTCAACATGCTTAAGTCAGGTAGCAAACAAATCAATGAGGGCTGCTTAGACTATCACAATGTGCCAAGCATCACACGCAGCTTATGTAGATGTCATCTTCTGCGGCATTACTCCTTGGTTCCTTCAACTCTCTCCAACAAAACTTCTTTGATGTGTTTCCCCAAACCAAAGGCCCTATTCTAAGCTTCACAGCTTCAAGAGTTCTGAAAAAAAACCCCAATCTTATCAATTTTCTTTTATAGGTAGCTTTATACCACCTACAGGTTACACTACTATAGACTCTGTGAACCATCAAAAATGGCTAACAAAGGTATGAATAATTATTGCTATGGCTGTTTGCCTGTCCACTGAAACCATTGTTTAGAAAAATATGTAAATCGTATCTCTTTCAATGCTTCTATTCTCAATTTAGAACCATTCAGCATTAGAGGTGTAAGAACTTTCTTCAGATGTAATCTCGTGGAATCTCTGCTCTTACCCAACAGGTTTAAGTCACCTGTCTTAGGTCACACAAGGACTAAGTGTCAGAAACAAGACTAGAACTTGGGTTTCTCAATATTTAACCCAGAGTTCTTTTCATCTCACTGCTGTTGATAATCCTATTGCTTATTCATTCATCAATTCTGGTTATAGCAAGGCTTCCAACTTTTACCTCACCAGGATATGGAGGTAACCTCGATTTCTTCAAGACTACAAGAGTTGAACACAAAGCTCCAAACAGTACAACTACTCTGCAAAGCCTTGGTCATGCACTGTGTATCTCTTGACCAGACCAAGGCAGGTATGCTCAAAGAGTTTGGCTGCAAAGAGATGAATTTTTAAGCCATAGTGACTTTTGATTATCTAACTAGTTTATGGAGGGGGTATGATCTCAGTTGGTGGAAGGACTAGCCCACCACCTTGATGAAATTACATCTCTTTGAAGTTTTGTCAGCACGTAGGCATCTGAATCAGATGGAGTGGATACCGTTCCCCTTCCCTCTTCTATTGTAAGTGTTTCAGAAACCAGCCCTGGGTAATTTAAATAACCTGGCACAGTGGCCACAAGGCAACAGGGCAGAAAAATGAAAGGTGCTGTTCTAAGTCTTCAGGCCCAGTATTTATCCAAGGAAGAAACATCTCACATCATACAGTAGGGGGCAAAGGGGAAAAGTCCAATATAAGAGGAGGTCTATGGTCAGAGAATCACAGGACCAAAAGGAGTGGAAGGGATCTTAGAAATCATAGAATTCAAGTCCCTCTTTTTACAAGTGAGGAACCTGTGCAGAACTGGAGAGGGACTTGCTTGTGTGGCACAAGAAGGGGGGATACAGACTGGTGACAGAGGATGGTCAGAAGACTTTTCTATGTCCAGAGGGGCTCATCACTAGGCCAGCTGCAGAGAGATGAAACTGTCAACTAAAGCAACTCTCAAAGAGAGTTGACTAAACTATGAAGGGCCTATGATCTGTGGTAGCATAGACTTAGCTCTGAGAAATTTGACCTTTCAATAGGCCTTAAGACGATGCTACAAAATGTGAGTATAGTTCATTTTAAAAATAGATTTTTATTGATTTTTTTGTTTTTATAACATCTAGATTTCCTCTTATATCTCTCTTCCCAGGGACATCCCTTATAACAAAGAATTAAAGACAAAAAAAAGGAAGAAAAATAGGAAGCAGGGGAAAACACCTTAGCCAAACTTATCAACAGATAGAAACAATCTGATGTTATAAGCAATGTTCCACATCTATGGACCCTAGCCTCCACAAAGGGATATAATTTATTCATAAGAATGGAGGAAGGAAGTGAATAGAGCACCGGCCCTAGGAGTCAGGAGGTCCTGAGTTCAAATCCAGCCTCAGACACTTAACACTCACTAGCCGTGTGACCTTGGGCAAGTCACTTAACCCTAATTGTTTTGCCCTCCCACCTCCAAAAAAAAAAAGAATAGAGGAAGGAAACATTTGTTTACTGCCTCCTATGTGCCAGACACTGAACTAAACACTTTACAAAGTTATCTTATTTGATCCTCACAACAATCCTGGGAGATAAATGCTATTATTTATCCCCATTTTATAATTCATGACAGTGAGAATGGGAAAGGTTAAGTAAATTGTGCACAGTCACAGCTTGTAAGTGCCTGAAGCAGGACTTGAACTTAGGTCTTCCTGACTCCAGGTCCAGCACATTACCTGCTATGTCATCACCACTGAAACGTCTATCTTGTCAAAGGACTAACATTCACCATCATGTAGACCAAGAAATACCACTGTATAAAGAGACTTTGCTTAAGAGCTTCCAAATTTTGGAAGTCATATATCTTTGTGCGGCAACTTTAATGAAGATAAAATTTACCTCCTCATTGTTTTAAACTTAACTTTGCAAAGATATCATAGGGAAGTAAAAGAAGAATATGTGATTACCCCAATCAGTTATTAAACACCACATAATCAAAGGATGTGTGGTCCTAGGAATCTGTTTCATTTATGCTTAATGAGGTAAATTGATTAGAAGTTTGTTCACCTCTACTGCCATACTTTTGCAAGCTTAATAAGATCATTAATATCACCAATGAGTATTTGGTTCAATTAGTAAATCATAACCCTTACAAATGGTAGTATAAAATGAACCATTTCCTGAGCTCCACAAAACAGGAAAAATCCACATAATATACCTACTTGAAAAAATATTTGATTGTCGGAATCTTAATTCTTTAAGCTTCTACATAATCCAAGGTAGAAAACTGTTCATATATAGTTTACCACACTTAACCCAAAACAATTCTTGGGAGACATTAAAAAGGTCATGACTTGGAATCATCTAGCATTGTGGAGAGGAAGGACCCAGAGATATAATCCAATGCAATCTCCTCCCCCCCAAAAACACCTTCTATAATACATAAGTGCTCATCTAGATGCACTTTTTTGTCTGTTGGATTCCTTTGGCCATCTGCCTCACGAACCGACCTCTTCTAACAATTATGTTCTTAAATGGATAAAGTAAAACACATAGGATTACAAAGGAAACGAATTATACAGAGTGTTCCAAAAGTCTGATTATAGTTTTAAAGTGTGCTCAAAAACCACAGTAAAACTTTTGGGACAGACGTTCCCAAAATGTGGGATACCATCCCCTAGGGGGTGCTGGAATGATTCAAGGGGTTGGTAGTAGCCTCAGGTGCAATTAGGGGGCACTGAATAAAAATAAGGGGGCAGTAGAAGCATAAGGAAAGAAGAGAAGAAGATTCTGAAAAACCGTACATGTTTCATCTGTTATATAACAGATTCAAAGTTGTAGGAACCACATTATTTTCCAAATAAACACGCAAAATGCAAGTTATAACTGATTAGTAGTAAAGTCTAGCAATAGGTCTTGACAAGCAAGTGTTGGCAGGTGAGCGTATTGCACATTGCTAGGAAGTCCAGCATGCACTGGCAGAAATATGTGTGTGTAATAACTTGTTTACAATACAATACTGTACAGTTACATGATGTGATATTGCTTCATCAAAATGTCAATGTTGGAAAAAACTCACAAATTTACAATAAATTATTAAATTTAAGATGTATCTATCATTTAAATATATTTTTGAAATGACGCAATTAAAAAGAAACTGTTAAAGAGTTAAAGAAAGTAGATTTCCAGGGAGGTGCTAAGTAATTTTTTTAAAAGAGGATGGTAGGTCAAATAAATATGGGGACCTCTGTTCTCCACTGAGAAAGTTATGCAAATACTTTTTTAAAAACAAGTTCACAGACTCTGAGTTTAAATCCCTTATTTAGAAACTGTTTGAAGATCTCCAGAATACCTACAAGTATGCAACTCATATCACTTTTGGGTAATTTCCATCATTGGAAGTTTTGTATTAAGTCAACCTGTGTGCAACTTGCAGACACTGTTCTTGGTTCTGTTCTCTGGGGTCAATCACGAATTTATTCCCTCTTTCACAGGAAAGCCCTTCTAATGCTTGAGTAGAGTTATGATACCCCAACCTTTACCAAGTCTTTTTGTGACAAGGGTGGAATACAGTGGGACCATCAACTTTCCTGATCTGGGCAGTAAGTCCCTTAAATATAACTTAACATTGTGCTTGATTTTGTGGCTGACATCACACCATAGACTCAGATTCAAACTGGAGAACACTAAAACCCCCCAAACTTTTCAGCTGTTTGGCTAATGATGGCCCCAGCCTACTGCATGTATAAAGTTTATTTTTTAAAATCTATTTTAAGACATTTATCTCTATTAAATTTCATACATTTAGACTTTATCCCAAGTTCCAATTCACTGAGATCTTTTTGGATCCCAACTCTCCCAATCAGTGTTATTTCTATTAATTTTTCATTATTAGCAAATCTTGTAAACATACCATCTATACCTTTATCTGATTCATTGATAAAATGTTAAGAAGCACAAAGAAAGCTAAGTACAAATCCTTGAGGCTCTCCAATAAAAACAGTCATTCAAGATGACATAAAACCATTCATGGACACTCTTAATGCCTGGTCACTCAACAACTATTGAATCTATCATATTAGACTACTGCCTAACCCACAATCCTCCACAATACAGAGTGTTCCAAAAGTCTGATTATAGTTTTAAAGTGTACTCAATGTCCTCTAGAAAAGCATGAGACACCTTGTCCCATGCTTTGCTGAAATCTGTGTAAACTACATCTTCACAAGTCCTCTGACCTACCAATGAAGTACCTCCAGCAACAAAAGGAATGAGTTGAGCCTGGGAAGACTTGTTCTTAATGAAGATATGATGGTTCTTTGTGATCTCTTCTTTTTAAAATAACTATCCTTCTAATAATGCATTCTAGAATTTTGATGTCATTCAAAAGTCAAGGTAAGGAACTCAGCATAAGACCTACTTCAATCCTTGGACTCTCTACAAACCACAAAAAGGTTAGTTTTCAGAGTAGGCCTTTAGTCTATTTACTCGAGGAAACAAATTACATTTCAGGACTTTTATTTATGAACTCTGAATGGATCCACCTGCATTTTCTACAGCAAAATGTTCTAGGTTCATGTGCATTTCTAAGGCACCAGACACTTTCATGGTGGTGTAGAGGGGCAAAGATTGGATTTGAGCCCCCTTCCCCCAAAAAGAAAAAAGGAACAATTTCATGAACCAAACTATTGCATAGCGTGCTTAAGAAGCAGATTTCATGTACATTTTTTAAAGCTTTTCAGAAATATTATCTGATACTTGATTTACTAGACTAACTTGCAAGCGAAAGCACCTTTCAAAGCTCTCCCTTAAAGCACATAAAACCCCACATGGGAAATAGACATTGGTGAGGGGATGAAGTGTCAGGATATACACAGAAATTCTGCAGAGTATCTTCAAAGCCACCCCTTGAAGACCACTTTTAAATATCATGCTTCTCACATACTTCTGTCATTGTAAGTAAATATATAGGAACCTCCTTTTAATGTTATGGAAAAATCATGAGACTTGGGACCTTTGAGTCCTCTGCTGGTCTGCCATTCACTTGTATTGTAAATGTGGATAAATCTCCTCCCCTCCCTCCCTTCTCTTGCCCTCTTTCCCCTCCCAGGATGAACATATCTGATTAATATGTCTGAATATGATCTGACCAACAGAATGAGTGAATCCATATATTAAAGAGCCATACTGATATAAATAGTATGATCTACCTCCCTCCCTACACACATATCTACCTATCTATATCTCCCTATGATTTGTAGTGAATCCAGGACTGAGGCAAATCTTGTACTGAGTTACCTAGAAGCTACTGGATTCTAGTCTATACTACTCTTTTGGAAGAACACAATGCCTTCCTTTGAAGCCATATAATTTCATGTGTTCATATGTCCTTGTGGAATAAGTATGAGGGAAAAAGAAAAGAAAATACATGCAAATCAGACATCTCTGACTCATAGATTTATGAGATTATTGCTGGATGCCATCAGTGTCGTGACTTGGTGGTAATAATAGCTCTGTCTACAGCATGCCAAAAAATCTGGTCAAAGGAGTGAGTATATATGGCTGGTGATACATGCTACAGTCAAAGAATTTTGCTTGTTTGTTTTTTGGTTAAAAAGTAGTTGACTCTCATTACCTTAACCTATACACATTGACTATTGATACACTATTACCTTCATTTGTTTCTTCATTTCCCCATTCCCTCCTCTTTTCTTCCCCTGTACCTATTTCCCCATTTGGCTCTTAGTCTGTTTCCCATTTTCAAAACTTTCTTGTAAGGAATACAAAACAAAAGAATGTACACTGAGCAAATATTCTGAAGAGAACTTTTCACTTCGAAGTAAGCATGACATACATATCAAGGGTGGTATCTCCATTTTATAGATGAAGAAACAGACACAGGAAAATGAAGTGAGTCATTCAGGTTCCTAGTCTCTGTGCAATGAGACCCCAAATAACGGCGCTGCATGGCCCAGAATACACAAATCAGAGCACTGCATGGCAGCTGCCTCTTTGCCTAACAATGACAGCGGTCCAAATGTGGAACTGGCAACTTTGGGAAACAATAGGATCTAGGGAGCTTCCAACTGGATGAGCGCTTGTCATATGGGCTGGAGAGGGGATTCTTCTTCAGGCATCTGATAGAAGAGAGCCTCTGAGGGGCCCTTCCCTTCAGAGAGTCTGTGGTAAGTACATCATTTAATATTTAATATCTTAAGAGGAAAATAATACCAGCATTGCAGCTGAAGTGAGAACATGGAGAATGAATGGGACACAGCATTTGGAAGAGAGCTTTAAAGCCTCCAATTTTACATTTTATTTGAGAGGCAATTATCTCTTTGGAATGTCTAAGAAGGGGTAGATGACAGAGGAAAGAAGCAGCGAGCTGAAGTAGAAAGAACACTGAACTGAGGGGGCAGGAGACCTGACTTCAAATACTGTCTCTGCCACTAACTCCTCATACTGGGCCTCAGTTTCTCCCTTTATAAAATGAGAGGGTTGGACTAAGTAGTTTCCAAGGCTTCTTCCAGCTAACTTTGTGATGCTATGATGCTAATTTACCAAGAGGCAGGCAAAAATGCACAGGAAGAATTGTCAGGGGAACGGGAGAACACAAGAAAGATGAAGGAGACTGCTCTGGTAGCAGTGCCATTGGAGAATGTACCTGTGTCTGTATCTCCTGACTTTATGGATTTCTCTCTCTAGTTTCCTCTAAGGAAAGGGAATCTAGGACTCATTTTTAGCGCTCTTCACATCACCACCATGCTTCATTAGATAATCTTGCCAATTGAGCAGCAAAGATGATCCAGGTTACCCAAAACAAACGCAGGCGAGACCCAGGAAAAACAACGTGTGATGTCTGCCTGGTTTGACTGAGTTTTTCCTAACTCAAATCACAAGCTACATTCTAGCAATTATTTTCCCACGTATGGGTTCATATTAACAAAATTACAATGTTAGCCTGTTTAAAAATAAGCTATGCAAAAGGGTATAACAAAACCGCAACACTGAATAATAAATTTCATTGATGTTTCAGATATTCTTAGTGGAGCAAGAAGTGACCATGCACTGGATTTCCATCATTTTGTTCAACAGTGCTTGCCAAAATAGATACCCTTGCCTGTCTCCCTCTTCAGCACTACATATTTCTTATTAGTCTGCAAACATATTTATGACATATCTTTGCCAAAGGGCAACTTCCATAGCAATGCTTTGGATCATAAGTATGTGTCACGTAAGCAAATTCTATAATATTGAGTCAAGCATTCTTCCTTTTCATTTGAACAAAAGCCTTTTCAGTTTATGGAATGGAAATGTTTATCAGACTCATTTCTGGGTGGGGCGGGGTAGAAATGCAGCAGAACCAGTAATATCATTTTTCATTCTCTTGGTGAAAATGTGGAATACTTGCTTAATGGGGAGTGTTCGATTCAGTTTAATAAGCACAGACTGAAGGACTGAATGCCTATGACATGGCAAAGGCTGAGGGGGCTACAAAGATAAGTACTCCTTCAGGGTTCCCCGGCTCTCAAGGCATTTATCCTCTTAAAAAGCACAGGTGTCAAACTCAAACAGAAATGGACCCCTGCAAGCTGCATACTGACTCAGAAAACCACAAACCAACAACATCTATGTTTTATTTTATTTTGTTTAATATTTGTCACTTACATTTGAGGTTGCTTCTGCAGCCCAGGAAGTTCTGCAGGACTGTTTCAGCATGATGTATATACAGAGGGCATGAGAGAGTATGTATGAACATGCATACTAAAGGTATTAAAATTTTGTTAGGGAAGTTTAAAGAAGACAAGGCTCTCTTTGAGCTGGAGAGGGATCAATGGAGGCTTCACTGAAGAGGTGAAGCATGAGCTAGGCCTTGAAGGATGGGAAGGACCTTAACGGGAAGAAATAGAGCAGAGGGCTCTTCAGAGACAGGCAAAAGCATGGAAGAAAGCAAGCATGGTGTATCTTTGTCTAAAGCACGGGGTATATGAGGCTGAGTAGCTCCAAATGGATCTACTCCAAATGAGGCTAGAAAAGTATGGGCTCAAAGAAAAAGTTTTAAATGCATCAATACAATGATTTTTTTAAAGACAATAATGATTAGCTGAATATTAAAATTCTGATTTTTATGTATACCTTACTTGTTTACATGAGTGCTTTGAAAGGGCTTCACATTCATTTTCTCATTGATTAAAGATCTCTGAAACATACCGGTTGTTGTGAACTTGGGCAAGTCACTGACCATCTCAGAGTTCAAAGGCAGCCCTCTAAGATGGAAAATTGAAGAGAAGATGGAGAGTGAAGCAGGAAGGAGCTTCCTTACCTGGCAGTTTCCGATCTTCAAAATGTACAGGACCAGTCCAGATCCCTATCATACTTCACATTTGATCCTCCCGATATGCATTTAATGAGGGCAAGATGTGTGGTATTATCCCCATTTACAAGGAAGGAATCTGGGGTTTAAGAGTGTTTAAATACTTGGCTAACAACTGCTAAAATTCCAGTCTCCTAACCTCTATCCAGAACATTCCCCTTTCTATGACAGTGCATCCTGAACTATTAAGTTACTCTAAAGCTGCTTACTTGTTCAGAAATCAATTTTGCTGGGTTTTTTCAACAAGTGATTTAAAAATATTTCTTTAAAAATACAATTCCAGAACTATATTAGAAATCTGAATATCCATCTTTTAAAACTACAAGTAGTCTTTGAAAATATCAGAAAATATAAAGTACAACAGTTGTCTTTTTACTTTTTCATAGAGATAAACTACTACTGATATACTTAGAGGCAACCATGACAAAATGGTTGTATTACAAAATGGTTGTAATACTTTACTGTATTACATAGCAACTTTAACAATGCTAAGAAACTTCGAAATTTACATTCAGGTACTCTATAGGAATCTGACAAAGCAAAGTTACTTGAACAAGTTCCTTTAGAATTTATAATCAACGCTGTCATCTGACTGATGGATAGATATGAATAAACATCTTTTCATTGAAGAAAATAAAAACAAAGTCATATGAATATAGGAATGGATGTGATTCATTTGAAATGCAAGTTAACATGTATCTTCACTCTTCCTCATATTTTTTTTAACAGAAGCTTTTATTTCCTCTTTATTTAACAGTAATGGATTATTCAATTTCAAACAGAACAGGCTCATGTCTATAAGAACAGTTTTACCTAATGCTCCAAGAGCTGGCAGACTTGGCCATCACCTTCAATGATTCAAGCAGCCAGTGGAAATAACTTCATCTAAGTTGATAAATCTGATATTCTGTACAACAAAAAGAGCCATGTAACATTGTCCTGAAATTTGTTAGTAGCTATTGTAAACACTGAATAAGTCTCAGAAATTTTGGGCCATTCATACTGATCAATGAATGAGCAAAGAAAGGAAAATCTTAAAAAGTCAACAATTTTGATGGGGTAGCTGGATTGTTTACTGTTTTGTGATATGATACTCTTAGCATTTTCATGCCCATTACTAAAGAAGTATTTCGTTCATTATCTCAAATATGAGAAATTAAAACCCACATCTGCCTCATCACCCCCTTTGAGGTTTTCATTCTAAAAACAAATCATTGGATTGCTTGGCATATGAAACCAAAGGGACCACAGCTAGGGAAGTGTAATTGTCAATTTGCTCTTCATAACAGAAAACTCCACTGTATGATTTTAGAGGAAGCCTACATTTAATCGACCGATAAACTAATACATAAACATAATAGATGGAACAAATGAAAGTCACCAACACTGCCATCTGTTTAAGTGCTCCACTGGGTGTCTGTGTGATAAAGAATTTTTTTTAAATATGGAGATTCTATCATATTCTAAGTGAAGCCCTAATCTACCTGGGTATTTTGGAGGTTGGATTAAGACTGTTCTTTCTGTTAATAAAAAAAAAGCATTGCTGACTGACTTTCTCTTGTTGTTCCTGATACTGTTCATATTTTTTCCAGGGGTATTCCTGTGTCATTTCTTTTGTTATACATAGAGACAATCTGACCATTTTAAAAGGAACAATCCAAGAGGGAAATGTCCCTAGGAGACATTTCAGGAAATACACTGTCAGTGGTACACCTGACTAAATTCCATGAGCAGTCCAAAGCTATGGCTACATGATACCAACCATCTGGACAAAGAGTGACAAATTCAGTTAATCATCTGGATTTTTGCCTATATAACATCAAACAGCTGGATAGCAGAAAACATCTGGGTGATTGATTCATCCAGATGCTTGGCAATGTATATTCAGACCCTGAATGTAATATATTTCTTTAGTATCATTCACTCTGAAATGGTGAATGGCTAACTTAGCCACCACCTGTTCTTTCTTTCAAATTCCAGGGAAATATGTTATTGTACTATTATTTTTTAGATGTCAATAGGTCACAGAGAGTTTATTATATTACACATTTCCATGGTTCTCATTGTTTTTTAAAAATTAGGTCTTGTCTTCTAAGTTATTAAAATGCTGGCAAATACCATTTTTGAATACTAGGAACCAAATCTATATAATATGAAATAAAACCGTTGTAACGACTATATAAGGAAGTATCAAGGGAAGCGTACGTTTTCATCTGACTCTAACCAACAAAATCTTTTTAATGAGTGCACATCTATTAAAAGAAGCCTCAAGATGCTGTAATTATTATTCATTTTCTGGAATTGTTTCTCCATGAAGCTTTATGCTTCTATGGGGATCTGAATGTTGATGTTTTGTGACGGCTGCATTGACTATTAAGAAGCGATTTGGCTGACATCGTGGGCCTTTTGTTGCCAGTTTTAATTGGATTGTTCATCAAGCAGCAACTCCCCGGTTAACTGCAAAAATTACAGGCCAACGTCAGTTTACAATAATGACTGTTTAATGATTTTCGACTGTCAGTATGCAAGCATCGTATGGATATATGCATGATTAGTTTCATACCCAGACCTGTAATTAAATAATTGAAGCCTAAAGTGAAGAGAATATCAAGCAGGAAGCCATTGTTAATAAAGATTCAGAAGCTAATCAAAATATTGATTAACAATTAAAAGTCAATATTTTGAGTTCATGTGGTATTAGTCCAGTTATGATGTCTTAGAAAAGATTTATATTAAATTTTCTTCCCACTAAATTTAAAGATATATTTTTTGACAGAGTAAGACTTTAAAATTTTCAGACAATAATTTATGTTTAGTCTCTGCCTATCAGCCTGTCAGAAAACTAAATTAACCATTAGTTAATTTTAAAGAAAATATTAAAGATTTTTTATTTTATGTTATACACTTATGTGTGAATAGGTCTGTATATAAACTATATATATTTAAAATATATGAAGTTTATCTAGTTCCTAAAGGGAAAATCTTGGTAAACTGCTAAACTTCTGGTCATTCTTTTCTTTTCTTTTTTTTTTGGAGGGGCAATTGGGGTTAAGTGACTTGCTCAAGGTCACACAGCTAGTAAGTGTTAAGTGTCTGAGGCCAGATTTGAACTCAGGTCCTCCTGATTCCAGGGCCAGTGCTTTATTCACTGTACTACCTAGCCTCCCCTCTGGTCATTATTTTCAATGATACTTTAGAGATGTTAAAAAAATTTCAAGCAAATTGTTAAAAGAATAGTACTCAGGCCCTTCTGACTCCAGTCCAGGGTCTTCACCACTCTGCCACATCCTCTGTTTACTTAGGGATTCCAAAGCTACAAATATTGAGAATACACTTAGGGAGGGCCAGAAAGTATTCTACTATGCTGTCACAGACTAAGCTTGGGGTTGGCCCTCAGCTTGGTTAGCCACAGGACTCACAATGAAATAGTTTCTAAAATTAAGCCCTCATGCTAGCTGACTGACTATGTGCAAAGCACAGGCTCAAAGAAAATGGGCAGTTGTGTTTACCTTGACCTCTAATGCTTCTTCACCCTTGATTACTAAAGACCTGTTTCCTTCCAGTTGTCACAGCCCACCTAAGCTAGCCACATTATACATTATATTCAACGACCAAGCGACTGACACCTGAGTTGTCTGAGCAAGGCCAAGTCCTTCAGAAGACAGGAATCCCAAAAGTTTACTCTTCTGGGTCCTATGCACAGTATATCTAGGCTCCACTGTAAGCTCTTTCCTTCAAAGGTGTGGCTCTTTCCTTCAAATATTACTCTCCATGGCATGTAATTCATAGTGAACAATTCCTCTCCATCAACCACTCAGAGTAGGCCCCAGCAACCAAGTCAGTGCCATTATCCAATCACATTTATGTCCCATATCATTCACTATAGTGAGTTTTGGCAGGACTTTCTCTATCCTAAAGGAGGATGTGACAGTGATTCAGCACTGTCCACAGATAGGATATATGAGGTGGAATTATCTAATAGGTCTATGCACAAATGGCAAACTTAAGTTCACCAAAAAGCAGTTCCTTTCAATTAAACAAAAGAACTTTCCTATCTCTTACTCATTCTCAAATCTTCCACAACATCCTGCAAAGAAAGCCCTTCCTATGAACAACTGAGATTTCTAATACTTGGCATGTTCTAGAGTGGGCTCATAGTTACCCTAAGCCTACAAGCAGAACTACTACAGGAGAAGAGGATGGCTTGGGAGCACTTCCAGAGCCCACTAAACGATCAGCCATTTAACTCATAGGCTAGAAGCCAGTAGAGTAAGGAATAAAAGACATGGCAACTAGTAGTCTCATGAGGAGGTATAGAAAATGGTTAGCCAAAACATACTTTGGATCAGGAACATATACAGCTTTAAGAAATTTATTTGGCACTTTGGGTAACATGGAAATGATGCCCACATAAGCACAAGGAATAACAACAATCATTCAGCTCTGCCATATGCCTCAAGAGAGGCATAAAATATGCAGAGGATGAACTCCTTGGAAAAAAGGAGATCTATTGGGAATAAAACACAAGATTTAAAAAACCCTCAGCACTATCCAAAATAGATCATAGTATCTGTAGTAGCAAAGAACTAGAAATGAAGTGGATGCATATCAGCTGGTGAGTGGCTGTACAGATTGTGGTAGATAAGTATAATAGAATATTATTATGCAATAAGAAATAGTACATATGAAGAATTCAACCATAGGCAGAGCTGTACAAACTAATGGAGAACAAAGTAAGTAGAAGTAAAAACACAAAAACAATGTATACGATTACTGCAAAATCATAAATGAAACAGACATTTAATAGATACCAAACTCTAAAATACCAAAAATAAAAACCTACTTAATAAAGGCCTTAGAGAATAGATACTGAAATATATTTCCTCCCCTTGACAGGAGGGCTACAGGAACTCAAAGACACAAGATAACCCTTTAACGGTGGATATTCTTCAAGGCTCTGTTCTGGCCCCTGCATTATTCTCTATATACTCTCACCTGATGACCTCTTCCATTCCAATGGGTTTAATTGTCATATCTCTGCAGATCTCTACATCCTGCTATCAGCTGTCTCCTGAGCTCTGTTTGTACACCTCCAGCTACCTACTAGACATTTCCAATTGGAAACCCTGTAGACATCTCAAAATCAGCAGGTCCAAAACAGAGGTTATTATCTTTGCTCCCTGACCACCGTCTGAACTTCCTGGTTACTGCAGAGGGCAATGTAAACCTTTCAGTCACTCAGATTAGAAACCACAGAGTAATCCTTGGCTCCTCAATCCCTAATCCCCACCTTACCCCCTCATATCCAATCAGTTGCTAAAATCTGGTCAATTATACTTCTATAGCATTGCTGCTAACATTCCCCTCTTTCTACTTACAAGGCCATCATTCTAGCTGAAGCCTTCGTCACCTTTCATCTGGATCATAGCAACTGCCTCCAAATTGGTCTTGTTTTCTCAAGTCTCTTCCCTCCCCAATTAGTCCTGCACATAACTGTCAAAATGATTTTCCTATAGTATGGGGTTGACTAAGTCACAGCTCTGCTCAATAAACTCTGGTGACTTTCTATTGTCTTTCAGATGAAATATAAGCTCCCCTGTTTGTCATTTAATAGCCTTCCCAGTTTAGCTCCAGTCTACCTTTCTAGTCAGCACACACAAGTCCCTTCACACATCCTACTTTCGAGTCAAAGACATCTTTTATTTCCAAGTCTTTGTATTGCCTGTTGCCCACCTGGAACAGAGACCTTCCTCTCCACCTCTCCAAATCCCTAGTTTCCTTTAAAGCTCAGCTCAGATATCACCTCCATCTTGTATGAGAATTACCCTCCCCCTCCCCATTACCTTTGATTTATTTTATATATACTTATATATGCACATGCGATACCCCCCAACAGAACATCAAGTCTTTGTGGGCAGGGGTTATTTCATGTTTATCCTGGCACATCATAGGTCCTCCGTAAATGCTCACTGACTGATCAAATACACAGGCAGACAAAGATTACTTTATTGGTTATTTCTGCTCAAGTCACAATACAAGATGTGTATATGTATAGGTATATATGTATGTGGAGGGACAGGAGGATAATTCAAAACAGACTGTGATGTCAAAAAACCCCAACAATGATAAAAGCAATTTCCCTCCCTCTCTTCAGTGTGAAAGGGTGACTGAGACAGAAAAAATGGGAGAATGATCTGACTCTATTCCAGATAATATGAAGGACTAAGGGGACCACAAAGGACGAGGGGTCACTGACAGGTGGAATAAGAAGGGGGTAAGGCACTGGTACTCAGAGCTTGTCGATTCCTCCTATTATATCATATTTAAAGCTCAAGCTTCCATGTCAGACGTCCATATTTCCATAAGCTCTCATTGAGGAATCTCATTAATTTATCTTTATGGTTCTATTCTCCAAGCTAACTGTTTAACTAAGAGGTTCTGTACTTGTAAGTTACTGACATTGGTTAAGTGGAAGTCTATTTGCATTTCCAGAAACATGCTTCAATGTTCTCCTTCCTGCATTTCACACCAGGGAGACCAGGCACAGCAAATGTTTTCATGCGGTGATGCCTCTGATTAAGGCAAGAGGCCTTAATTAGTCTTTAGATTAGAAGTATAAATAAAAGCACAATTAATGAAATTTCGACTTGATTTTCCCTCCTATGAGACAGAACGCAAACTCATTTTTGGTGAAATAAAAATAATAGTAGCTTTCGCTCATATATTACTTTACAGTTAACAGAGTATTCTGATTTTAAGTCATTCGATCCTCACAACAATATTATGAGATAAGGAAGGGCAGATATCATTATTCTCATTTGACAGATCAAGAAAGTGAAACTCTCAGGTAACACGTGACACTTCAGTCTGACTCTAGTGACTTTTTTGTGAACCATTGCTGTCACACTATTTATCCTCTGATTATGAATCTGGCTGGCTTTGTGAACACTGTCACGATTGGCCCTCAAGAACACCCGGCTAGCTGTGAGACTCTGGGCAGGTCAAGTCACTTCTCAGGGTCTCAGGATTTTCACCTGTAAAATGGAAATCAAAATATCCCCTACCTTACAAGGTTGCTCTGAGGCTCAAATGAGAAACAGTTATAAAGTACTTCATAAACTTTAAAGCATTGTATCATATTGTTAGTTACTGTGGAAGCCCACGGATACCTTGGATTCTTTTTTTTTTATTTAAAAAAATTTAAAAATATTTTTTCTTTTTTCTTTTCTCTTAATTTATTTAAAACATTTTTTGATACCTTGGCTTCTTAAAGCATTTTTCTACATTGGAAAGGAATGTGTGGGTGCCCATGTAGTTACAGTACAGGGAGAGCTATAACAGAGACAGACCCATTGAGGCAGAAGCCTACATCATGCCACAAAGCAACAGGCCCTATATTCCATGCCATGAAAGATGGCTCCCCCTGCATGCCAAAGTCCCACTAACTTCCAAAAGAAACCATGCACAGAAGCAATCAAGAGGATGAAGAGGGCAAGGTCAGCTCCCCCAGAGCTAGACTCAAAGACCAGCCTGAAATGGCACAATTGCTTTAAATTCAGGGCAGTCACATAGTTGGAATTGAGTAGTAGCTAACCATCCACTAGTGCTGGCCACATCTTTAAAGTGAATGGTTCAAGGGTCCATGGCAAGAAATACAATGGCCTATATATGAGTGACATGAATGGGTAGAATTTGGACAGAATTCAGAAAACCATGGTATCTTTGAGGAAAGTGAAGGGCCTTCATTCACTAAGATGAGCAGGAGTTTGTTAGCAGTGCAGAATAACATTCACATTGGATAAAAAGAAACCTAGCATATCTTAATTAACCGAAATTCATTGAGGAAAAACCAGTTTGAATTAGAGAAAGGTTCAAATTGTAGTTCCAAATAATAATAATAATGATAGCTCACATAAACGCAGGTTGCTTTTAAGTATACAAGCTAACAAGCCAAGCTAACGAAGAATTGCTCACTAAAGATCCCTAGAGAATCTGCTTTAATGGACAAAACCCAACTTCCAATTAAAATATCAATTATTTGCATTACCAGTGTGCTTCTAAAGTGCTTGAAAATGATTTGCTCCCTTAAGTAGGCTACGTAGGGCCCCTCAAATTGTGGTTACTGCTTTTCTTTTCACTCCTAGTCTGAAGGTTGTTTTAGTCAAATTCGAACCAAGTTAGCACAAATACCAAGTTAGGGTGATCCCAATCAGTGAGGATTCAAAACCAACCATAAGTCAGCTCCTTAAATGGTATATGGAGGGCATTCCCATTAAAAGAGAGAAAACTGATACAAAGGCATGAATACATGTTCTTCAGCGTAGACAGGAAACAGAAAACAAATGATATCCCACAGGAGAGACATGCTATTCTTAACTGAGATATCATTTTATTGTGGATCGTGACTTGATAAAATCTGAGTATACAAAAATATTTCCACAAGAGTGGTTACATTTATAACTGCATATTCATTATTTCACCAAGATACCTCTCTTGCTCCTTATCACCCCTCACCTGGCTGCATGGATTCTGGTAATGATGTACAATGGCTCTCATGCCTCTTAAAACTGTTTCATATTTATTTGAGCAATAAAGTTCCTTTTTCCTGCTTTGTTTGGGGGAATATACATTTCTAACGATTTGTCCAAGAAGAGGCAGTTTGGGAGGCACATTTCATGTTCTCAAATCTTTTGTTCTTTAGCTGTCTCTCCTTACAACAGTGTTTCTTTTTACCACGCTTCCCATGTGATTAATATTTGGCCATATTTATAGCTAGCAGGAATGAAGCTTTCTTCTTCCAATCTTATCTCTACTACTTCTAACATCATGTCAAAAATAATTATAACACTTCTAATACTTTCAATGCTTCCCACTAATGGAAGTTTTCTGTACTTTTTTCTTTATGTACAAATTTTCTATGCTCTGTGACTTCACTCTTTAAAAAAACAAACAAACCAGAAAGGGACTTGAGGTATTCTGAATTTCACCAACTAGTTGCTGTAATAATTACAAAAGGGAGTTTTAGGACTTGAGCTAGTGGTGAATTGTATCCAATGGGATGCAAATAAATCTGATTAGCAAACCCCATGTTATCCACTTGCTCTATAAAATGATGGCCCCCAAATCCTACAAAAATTAAATCACCTTTTCAAACTTTTCCCCAATGTTACATTTTTCAACTTAGCTTGCTTTGAAATATTTCAGATGAAAATTACTACTCTTTTAGGAATGAAGTGTCTTATATGAATAAATGAAAAGAGTACCTTTCATTTGGAAAGCATCGTCAAATCTGCCTATTAGAAATAGAATTCCTTCACAGTAAGACAGTCATACTAATAAAACTATTTGGTGCTTCAATCTGATTCTGAATTAAAAGACGGCAGAAGAATAGGTGGTACAAGTTCTCCTAGGTAGCTCAATTTGAAAAGAAACAATAACAAAAGAAAATGTCCAAGGGCTCTGATCTGTGATTTCTGTTTCTTTCACCCTGGTAATCGACTTTCAAGTAAGGTCAAACAGCACGGAGTCTAGAGTCATGGAGAAAAAACATTACCAGGCTACCATATTTTTCTTATCAATATGAAAATAATGGCAAAATTGCTCATATTCTTTTTTTGGATGGTAAATCATACAGCTGAAACAACTGACATCACTAGCTTAGAAGGCTGAATGTCATCTTTCCTGTTCATGATGTGATGTTTCATATCTAGGTCATAATCCACCTGTAGCTTGTTTTAATAAATGGTGTGAGGTGTTGGTCTAAACCAGTGCTTCTTTAACTGCAGGGCATGATTCCATATGGGGTCACGAAAAATTTGGCAACAGTAAAAGGTTTCTGAATGTGCATTTGGGGTTAATTCAAAATCACACACATAAGGAATCCGAGACGTTTCTTGCAGTGCTTGCCCATGTTGGCATCACACAGCTTCACTGCAGTCTTGGTTCTGAACACAATGCCCATGCAACACTGCTGAAACTCAAAAAGGAGTCGCAACCGGAAAAAGTTTAAGAAGTCCTTGTCTAAACCTACCTTCTGTTAGTCTACTTTACAGTTTTCCCAGCACATTTGTCACATCCCCCTCAGCTACTCAGGTCTCTGGGTTTATCGAACACTAGGTTATTAGGTTTGTTTACTTCTCTATGCTGTATGCCTAATGTATTCCCCTGATTGATTTCTCTATTTTTAATCAGTACCAAATCATTTTGATGATTACTCTTTAGAGTACCATTTGAGATCTGGTCCTCCCTTCCACCCCACTTTTTTATTATTTTCTTTGAGTTTCTAGACCTTCTTTTGTTCATCATAATTCATTACACTTCCCCCCCAGCCCCCACCCCAGCTCTACAAAGTAATCCTTTGGTAGTTTGACTGGTATTACACTAAGTAAGTAAATTAATTTATAGAGTATTTTCATTTTTATTACATTGGCTTGGACTACCCAAAATAATAAACCTTTTGAGTAGAACCAGGAGAACAATTTATGCCCTAACAACACTGTGAACATGAAAACTCTGACTTAAGAATTTTGATCCATTCAATGACCAATCATGATTCCAAAGGATCAATGATTAATAGTGCTACTCACCTTCTGACACAGAGGTGACAGAGTTAACATGGAGAATAAGATACACATTTCTGGACTTGGCCAATGTGGGAATTTGCTTTGCTTGACCATATATATTTCTTACAAGTGTTCTGTTTTTCCTTTCCTTTCTTTCTTTCTTTTTTTTGCTTTTTGGAGAGCAATTGGGGTTAAGTGACTTGCCCAAAATTACACAGCTAGTAAATGTGTCAAGTATCTGAGGCCAGATTTGAACTCCAGGGCCAGTGCTCTATTCACTGCGCCACCTAGCTGCGCCCCCCTTTCCTTTCTTTTTTTCTCCACTGTGAGAGGGTGGAAGTGGAAGAGAAAAAATTTCTCAATTGAAAAACAATTTAAAAAGCACCTAAATACTGGATATCAGCTTTAGGAACGAGGTGAGTTTACCTGGGGTTATCCTTCATTCCTGAACCCACCTCACTAACCCTTTCTTTTTTTGCCCCTTTGCACAGAGATTTTTCAACAGCCTCCTCTCTACCAGTGTCTCCTTTCTATCACCTCTATCAAAATCACAGTCAAAATTCAAGTTCTCTAGGACACATTTATCAATAAAACCCACACAATTCTGATTACTGAATTTCAATACCCTATAGGGTGTTTTTTTTCCAGGAAGTATTAGTTCACCATCCAAAAATTAGTACTAGCAGAATTACATATCTGCAGGAGTCCTTTATACTTGACCTTTAGGGTAAACTTAAGTACAAGAGGAATAGCACTGAGTGTCTTATGTTCAAATCCAATTTTCCTTCTCTTGACCTTAGCACAAAATGCCTAGGGCTGGTGGTGGAGCACCACTGCTGTTTCCTTTTGAGAATACGTAAGTACAAATTAGTTGTCAGTTGAATGATATGACAAGTCTTTGGTATTGTACACTTGAAGTACAATATTTTCGATTTCACATTTTACTCGACATCATAAAGGCAAAATAACACTTTTTCCCACATTCCATTGATTTTGGGATAATTTAAAAGAAATTATTTCAAAATTTTAAATATGCCTTTCTTCCCTTCCATTTTTATTGATCAGAGCACCAATATTTACATTTTCAAAGGGCTTCTTCAATTCGTATGTCTGTTCTGTTTTTCCAAGTACTCTGCAAGCTCCTTGACTAGACCATCTCCTTCCATGCACCTATGTAGTAGAGAGTTCACTGACCTGGAGGAGGTGAAGCAGGGGCCAACCTCACACAAGTTTAATCTCGGGCCTGAATTTTAACCTCTCTGAGTCTCTCTTTTTTAGTTTCAGGAATGGAGATAAAATCTCTATCCTGGTAGCATGGCAGGAGGAAGGAGCCACAAGGACTGAATGAGATATTGGCTATTGGAAATCCATTTTGAACTCTGAAGTGTTCTGCAAATGGATGGAATTTTTCTCATGAGGTCTAAGAGAGGCCTCCTCACTGAGGAGTCTGGGCAAATCTTGATCTCTGGAAATATAATATTTCTGCCTCATTATCCTTGAAATAATCTTAAAACCACTTTTGTGTTCCCCAAACTTCTTTCTATTAGCTCATTTTTTCTCACTGCAATGTGAACCTAGTATCAGTCTCATTTTATAGATGAGATAACTCATGAACAAAAGTACTCTAGATTCCTATGCTTCTTTCACAAGACTATACTATATTAACAGATGGAAAAGGCCTTAGGCACCCCTAAAACTCTCTATTATCTGACTCCCAGAAAACCAACCTCCCAGATTACTTAGACCCCCCCTGTGAGCTTGCTTAGTAGGGGCCTCCAAAGCCCTAGTCTCCTATGGAGAGAAAGAAAACAAAGTCTTTTCACATTTACATCACTTCTCCTTGTTTTCTGAAAATAGCACATCAACAAAACATCTCTTAGGCATTTAAGGGTGATTTCCCAGAAAGCACTGTGAGAACATTTATTAGGGAGACAAATAGTATACTACCAGAAGACAAGGTTTATAAAGGATCTTCTAGAGTCACCTTGCTGCTCTCTCTACAGAATTTGCTTCTCCGAGTTTTCTCCATAGAATATTAGAGACTAGGTCCTAGGCAGGGACTTCCTCAAGACATTGCCCAGCTCAGCCATACTGATCTAGGTCATCCTCAAACTGATGGTCATGGTTTCGAAAAACTTATCCTACTTTCCTACTCCTTCCCCAGTTCCCAAGGAAAAACAAATCTACTCATGTGGGTCCCAAAGCTCGCTTCCAGATAAAGGCAGACACATGAGAAGTGGTTGAAGTTTGAAGTTTCTCTGAATATACAATTTCTGTGAAGAGTCTCCTAAGACTGTACTCACTGTAGAATTTTTGGTAGTTACTTCTCTTTTCATAATTCATTTTGCAAATGGATGTCAAGAGCAATGGGAGTTGAGCAGAGGGAGATGGGAGAACACAAGCTCAGAGCATGCCTAATTATCTGTCAGAGTATGCATGCATATATTTGCTCTCTATTTGGACACCTACTGAGGAGGTAGGAGGTGTGGCAATAGCTATAAGCTTGGTGATTGAGAAGGTTAATTACATGCTTATTTACAGCTATTATATTTAAGTCAGCACAGTATTTAATGCCATTCTAGTCCTTGTGATGTACTCTTTGTCTCAGAAGATTCAGAAGTCCCTTTATAGCGTACTCAGAGAAAGAGGGGGCTTTGACACGAAGCACCCATGGTTCACATTTGACACTGTTACTACAGTGCCACATGCTGTTCAAACTTGTTTACACTTTTGTACATTGCGTGAGCAACATAATATCACAGTTGGTGCTTAAGAAATGTGTGATAAATCAAATTTCACAAAAAGACAAATATACACATATACCAAACTGCCATGAAGCTGGAAATCCTTCATTGTGTATGTACATAATGTAAAACCTAACAATTTAAATTAAATAAAGTATCCATGCTAAAGATTCCCATAGGTGATTATGTAGATAAAAAAAAGAAGAGCAGATCCTCTCCCTTCCTTTTCCCCTCTTCCACCAAGATTATCTTTTTTTTCTATTCTGAACTTAACAAACAATGAAAGTGATCATTTCCATATTAAAAAACCCCAGAAAACAGGGGTTGTATATGAAATCATGCATCTTATTAACAGCTTTTAAGTTTACCTCCCTCTGATCTCTTTTGTGTATTTTCTTAAAATGCTTTCTTAATACACTTTTCTTTCTTCTCTTTTTTTGTACTACTATCTATAACAAGCCCTCTTCTTTCCCTTGATACAATACTCTCACTCCAGTTCTACCCCTCTGAACAAATTAGCATAGGCATTCAAAACACATTGGCCCCATTCAAACACGTATCTCTCATTCTGCATCTCTAGTCCATGGCCCTGCTTTCAAGAAGTAGGGATTGTGCTTCATAATTGGTCCTCTGGATTCATGGTTAAGTCACTGCAATTCATTCAAGTTCTTAAGTCTTTCAAAGTTGTTTTTCTTTATAATATTATTATATTAACTATTACCTTGGTTTTACTCATCTAACTCTGCTTCAATTCATCCCAGTCTTCCCAGGTTTCTCTGAATCTGATGCTTGACATTTTATGTGATTCAATAATATTCTATTACAAACACATACCATAATTTGTTCAGCCATTTCACAACTGACAGCACCCCTTTCACTTCCAGTTCTTTACTACAACAGAAGTGCTTTGATAATATTATTGTCCATATGCGTCTTCCTTTCCCATTTTCCTTTTATATGTTTCTATTATTTGATCTACCAATTATTTTGGATTAAATTATTGACCTCAATTTAAGTTTAATTCCTTTCTTCAAAAGTCCTTTGTGGTGAGTTAATGATGTGGTTACTATTTTTTTATTTTTCACATTTTATTTATGAGACTTTTATACACTAGCTGATAGTCAATATTTGTAAAGGTACCATGCACACCTGAGATGTATGTATATTCTTTCCCATTCCTATTCTATAATTGCCAAAGATCGATCATACATAACTTTTCATGCTCTATTTCTGTCCTTGATTTCTTTCTTGTATATCTTTCTGTTGGATTTATCCAGTTTAGAAGAAGTATGACAAAGTCCTCAACAATTATAGTGTTGCTGTTTACTTTCCCTTGTAATTTAGCTTTTCCTTTACCTAGCTGCTATGCCATTTGGTTCAATTATATTAAGTACTGATATTATTGTCTATGGTGCCTTTAAGCATAATAAAGTTTCCTTGTTTATCTCTTTTAATGGATGTCTATGTTTGTTTCCTCATATGAGGTCCTGATGACTATACCCCAGTTCTTTTGAGTTCTCTTGAAATATAATAAATTCTGTTCCATAGTCTCGTTTTCCTGCAACTCTGTATGTATATTATGTTTCAAGCATTTCATATAAACTTCTCATTGTTGGAGTCTTCCTTCTAATCCATCCAACTTCATTCCACTCATATTTACAGCTATACTTTCTAACTATGCATTGACCACCATCATATCCTCTTATACTTTTTCCCTCTTTCTCCCTCCACCCACTTCTTTTACAAAGGAGATAGTGAAAGATGGAGAATATGATCAGCACTAGTGACTTGTAACTGAGGTGATTTATGTTCACTTTGGGGCAGCTAGGTGGTACAGTGGAGCACTGGGCTAGGAATCAGAAAGATTCATCTTTGTGAATTCAAACCGAGTCTCAGACACTCACTAGCTGTGTGACCCTAGGCAAGCCACTACACCCCATTTGCCTCACTTCCTCATCTGACAAATGAGCTAAAGAAGGAAATGGCAAACTTCTTCCAGTATCTTTGCCAAGAAAACCCTAAATGGGGTCACAAAGACTGGCACACGAATGAAATGAGCAAATAACAAAAATAACAAATACTCACTTTACTGGTCCTCCTCTCTTTCTTTTACTCAGACCTTATCACTAATTCATATACTTCATTTCTTCCCTTTTAATACTTAGTTTAACCTTCCCATAGTTTAAGATTTTTTTTCTTGTAACTATTTGATTCCTGACTCTATTCTCCCTTATAATCTCTCTTTCCTCTTTCCATACCCACTCTCCATTTTCATACTGACTTTCGTGTATTACAACACTAAACTGTGTGTGCATATGAGTGTTCAATATTCCTTTGGATATTTTCACTCAGACAAAAGTGAAGTTTATGTGTTACCCATTCCTCTCCCTTACCAACCCCTCTTCACATCTTTATACCTTCCTGTAACTCTAATAATATCCTAAGATACAATACACTCTTCACGTCTTTTCTACTACTGTACATTCACTCTTCTTTCCCTTTTCTTTTCACTTGTAAGACCATAAAAACAAACAAAAAAAACCCCACCCCAATCCCTTCATTTGTCTTAACTCCCTCTAGAAGGCAAAGAAAAGAAAAAAACAGGGAGGGGATGGTTTATCAAACCAATTTAAAAATTTTCCCAAAGGATATTCATTTCCTATAGTTCTTATAAAGTAACTTACTACAGAAACATAAAACTGTTTTTCTTTTCCCTAAAATTGCCAATTGAAAATGGGTCTATAGTACTTTTACTTGAAAACATCAGCAATTTCACTCAATAAAATATGCTACTTTATCACTGAAATGAAAACATTGTACACCCAATCCCATTCTCCATTTTAATTCAGTGCAAGATTTGTCATTACATGTAGTACTAATGGCCATGCAGAACCATGGTGGGAGGAACTGAAATATCTAAGGTCAATAGTATAGTATTGATCTAAGATCTATTATATTGTGGAACTAGATAGTCTGATTACCACTTCATCTCAATTTATAAAGAGTGAGGGTACAGCCAAAATGTGATCATAACCCCAGGCCTGGAATATTTTCTCTCTTCACCTTCTCTTTAAATCTTAGCATTATTCAAGACTCAGGTAAGGGCTAACTCTAATGGGATTTCCAACCTCCTGAATGTTAGTTTTCTCTCCTGCCTCAAATTCCCTTGTATTTCCATAGTCAGTGCAAGTTTTACCCCACAGGAGAAGAGCAGAACCTCAAACCACAACTGCATCATGTTTTTCTTTTTAACCTCAAAGCTTTGCACAGTAGGTGCTTAAAAAATGGTTTGCTGAATTGAAGTTAAACATCTGGAATTAGTTTTGTATCAGCAGTTAATGATGTTAGAGAAAAACTACTCCAGTCATTCCTATTATAATGGGATTTGTGGTGGAGCTGAGTCCAGTTTAAAGGAGCATTTGTCTACGGTCCCTTTCCTTCCAGTTCCTTCCTCCCACCTCAGCTTCTGATCTTTGGCCCATGAACTGTGTGGGAGGCAGCCAGATGCCCTCATAGGTATGAGCTATATCCTAAAGGGCATTCACACCGGCACCATTTTGAGAAACTCTACTCCTGCTCCACAAAAGTCTTGCTTTAGTAACCTAGGAATAGGGAATGATATGTTCTGCGAGGCAAAGGCCCACTGAGGCTGGCCTAATATTATTTCCTTGTTTTTTTGAGGGTAGATAGAAAGATGTTATTTCACTTTTCTTTGATATATGTTCTCACAAAACCCAGTATTTTTTCCTTCTAAGCCTCATCTTTTGCTCCCTAAGATGGCACACTGCATACCGTATTTCTGTTCATATCCTTGTTCTATTACTTATTAACTGTGTGGCACATAGTTTCACCTGAGCCTCAGCTTCCCTATTTGTAAAATGGAGATAATATTTATGCTACCAGGAAGTGCCTGAGAAACATCAGCTCTTATTTTGTTTGTCATCAAGATTCCAAATTCTACAAACTATATGAGGAAACAGAGCCTAAAAGCTACCATTGACAACAGACCACTATACAACAAGCCTTCAGTCTGAGTTTGGCTGAGACTTTCATTAGGTACCACTGCTGCTGGATTCTAGCACATCTCATTGTCAGACCTTAGGATGTTGCATTTATGCACTTACAGTGTGTTCTGCTTTGAAAGGGCTTTTATCTGATCATTTCAGGATACTAAGTCATTCAGGGAAAGTCTAAAACTACAAAAGGCTTCTCTTTTAAACTCCTTTCAAATGCAGTTATTTCCTCCAAATGGAATAAAGAACAGTTCTTCTCAGATAACTTTTTGCTAAATAGAGAGACTAAATTGAAACTTTTTGCTAAATAGAGACACTAAATTGAGGAGTTATTGGAAAAGATGAAACATGGAAGCCTCTTCAGACCAAGAGGTCAATCTCAATTAGACAAAGAAAAAATAACTTGGATGAGTGAAAGCAAGTTGTTTTCCTATCCTTCAACAGGTACAGGAGAAAAGCTGAGCAGTAGAAAACTAGAAAGCTAATTGTGAATGTTAACAGTTAAAGCGTAAATACTACACTGTCCATAATTCATTACTATGTAAGCCAGAACCTGAGAAGTGGGATGGAATTATGGACAGAGGCAACCTGGGAGTCAAAGCCCTACTCTGATGCCTATGAAGGTTGTGTACTCAGACTCACCTCATCCCACAGTACTCCCACACAGCTCTCCCAAGCTTAACTGCAGAATAAATGCTGATCTTTGGGAGAGGGAGCTTTTGCCTGAAGAGTTCCCTATAGTAAAATTATGGATCTGTACCCAATACATCCATGCATACCATACACATATACACATATTTTATTTAGTCATTTTTTTCAGTCATGTCCAACTTTTTGTGTCTCCTTTGGGGTTTTCTTGGCAAAGTTACTGGAGTGGTTTGCCATTTGCTTCTCCAGCTCATTTTACAGGTGAGGAAACTGAGGCAAGCACGGTGAAGTGACTTGCCCAGAGTCATATAGCTAGTAAATGTCTGAGGTCAAATTTGAACTCAGCAAGATGAGCCTTCCTGAATTCAGGCCCAGCACTTTATCTAATAATGTGTCCCTCCACCCTACAATGAATTAGTAGTTAAATCCCAATACCAGTTATTGCCATTAACAAAGAAAAATTAGCAAATGAGTGACTCAGTATTGGGAAGGATAACATGAGCCATTTCCAAATAGCCTTACTTGAATTTCACAACAAGAGCTCAGGTTCAGTTAAATATAAAAATGAAAACATATCATCATGTACTAAGAGCCACTGATACTTTAAAGTAAACTATGTGATTTAATAATAAATGATTTATAAATACAGAGATCCTAATTTTTAAAATGACTTTTCTTCCAGCTGTGTGCAGAGGTTGTGTTCAGATATAACATCTTTAGCGATAACATATCTTTATATGAATATACATTATATATATGTATGTATATACACACAATAATTAGCTGTGTTTGTTTACATGCAGCAAAAAGATGAGTGCTGAGACCAGCTTAGGTTGAGGGAATAACCTCCCCTATTGTAAAGTAGCATCACTTTTTCTTTAAAAAAAGATTTGTTTCTATTGATTTATGTGTCTTTATGTCACAATCATTTCTGAGGAAGGGAAAAAAATTTGCTATCCCTCTAGACTGAACCATCTCTTGTGACAAAAGGTGATGATTTAAGCAGAAACATCTTATACAGTGACCGTATCAGACGGTGCATAGAATATTTCATCCCAGTTGTCCCTCACTTCTGCCAGGAGGAGGTTCATTATCTGCTCTCTGAAGACCTTTGCTGGATTTTCAGTCACTCAGTTTGACTTGCTTTCAGTGATCTTATCTTGCTGTAGTCATTATGTGGATTGTTCTTCTGATTCTGCCTGTTTTGTTCTACTTTATAAAAACCTCATTTCCTCTGAATTATTTTGATTCATCCTTGCTTACTACGCATTATGATGTTATATTCATATACCATAAACTCTTCAATAATTCTCTAATCAACAGATACTCCTTTGGTGTCTAGTTTTCTCCTACTACCACAAAATGTTCTAGTATGAATATCTTTGTTTATGTTGGCCTTTTTTGGTTTTACAATTCCTCGTGGTGTGTGCCCAGCTGCAGGATGGTTGAAACAAAGGATATAGGGGGTTCTGTCACTCCTTTTCAACAATTCCAAAAAAAAACAAAGAATTGTTATACCTTGGCCCAATACCTTTTTTGTTCAGTGTCTGTTAGTTGGATGAATTCACTAAAGCATGTGCACATGTCCATCTTTTTGCAAGTCTATTTGGCTATATAACACTTCATTAGGGAATTAATTAAAAATCTTTTATTCTGTGAAGCATCCAAACAATATCATACATAAAAGAGAAACAATTCAGTCAAAGAATGATGGAGTTTAATTTTCTTCTTTTCTTAATATGTCAGGACAAATACCCCCCCCACCCCTTCTTTTCCATTACCTCATCCTAAGAAGTTTTTCAAATCAAACCCATACTCACACTCATGCTGTCACTGATAATAGATCTTGTGTCAAAGAAAAAGAGCATAAAGGACCTGATAATAAGTGCAATTATCAAACATCAAAAATGGTAGATCAAAGTAGATTTCCTCACTCTTCTCTGTACAAGCACTTCCCGGAATTTCACTATTCATGTCATAAGGCCCTGACAGGCTATATTAACTTTCTCTATTATGATAGTAATGGGATTGGCAAACTTCAGCAGGAGGCTGAAAGAAGTACACTCATTATTAGTGACTTACTTCATTTACTTTCTGTTTATATAAATGAATGTTTTTTTTTAAACCTTATGAGGAGGTGGAATCCTTCGGATGGATAACCCTCTTTTGAAGGACAAAATCAGAAAAGGAATTCATTTTGTCCTAGAAAGTGTAGCAGGTCTTCTCTTAAAGAAATAGACAACTGACAGCTCTGTGTAGACCTGACTTATATCCCCTCCCCCCAAAAAAAACCCTGGAGAAATTTCAAAATTTGCCAGCCTGAGTTGCCATAGAAAAGTTTCAAGTGGCTTAATTTCCTTCTACTTTCTCTGATCCTCAGTTTCCTACTCATTCTATAAAAGCAGAACCCCTTGCTGCACTGACTGATTCCTATAGATACAGTACCTATAGCCTAGAAGCTTATGTTACACCATTTTCCTCTTAGGTCCTGACTATACATCTGAAGTGAAGCAGAAAATGAGTAATTATTCATGTCTTTTTAACCTCAATTCCACATTTATAAGAAACATCCAGTGAGATCAACACAATGACCAATCACAATTCCAAAGGACTCATGATGAAACAAACATGCTATCCAGCTCCAGACAGAGAGCTTGATGGACTCTGTTTACAGAATGATGCATATTTTCTCTTTCTTTTCTTTCCCCTCCCTCCTTCCCTTCCTACGCCATCTCTTTCTTAGTTTCACATGATTATACATATTTGTAAATGTTTTTTCTTCCCTTCTCAATGGATGTGGGAGGGGGAAGGGAAGAAGAGAATTGAGAACTGAAAGTAAAATAAAATTGAATTTTAAAAAGGAAAACAGAGTCTGATTTGTCTGGGTCACTTTGTAGCCACACATCTTGACAACTAGGAGAAGAAAAAATTCCTGGCTTCTTCAGAGGTCTTCTATCACTAGCTACAAGTAACAAGGAATTTCTTAATAGTTATCAATCTTTCTCAAGGCAGATACTGTAATTGATGGAGAGTTGCATTCTTATTCTCATTTCACCAGAGGAAAAGAAGAGGGAAACCTAACAAGCAGCAGCAACAACAATCGACATTTAAAAAGCTCTTTAAGGTTTTCCAAGTGTTTTATGTATTCACCAAAGTCAGCTGGAATGGCAGACTCCCCTGAGAAAGTCCAAGGGAGGTTGGTAACCAAAGCCTACACTTTGGAAATCAATTGCAGTAGTGGAAGTAATCAGTGCAGGATATATGTGGTAGAGGTACTCAGAATGGGACACCTTAAGACTTTGAGATCCCAAGCATTCCACTGTAAGATATCAGAGAAGTTCCTGAAGAGCCAACATTATGAATGATAAAGATGGTGGGGGAGAAGAGCACAGGACCCCAGGTGACCTGGGATAAAACAAAGAAGGTCCAACCACTCCACCCAAAAGCCCAGCAGGAGGTAGAGATTGGCCCACTGGCCCTAGCAAACAGCCTCAATTCAGGAACTGCTGCTGGAGAGATGAGTAAACCAAAACCAAAACCAAACAAAACCAATGATCACTATAAGTTATTGTTACAAAGATACAAAAAAAGTCCAACCTAGGAGGAAAAAAATAACATGCTAATAACTACAAGCAGAGACAAAAGAAAAAATGGATTTTCTTTAAGACTATGTGAATATCTAGAAGAAATGAAGCAAGAGATATAAAATGCAACAAAATCTCTGGAGGAAACACTTGGAAGGTGAGTAAGTAGTTTAGAAGAGAAAGGGAGTAAACCCTATCCAACTAATGAATTCCTGAATATTAGAATAGATGAAACAGAAATCAAAGAAACTTCATGAGTCAACAAGAAATATTAGAACAAAATAAAAAAGACCACAAAATAGAAGAAAATGTAAGATATCTATTATCAGTAACAGTTGACCTAGAAAACAGATTAAAAAGAGGTAATTTAAGAATCACCATACACCTTGAAAACCATGATTTTAAAAAATTATTGAGGGAATTAAATAAGAAAAACAGAGGACTTGGGGGTGAACTGATTCTTTTCTAAGCCTGTGTAGAAAGGATGATGAAAGGAATACACTGGTTCAAAGTGGAGAAAAATAGGTGTTGAATTTGCTGTTTCTCAGAATTGGGGTCCCTGAGAAAATTATACAAACTTGAAGGACTGGGGGTGGCTGACACAGGCACACATCAGGTGAACACACCTCACTTATCTGAACCAAAGGACGGATCTCTCACACACACACACACACACACACCTCTCACACTATACTCAACATGGGGCAGGTGAATGAGGAGGGAGGGTAATATAGGGGAGGAAGTAGTTACAAGCACAACCTTCCTTATCTCAAAGGGGAGAGTAAAAGAAAAGATCTGGAAAGTAAGGGATGCCCATCAGATGAGGAATGGATGAAAAAATTGTGGTATATGAACATAATGAGCTGTTATCATGCAGTAAGTCAGTGGCTCTCAATCTTCCTAATGCCACGACCCTTTATACTTGTATGTGGGCATATCTGCATGTGGGTGGACCTGCCTGGAGACGGATAGAGGAGTGGTGTCTTGGTTCCTAAGACCATCGGAAATATGTGTTTTCTGATGGTCTTAGGCGACCCCTGTGACCCCGTGAAAGGGTCAGTTGACCCCCAAAGGGGTCGCAACCCACAGGTTGAGAACCACTGCAATAAGTGATGAAAGAGATGATTTCATAGAATCCTGAAAAAAATACGAACTGATACAGAGTGAAGTGAGCTGAACTAGAAACAATTTATACAAATTCAAATATTTCACCAATGACAAATTATCTACCTACTGTGGACATGCACATTTTTGGACGTGGCTACTACATGGATTTGTTTTGCTTGACTATACCTGTTACAAGGGTATTTTTGTCTTTTTTCTTTTTGTTTTTTCATAGGGGCTATGTGAAGGGAATAGTGGGGGGGGGTGTCGAATGGTACCGTGAAGGTAATGCCAAAAACTAAAAGAAAAGGAAAACAGGGGGTCATCAAAATACTTTTAAAAAGTGCACAGAGAACAGAAAGTTCCTAAGGTAGTAGAGATGAATAGGATAGTTTTGAAAAATTGATTTTATTATATACTTTAAAAAAGCAAGTAGCAACTCAGAACTTTATTTGTAATACTTTTAATGTAGTCTATTTTGTATACAGAAATGCTCACTTTTGGTGTTAAGTTAAAGAGAAAAAAGAAAAATTTGACAAACCATTTAATCATTAAACTCCCCCCCCAAATAAATGCAAGTCATTATATTACATATTATATATTATATATATTATATATTATTATATATTATATATTATATATTATATTTTACTTGAGCTTCACAAGCACCCCAAGAGGCAGATACTGCAAATATGATCACCTCCACTTTATTTCAGAGGAAACAGACTAAGAGTTTAACTAGCTTGTACACACACCCAGTAAGTGTCAAAGACGGGACTGAATGTGTGGATTAGCCTGTTAGCATAATTTACTTTTCCCCCCATGGGCAGTATGACTCAAATCCTGGCAACAGCTGCTTGGGTTGATAATCACAATGATACTTAGAAGTGATTTTCTAGAATTAAATTTGGTAGGTATGAAAATAATTTTCTAGCATTTTTCTCACGGGAGAAAATGTGGAAGCAGAGTTTGGGTTGGTAGGCCTCATTAATAAATGAGCAACACTGCTTCTTGCTCCTTTGATAACCAGTAATTGTGACTCTTGGCATTGGCTTTGGGAGCTTTTGAAAGGGCAAAGTCTAAGGAAAATGAAAGGCAAACAAAGAAAAATTATAAGAAGTGGTCCCGAAAGCAGATCCTTTAATATCTGAGGACAATCTTTACCATTATTCTTAGTGTATTCCACATAAAACTCTCTGAAGATATGGAACGAAAATTAGAAAAATAAGACTTTCAGTGGTGCATGTGAAAACAATTAAGAGAAGCTTGTTGTTCCTTTTAAATCTAAGCTTAAGTTTGATAGTAATAGACAAGGGGCTCTAGAAATGCTATAGATGTTATACCATCTTACAACTGTACAGTGCTAAAAACAAGGCATAAGTTCATTCAGAAGAAAAGAAAGTGAATGAAACAACTATGTATTCAAACTCATGTGGACGTTTTGAATTCAAAATCCAGAGAGGTTAGAAATTCTTACTTGATTACTATCAGAGGAAAATTGACAGTAAAAGGTAACAGCAGTTTTGTACTATATCATTCAAATATTTGCTAAATGGATATGTGTGTAGGACACTGTGCTATCTGTGGAGGAGACAGAAAGTTTAGCTCAGATGGGGTCAAGGCTTATCCTTACCTTACTTGGAATGCTTGGCCTCTAAACCTGAGAGACTAAAAATGAGATTTTGTTGTTTAAAGCAACCATTGTATTACAATAGTTAAGTCTAGATCCTTAGATAACGATAGTTGATCTCAGAAACTATGATGGAAAAGGAGTCAATTTAATTTATAACACTGCATTTTAGACCTGGAAGAAATCCAGAGAATTTATTTGATCTACAGTTCTCTTCAGAACGCATTACAACTCTAGAATCATTAAATTGAATGGGATTGTGAAATTCTCTAGCCCATGCCCCTGTAATCAGGAAAAGGAATATTTAAAGAAATGATTAGTTGGTCATCCTCTTTGTGAAGATCTCTAGGGAAGCTTCTATCATAATTCTTTGGGATTAGCTTTCTTATCTTGGATATTTCTGTGGGAGTGGAAGGTTACTCAATGTATGGTGTTGCTTGCGGTAATACAGTTATAAGAATATCTGGATAAGTATTTAAAGAGTTCCAATTCTAGAATTCCATTTCTGAGGTCTCCTGTTTCCCTGATGATTACAGGCTTCCAGGGAAAGTAGGATAACTTAATTTTTGCTTAAAACAAAGTAAAATATTGTTTTTCCCATAGAGCTAGTCCAGCAGTAATGGTGGCCATACCCAGAGGAAAATATATTCGTAGAGCCCTGATAAAGTTCTCTGGTGACTTCACAGTCCTACAGACTTTTTCCCCCCAAACCCTCAGGGTCCTATTACTATACACATAAATGAAGTATTGAACCTCAAAATAGTACAGGGAGAAAAAGAGAGGTTTCTGGGTATCATGTCATTTAATTATCAACAATATTGCTGGAGATGGGAGAAAAACAAACTATAGGAGTCACTAACACTGGAAGACTTTCAATGGTCCCATGTAAACATGGTAAGAGGATTCTTTAAAAGTAGACTGACTAAAAGATGAATATATAGATTTTATCCCACATCACTAATTGAGCCCAATGCAAACTATAAGAAATGGTTATTCATTAACCTCCGGCAAGTAATCTATAGAGTCTCATAACAAAATATCAAAGAAACTCACTGAAAAAATAATTCCTCTCTACCCACTCTTACAGAATACAAGTGAATAACAGTTTGAAACCCTATTATAATTAAAACTAAAAATCATCCCAAATGCTTGGCAGGAACCTAAGGATACATATATATGTATGAATATATACATATACACATATATAAACATATTTGTATATATACATGTATATACTAAAAAAACTTACATTTAATACAGTTGTGCTTCACAGCAATTTAGTTTTTGCTAGAAATTCTAATTGTACTATTTACATGTTAATGAACAACACCTGGACCCAGCTGGGTAGAAAGAAGCTGGCAGGCTTGCCCCCTCCCCCTTTACCTCCCTATGTAATTTGGGAAAGGTAGCTGTGCCAAGAATAAGGCATCCATAAATGGTAGGACAAGACAAAATCAGTTCACTCTTTTCACTATTCCCCAAGGATTATTTATAAAGGATCTGTTGTAAAGAAAACAATATCATCTGTAACACCTATTGGCTATTTATCGTCATTAAATTCTCTCAGTAAGGACAAGGGAAGGTGCCTAATCAAAGTTCTAAGGGGCCTCCTATAATAAGAGTCCATTTTCTAACTTAATCTTTTTAAAAATGATTTCCCTTTGAGGTAATCTAAAGTCTATAATTTGAATATATTAATTTCCTGATTTTCTGTCTGATGACGTTAGGAAATACTCCATTTGTGATTCAGGATTTCTGAACTCAATTGAGTTATTCAAAAGGAATTCAGAATTACTATGATTTTGGGGAGGCACAAAACGACTCTTGCTAAAGTTTGGGATCCAATCACTTGTCAAGAAATCTACACAAGGAATTGATCCAGCCACTCTGGAGAGCAATCTGGAACTATGCCCAAAGAACTATAAAAATGTGCATACCCTTTGACCTAATAATACCACTTCTAGGGCTATCTCCCAAAGAGATCATAAAAATGGGAAATGCACCCACATGCACAACAATATTTATAGCAGCTCTTTTTGTGGTGGCAAAGAATTGGAAATTGAGGGGATGTCCATCAAAGGGGTAATGGCTGAACAAGCTGTGGTATATGAATGTAATGGAACACTATTGTGCTATAAGAAATGATAAGCAGGCAGATTTCAGAAAAACCTAGAAAGGCTTGAATGAACTGATGCTGAGTGAAGTGAGCAAAACCAGGGGAACACTGTACACAGTAACAGCCACAGTGTGCAATGACTGACTTTAATTGACTTAGCTCTTCTTAGCAATGCAAGGACCTAAAACAATTCCAAAGGACACATGATGGAAAATGCCATCCATGTACAGAGAAAGAAATATGAAGTCTGAATACAGATCAAAGCACACTATTTGACTATTTGCCCTCTTTTTTTTGTTTTTTCTTTCTTACCATTCCTCCCATTCATTCTGATTCTTCTGTACATGACTAATTGTGAAAATATGTTTATAAAAAGAAGGTATATATATATATATATATATATATATATATATATATATATATATATATAT
>CM053582.1:18743509-18762447 GCA_028627135.1 Pseudochirops cupreus
GAAATCCACACAAAGTGTATCCTTTGATCCAGCAATACCACTAAGAAATCTACATAAGAAGGGCCTGGCAAAAGATGCAGATATACCAGAAGCAAATGCTAAGTGCTTCAAATGATATATGGACCCAGAACTATGCCAAAGAAACTAAAAGAAAGCTCTCTAAAACTACCATTTTCAAGCACAATAAAACCCTATTAATTCATATAGATAAGAAATAGGTAAGTATGTCTTTAAAAATATTTCCTAAATTCAGGCTTTTTACTAACTCAGAATAACCTTCCATATTTTCACATATTTCTCAGATTTTGAGACTTTAACATTTACTCCATTAAAAAAAGACAGGGCCTATGGTTTAAGGAACTCCTAATGAAGAAATTTATTCTACCATGGCAGATAAGTACCTGCTTGACAATTTATAGTCTTAGAGAATTATCTGGAGCACTGAGAAGTTAATTGACTTTCCAGAGTCAAACAGCAGAACACATTCCAGTCAGGACTTTAACCCAGTTCTTCCTGATGTAAGATGTGCTCTCTATTACACCAGACTCTTTCTCCTCTGTAGTCCTATAGACACATTAAATAAGGTACATGAAATTTTTAATTGTTAAGCTTATGTGAATGTCACAAACTTAAAATGTTATAAGCAGTAATTCTATAGAAATTGAGAATAATTTTTATTGATTTGAGAATAAATCTCCAAAACCATTTCCACAAAATGAAGCTGAGACTTTCCAGAAATTACCAGTCGTTTTTTTTTCTTTCAGTTATTTCTTTTAACCTAAGTACAATGTTGTAGGAATTATTTTGAAGCCTTTTGTGTATACTCTATATTCTCTTATTCTCATGTTTCTTGCAAAAGAGCATTTTAAATTTAGAAGCCAAAACTAAAGTTTCGCATTAATAAACAAACATCAGAAAAACTTACTGGCTAGGATAAAAGAAGTGATTACATAGATTCTTACAAATGGAAGGGACTATGGGGTAGAAGGGATGTTTTCATTTCCCTGCTCATCCCAAACAGGAGGCCCATTCATATCATATCAGGAGAATATGTTCAGTTTTGGGTGCCAGATTTGGGAAAGTCACAGTGGAGGATGACCAGATCCCTGGGTCATTCCATAAGGATGGGGTGAAGAAATGAGGAAGGTTTTACCTTGATTAGACAATGTAGCTGCCTTCAAGTATTTCAAGAGCTGCCCCATGAAGGGGATGTAAGTGTTGATTTGCCTGGCTCCAAAGAAATGGGTAAAGGTTAAAGAGAATCAGGCACATAGGGAAGAAGTTCTAGAGAAATGTGTTCAGAGAGACAGATTGAAGCCAGATACAAGATATCGACGGAGGTCTTTAAGCAAAAGCTCAGCTACTAATTCTATATAGGTGGAATACTCAGGCAAATAAGGAAAGCATTTTTATGCTACAGTAGTTAGCATTTGCAAACTGAGTCAAAGTGTTGATGCTAGCAGAAAGTACAGCAAACTAGTTATGAAAACTCCATAGTAGATGTAAACAGCACTGAAGAAAGCAAGTATCAGTAGGACTATCTCATCAGTTCAATGTATTTATGACTGTTGCCTCATTATTTCTTAATGAGCAGTTCTGAAGGCTATGCATGAGTGCAGACTATGGGCAGACTTCTATATTGGTTCTCTGGCCCTGTAAGGGTTGGCAGAGGATTTCACAAATGCTTAGTAATATCCTTTAAATCCTACACAGAAAATATAAATATTGCATTACGTAAACACATACAGACTCTCCAGAAAGGCAGGTCTCAACCACCTGGAAAATCCATTATACACAATCCACCCTCACACACATAGAAAACTTCACCCTGTGCAAAGTACTTTCATGTCCATTATCTCACTTTGCTCAGGTGTGTTTCAGTGACTCATATGACACCTTCATAACGAATTTAAAGTAGTTTTCAAGTTGGTGGCGTCAAATAATACCTTGGAGATATGCTTACAAAATCAAGACACACTATGATTATGCTGCTGAATCTAAAGGTTTTTGAATATAAACACAGATTTCATGATATGGTAGTTTATAATATTCTAGTGGAGGTTTTCAAAAGCACTAGATGATATTAAATTTTAAATGATGATTTTCTTTGAAAATAGGTGCCATAAAAATTATGTGAAGAAACTAAACAGATTCTACTTTCCTTTAAAATAGCATTATTATGTACATTGCATTTTAGATGCTAGAGATATAGTTCTATGTTAATTAAAATAAATACTTTAGGTGAAGAAAATAAATTTTATCTAAATACTGTATTCACGAAAATATATCTAACTTAAGAGGCAAACTGAAGAATGAAACGAACTGAAGAGCCTTGGGAAAAAAAGTTTCTTCAAGAATAAGAAAAGAAAAATTTGTTGAAGATAGAAGGCAAAATGGCAAGAGGAAGAATTGCTATGTTTAAAATGAAATCTCCTTCTTCCATTTAAAAAAATCAAAGTTTACCTAGAGGAAGAAATATATTCTAAAAGGATAAGTATTATTGTAAAAATGCACTAAATAAAAATTTATTTATGTAGTTTGATAAAAAATAGTATGTGTCTATTTCTATCTCTTCCTCTCCATCTCTGAGATGGTTCTATTCACAAATACATTTAAGAGGTATAGAGGAAGAAAAATCAGCAGGGAGTGCAACTGGAAAACTATTGCCATTTTCCAGGCAGGAGGTGATGAGGACTTGAAACAGGGTGTAGGCTGTGTGCATAGAGAGATGGGGTCTTACATGACAGATTAAACATCTAAACATAGAAATAGAAATGTCAAGACTTGACAACAGAGTGGATATATGGAGTGGAATGTACATGAGGTTGATACTGAGATTGAAATTCTAGGTGCCTGGAAAAATAGTGGCACCTTCAATAATAATAAGTTGGGAAGAGAGGAGGATTTGAGGAGAAAGATAATGACTTCTGTTTGGAACATGCTGAGTTTGAGGTACCTATGAACATCCAATATGCAATGTCTGAAGTACAGTTAATGACCCAAGACTGGAGGTAAGAAGAGGGCTTAGTGCTTGTTGTATAAATCTGGAAAGCATCTGCTTGAGATGAAAACTCAATTTATGGGAGTTGATACAATCACCAAAGAAGACTTCCAGGTCATATGATCAATAAGATGGTGGACTAGACACTTTCCCTGATCCTCATGACCTCTCAAAAAATAGGAATGAAACACAAGAGAGAGCAACATCAGTTGTCTCCATATTCTAGAATACCAAGAACCTTAACAACATAAAAACCTAACAAACCAACAGTAGAGGTAGCTAATTCTTAACCCCTAAAGAACTCACTTGGCATCCCCTGGCAGGGCTGTACAAAGCAGTCCATGGGCTTGCACCATAATTCTAGGCTATCCCTCCCCTTCCAGTGCCACAGAAAACCAAAAGGCAAAAGGTTTGCTCAGTCTGGGACTCTAGGTGTCATTGCTTTGTGTTGTAAGACAATTCATCTAGAGAACTCAGAAATGGAGGGTAAGAGCCCGTCATTTATTTGGAGGCAGTTCTGTCTCCCCAAAAGACACTTGGGACAGACACCAAGGCAGATTCATTGAGGTGCAGTCTGCCAGTGTAACTTCATCTGAGGGGAAGGAGTCAGAAATTGAACAGTTGGGGAATATAAGAAAAAATACTGAAACCAGCCAAGATCTTAGGAGGAAGAAAAAGACACTAAGCAAAAGCAGATAAACCATCAGCTGAGATAGTAATAACAGAAAGGAATATGTCTTCCAGATCACCTAAACAAGTCTAGGAAATTATGAAGAAACATTGCAAGACAAGGGGAAATGAATCAACACCTAATGAGGCAGAGGACTCTGAGGATTTGAAAAGACTATGGAACCACAGGATACTTCTAGATGGTTTAAGTAAGAGGCAGGAAAGCACAAGTTGTGGCCTATACAGCATAAATAATTGGCACAACAGAAAAAACATAAATCCATGATGGATAGAATGATTTATTTGGAATGCAAATGAACAGAAGTGAAAAACAATCTGGAAAAAGAGGACTCATAATCAATACATGTGAGACAAAAACATGAACTCCATACAAGCAAAATATATTGATCTCAAAAACAAGATGTATAGAGAAAATTTAAGGACTATAGATCTCCCAGAAGAACATGACAAACTGAAACAAAAATTAAAAAAAAAACAACCCAAGACACCATAACACAAAAAATACAAGAAGTCTGCTCATATTTCTGATTACAGAAAACCAAATTTAATGTAGTTAATAAAGATGATATAGAGGGAGAAGAGAAAGGGTCGGGACAGAGACTTGAGGGATGCTGACAGTTACTGAGAATGACTTGGATGAAGATTTGGTAAAGAACACTGAGGAGTGGTCAGACAGCTAGGAGGAGAACAAGGACATCCCCACGAAAGTCCAGAGAAGAGAAAAAATCCAGGAGAAGAGGGTGATCTTCATTGTTTAAGGCAGTGGTTCTCAACCTTCCTAATGCCACGACCCTTTATTACTTGTATGTAGGTGTATCTGCACGTGGGCAGATCTGCTTGGAGATGGATAGAAGAGCGGTGTCTTGGTTCCTAAGACCATTGGAAATATGTGTTTTCCGATGGTCTTAGGCGACTCCTGTGACCCCTATGAAAGGGTCATTTGACCCCAAAGGGGTCACGACCCACAGGTTGAGAACCTCTGGTTTAAGGTTATAGAAAGGTCACAGTTGTAATTATGTAAATATGTGCTAAGTGGATGAATATGGTTTCATTTGAAGTACTTGAGCACTCCCCTGCCATCCCATTTTCCATTATTTATACCATGCTTGGCAAAATAAAGTGAATACAGAAAAAGTTCAACATTATAATTAAATAACTAATTACTAGAGCCTGAAGAGTTTATTACATGTTATTTGTAAAAATAAGTCATTTCTTTCAAAGTCAAGAATAATATTTTCTATTAACCAAAGTGATTTTTCCTCCATAAAATTTCCTTTCTGATGTCTCACCGTGGAGCAGAGGTAACTTATTTCTTGGAGGCAATGACTTTGGAGCATAAGCTCTGGCTACAATTACCCTGCAGGGAAGAGTTCAGGTACAGGCCCAATAACAGACCATGCCTTTTATCTGAGGAACAGCTTAGTTAAATGTAGAGAGATTCATTGTCAGTAAGTTAGCTACTAGGTGATGAATTCATTGGCCATGGAAATCAGAGAAACAAAGGTACAAAATGTTGCTGTCTTCTACAATCCCTTTCTCTTTCCTCAGTGATGGTCACAGTAGCACAAAAGAGGCAGTTTGTGTCAAGAGTAATAGCTTTTGGACAATCTTCAAAGATTAATTTGCTGCTGGTATTCTAAATGTAGTAACTTTTTCCAAAAAGCAGGTTGATACTGGAAAAAGTGAAGACTATCAATATTGACATTATTGCTATAAAATGAAAGTAGAAGGCACAAGGGAGTTAGATCTAACGGGAAGGAGTTTGCAGAATTTATCTGTAGTGAGCCCAAAGGCAAAAAGACATAATTTCTTGAGGCGCTTGTTCATCATCCTCTGCAATGTTCATTAATGAACATTTGTAAGAAGATCATGATGGGAAGCGTTATAGTTGATGCACCAATATATTGTTCAGATAAAGGATAAGAGAAATTCTATGATGAACTTGACAAGATCTTCCAAATCAAATCAACCTATATCTTTACTCTTGGTGACTTAAATGCAAAGGTAGTCTGTGCATAGGGGAGGATGGAAAAATGGTCAGGATAGACATAAGAAGCCAGAAATTTGTAGACTGCTCAGAAGTCTCATGTGTATATATTTTCAAATACTTTGAGGGGGAAGATAGAAGGCATTGGGCACAGTGAACAGGAAACATCATCACAAAAATTAAATTATGAATGATTACTGACATCATAGTCATTCATAAATCTACTGTGTACTGTATAGACAGGACATTGATTAGTTAGAACAAGGCCAAAATCTAAAGCAAATTAGAACAAAGATGCAAAGATGCCATTGCCTGCAATTACAACTATCAGCCCCTGATGCTTCTGTTCTCCAGGCTTAACATCCCACCATTGTTTCTTCAGCTAACCTTGATATGATAGACTCAAGGTCCTTTACCATACTGCCATCCTCTGAATTCTCTCCACCTTATCAATGTCCTTAGAAAAATATCAAATGAATACAATACTGCAGACATTATCTGACCAGAGGAGAGTATAGGGACGATCACTCCATGTTCCTACAAGCTATGTCTCTCTTTTATTTTTTGCTTTTAAATTCTGAACTTAAACAGTGAAAAAGAGCATTTTCACATGCAGAACAGAACACAAAGATGCTATATGAACCCATAAGTTTCAATTTCACACTGCATGCTTTTAAAAATGTACACACACACACACACACACACACACACACACACAGCTGTTCCCACCAACCCTGCCCTCATATTTCTCAACTTCTCATATAATCCAATAAGAAACAACAAGTCCCACCCTCCTTCTCCTTTCTACACTACTGTCTTCCTCTTTTGTTCTTTCTTTTCTTTCCCATATTGAAACTGTCAGATCAGAACCAATCCCCCCTCAGGTCCTCTGTTTTTCTGATTTAACTATTTCAATATCTTTTGAAGACATTAAGATTCTGAAGGGAAACTTGTTCCTTCTCCCTCTACAGGAATATGAGCACTATATCATCCCACAACTTCTTCCAATTACCCAAATAATCTTGCCTTTCTAGGTTCCCCTCTAGTCTTGTGTGTGTATTTCTGAGTTCCTACTCAGCCTTGGTTTCTTCATTAGAATGACTCTGAAACCTTCTATTCTATTAAACATCTAGTTTTTTTTTTCCCTGTAGAACTACATTCAGTTTTGCAGGGTAAGTTTTTCTTGGTTCTCAGTCTATATTTTTTGCCTTCTGGAATACTGTATTAAAAGATCTCTGGCCTGTAGAAGAAGCAACAGCAGCTAGGTCATGCAGTGGATAGAATGTTGGTCCTAGGAATCAGGAAGACTTAAGTTCTAATCCTTGCTCAGACATTGATTAGCTGTGCAACCCTGGGCAAGTCACTTAACTCTCAATCTCACATTCCTCAACTGTAAAATGCTGATATTAGCACCTACCTCATAGGGTTGTTGTGAGGATAACATTAGATAAATGTAAAGTTCTTTGAAAAATTTAAAGTACCATATAAATGCTAACTATTGTTATTATCATCAATATTAATAAAAGTTGCCAGGTCTTATGTGACCTTGGCTGTAATTCTTTGGTGTCAGATTCTCTTTCTGGATGCTTGCCTTATTATTTATTTGATGTGGAAATTCTGGATTTTGGCTTGACATTCCTAGGACTTTCCCTTTTGGGGTTCTTCTAAAAAGATGATGAGGGGATTCTTTTTCTCTTTATCCTATGGTTCTAAAAGATCTGGACAATTTTAATTTATGTTTACTTGAAATAGAGTATTCAGATTTTTTAATAAATTATACTTTCCAGGAAGTCCAATGATTCCTAAATTATCTCTCCTTGATCTGTTTCCTAGGTTGGTTCTTTTTGATACCAGGCAGCTTACATTATCTTCTATTTTTTCAGTGTTTTAATTTTGTTCTAATTTTTCTGGCTGTCTCATGGCAACATAGATTTGTTGGATCCAATTCAATTTTCAGGGAGGCCAATAATTGGTTAAAGTTTCCCATTTTTTCTTCTAAGCTATTTATTCTTTTTTCCAATTCTATCACCAAGAGCCTTAATTTTCTTTTTAAAAATTCTTGCTTTATTTCTTTTAGGTATTCATGTAGACCTTGGAGAACATCTATTTTTTTCCTTTGAAGTTTGAAGACCTTGTGTTGTTGTTAACATCGAACTATTAGCACTGCTCTGAATCTGGCCATTCAATCAGTCCTGAATCCATATTGTTGGATATATGGACTCAAAATTGCCCAATTCATGTGATTAATTCACTAAACAGGAGGAAAAAAGTTTTGGTGCTGTTTAGATTTTCTTGACTTCATTCGAAGGATAATGTGTTGTAGTTTCTCAATCAGTGTTACTACACTATCTTAATTAACCAGACCTAAAAATTTAACAGAACTCTTATTAAATAACCAATATACTACTTATACTTTAGGAGAAAAATTTCTATCAGATGTTTCATTAAACAAAGAAAGATGAACACAAGACTTTCAAGGGGTGCTGTGGGTTCCATTCAGATTTAGCCTAATCTCTTGTGCCTTCCCCAACTAAAGCTGCACTTCTGACCAAGAAGCCTTGATACTTACAATAATGACTCTGAAGGCCTAAAAGATCTTCAAGGCTAAAATTATGTATTTTCAGCACAGTTTATTTTCTAAGGCGGACAAATCTCTAACGTATATTAAAATATTAACAACAATTTTTGAAAAAAAAGGAATTTGGGGTTAATAATCTGCCAACAAGAAAATTCAATGAACTTGGATAAACCATTCCCCAAGCATTTAAGTTAATCAAGGCTTTTCTGTATATTTTGTACCTCCAACCATGAGCTGAGGATATTTTAAAATGCTCTCAATTAAATTTGCTTTCAATGGGTTCAATTAAGGAGAAAAGCCCCAATGTTCAAGTTATACCTCTCCTCTTCAATAGTAAGGACTAGTCAATCATTTCTGCAGAGGTTTTTTTATCTGAAGAAAAGGAAAAGAACTCCATAGACTTCAATGAAATCCTCTCTATTCACCCCTAAGGACCTGGAACAGGTGCTATTTTCTCAACCCCACACAATATAGTATTTCATTTTATAGACATTGAAGGGGCACATCGCAAAGCAGAGTCATGCCAGACCACAGATGGCCTCGAATAACTAGTAAGGGATTCTGAATATTACTTAGTGGACAAGATACAAGAAATACATACCTGAGAAACACTTTTAACTTGTTCGGAGTAACTAGTAGGAAATGGAAAGGGTACGAGGATCCTAGTCACAGGATCTGAGTTTGAATCTCATCTTTGCTTGTGTGTTTGTACAAGTCACTGATCCTTTTTGAGTCCTACTTTCTTTGTTTGTAGAATGAGAGGATTAAACTAGATGCCTAAAGTCCCTTCCAGCTCTAAATCCTTTGGAAGGACAGAAGGAAATAACATGTAAGGGCAGAGCTGGGGGGGGGGGGTAGAACCCCAAAGCCACAACCCTAAGCAATTCTATGAGGCCATACTGCAGATGTAACTTCAAACCAAGAAATCCAGAGTTCTCCTCTGCACATTATTGCTGCTTCCTAAAACTGAATCATTGTCAGGCTAGAAGAGGACTCTCCAATAGGACTGGGAAAACATACCTAGTTTGTAGGTTTGTAAGTAGTTCCTCCTTCCCCTTTTGTAATTTAGAAACATAGCTAACACATAGTCATCTCCTCATTCTCAAGTCCTGAATTATAAAATATCTAAATTTTTTTTTAAACTAATATCTGGGGGTGGCTAGGTGGCAGAGTAAGTAGAGCACTGGCCCTGGAGGCATGAGGACCTGAATTCAAATCTGGCCTCAGACACTTAACATAAAACTAGCCTTGTGACCTTGGGCAAGTCACTTAACCCCAATTGCCCTACCTTCCCCTCTACAAAAAGCAAAACAAACTAACTAATATCTTGAAGTCTTAACTGCAGATGACAGAATCTCTCTCTTATATTCTAGTCTCCATTACTATCTGCTGATTGGATATCTCTATGTGAAGTCACATAGACATCTCAAACTCAACACATCTGAAACAGAACTCCCTACTTTTCCTCCAACCATTCTTCCAGTCACACAGGTCCTCTACCTCAGAGGTATCTTTGACACTATGCTCTTCCATTTCCCTCATATCTTATCAATAGCCAAGAGTTATCTGTTCTACCTCTATGACATGTTTCATATCCATCAGTTCTCCACTCACTCCATCTCTACCACAGCTCAGCAATGTCTGTCTCATTTAGAACATAGGGAAAGCCTTCTAATTGCTCTTCATGCTTCTTGTCTCTTCCCTTTTTCCTCAGTCTGGCTTCCACACAGCTGCCAAATAGCCATCTGACCGTTTATGTCATTTCCCTATTTTGGCCAGCTTCAGTGGCTCCCTAATGTCTCTTTTACAAACTTTTTATCTTGACAGTTAAAAGTTTGTCACAATCTGACCCCCCTTTACCCTTCTAGAAATTTCATATTCCTCACAAAAAGGCAGAGGTGAAATGAATCCACAACCAGAAAAGAATCCCTTCTACGTTACACCTTATAAGTGATTATCTGGCCTTTGCTGGAGATGTCCAGTGGAAAGGGAGCCCTAAACTCCTACTGGCCCCTCTCATCTCCACTACCTTTGTGTAGGTTGTCGCTCACACTTGGAAAAGACTGTCTTCTGATTCCTAGAACCTCTAGCTTCCTTCTAAGCATGGGTCAGGTGTTCCTTCCTACATGACACCTTTCCTGATTTCCCACCCCTTGGGTATCAGGGCTCTCCCTGAGCCCAAAAGATTTCCTCATGGGTCCATGTTATATCCTTATAGGAGAATTGATGGGAGCTTGAAAGCAGCTGGAGGGTAGAGGCAGTTTCATTTCTATTTCTAGCATATAGAACACACTCCATAAATGTTCAATGTTTCAGTTGGTTAGGGTCAAAAGTAGTGGGCAGACTTTTCAGAGAAAATCAACCCTTCCAAGTCATTAAAGCTATCAAAAAGAGACACAGGCTGCTTTGTGAAGTATTGTGTAGATGGCCATTTCAGGGCATTAAAGGGATTTTGTTTACGAAAATGCAGAAAGAGATGCTCTCTAAGGTCTCAGTGCCAAAATTTCATGCTTCTATCACCTTGAGACTCCCAGTTTGGTGTTCTCTTAATTTATGGGCTATTAAATAAGAGAAAAAACACTTATAAGATGTACCATCTTTCTCAGGATTGTGAAACCAAAAGATTGTGCTGCTATCAGATATCTTGGCAAACACTCATTTCACCTAGAATTATCATTGTGAGGGTTTTTGCCCTCAAGTTATGGCTCAATTTTCCCTTTCTAACATTGTCTGTCAATTTAATTTCCATTTTTCATCATCAGATTACACATTGCTTTTCTTACTCCAGTTTTACTTGCACCTTGAAATAATTTATACGTTACTTTCATGTCTCTCCTTACCAAAGCTCTGCATATTAAAGTTTTTAATCTTTCCTAAAGTCAAAGTCTTTTCAAAAATCTCATCTCCATTTTTGATGCTCACCCTTGGTCTCCCTCTAGTTTGTCTGGTACAGAGACATGCGGAAATAAAAATAGTATCTCAGTTCAGAGCCTCCTCGGACTCTTCAAAGCAGTATCTCAGCCAGCATCCATAGCCTTGGCTGTTCTTTGTTCATTAGATCTCAGTGGTTCCCAAGACTAGAGAGTTTCACACTTCTGTTTCTGCCCTGCATTTTTTCCATACCACTTACGTTAGGACAGAGTTTGCACTACTGATGTCCTTAAATAAGTGCACAAATTCACAGAATCATAGAAAACTGGAGCTGGAAGGTACAGGAGAGACCATCCAGTTCAGTCCCTTAATTTTATGTGTGAAGAAAATCAAAGTCACAGAAGTAATTATTCAAAAAATTTAAGTACATAGTCAGACTCCAGCTCTCCTGACTCTCAGGTCCCTTTGTATACTTTTTTGAATGCCAATTCAAGTCCACAATTCAATAAGCATTTATGAAGCACTAACTGCATAGGACACTGGAACTAGGAAGTTGCCCCTCCCATATTCTACCCTTGATTATACTCGTTTGTGTACAACTAACACATCTCCTTCATTAGACTTTCAAATCCTTGAAAAGAGGGGCTGCCATTTTTCAGCCTTCTATCTCCAGCTCCTATTATGGCATATAATACATTTGTTCAATTGACTGGGGACAAGAAGTATAATCTTCAAGATATCTTGCACCTATAATATTCTAACTGTTCTCGTCCCAGCTTTATCAGTAATTTACCAAATAACCTTCAACAGGCTGCCTAATGTGTAACATAGAAATGACAATCCCTGCTTTATCTCCCTCAGAATTCCAAATTCTTAAGTAAATCTAACATATAACAATTTTGACCCTTTTCTTCCTACTCCAAGTCAAGATAATGGCCTGATTCAGCGTTAAAAGTAGCCTACAGACAGACACACACATACAGTTTTAAGAAATAAAAATAATCTATTCTTCTCCTCCCCCAAAATGAATTACATAAAAAAAAAGTGCTAGGCTCCAGGCTCACTGGTCAGGGAAGGAAGAATGTTGCAATGGGCAGAACGATGACCTGGCTTAAGGAGCTGAATGTTGTTGATTGATTTCTCATGGACAACAAGTGAAGGATTTTGCTTCATACGCTAGTTCTCTTTATTGGCTCTCTTTTATTTGGAAAACTGCAGAAAAATCTTAATCAAAGAAAATCTTTAAAATCTCCATCACTATGGACTATGACTTTGCAACTGAATGGACAAAATTGCTGGCAAGAATTCACAAGCTGTTTTCCTTCACGGACATCCCTATACTATATAACCATTCACTACACACACACTCACTAACCCTTCTACAGATGTGAAAAATACATGTGGAAAATCTTACATGTGTGGCACAAAAATTTGTTACTTTTTTTCAATACTCTTACTGTCCCCTAAGGAAAGTTCAAACTCTTTAGTCTAGCATCAAAGGCCCTGTACAATCTTCTGCCCCTCTTCCTTTACAGCCTTCTCTCATATAATTGCCTCGGAAGGGAAGCAATAGTAAGGGGAAATAGTGTCAGATGTGGAATCTGGACGACTTAGATTTGTGTCTTCCCTCTGACATTTAACTTGTGAGACCATGACAAAGTCTTTAAGCTCTTAAAGCAGGGGTGGGGAACCTGCAGTCTTGAGACCACATGTAGCCCTCTAGGTCCTCAAGTGCAGCCCTTTGACTGAATCCAAACCTCGCAGAACACAGAAGTTTGGATTCAGTCAAAGGGCTGCACTGGAAGACCTAGAGGGCCACATGTCATCTCAAGTTTGCAGGTTCCCCACTTCTGTTTACACCCTCAGGGTCCTCACTTCTCTGGCGTAAACAAAGTAGTATATGAAAAGGGCTTTGCAAACCTGAAAGTAACGTACAAGCACCACTTAGTATTCCACATGTTCTCTGCTCCAAACTGTTCAACTTCCTTTCCCTAGAACACTTTCCCATTTTCTTGCTTGGACTCAATTGGTTCTCTATACCTGGAATATCTTTGATTCTCTTACCCCTCACTTGTCTACTCCCCACCTATCCTTTGAATTCTGACTCAAAAACCACTTCCTCTAGGAAGCTATCCCTGATCACACCATCCTGTGGATCTTTACTAATATTCTGAGCACAGAAAGACTGGGTTCAATCTTGGAAGCTTCTCACTATCTCTATTTGATTCATTCTACCTCCCTCCCTGGTTCATGTCAAGGTCTCTATAAAAAAAGAGGAAGATTAGGTAAACAAAACATTAAATATAGGAAAAGTTTTATTTTGTCCTACAGAAAACACAAAGAAATCATGCTTGTGCCTGGTAAGTTACACCAATTCTAATCTCCTTTTTAGCACACTTTTGCTTTACCCAGGAACCCAGGAAGTCCTCACGGCATATTATTACCTTGAAGAGAGTAAGGGTAAGAGAATTTATAGGGTTACTAGGTCAAGCAACCTCTCACTCAAGCAGACTTCTTGTAAAAAATAATTTTTATTTAATATTTTATTTATTTACAATTATATTTATTTAAATACTTCATAATCACGAGTAAACAATTTTTAATATTCATTTAAAAAATTAAGTTCCAAATTAATTCCTTCCTACCCATTCTTCCCCCTCTTTGAGAAGATAAGAAATTTGATATCAGTTGTACATGTTAAATTATGCAAAATGTATTTCAATATTAGCCATGTTGTAAAAGAGAACACAAACAAAATAAAACAATAAAATAAAGAAATTTCTAAAAGTATGTTTCATTTTGCTTTCAGAGATCATTAGTTTTTTCTCTGGAGGTGGAGAGCATCTTTCATCACAAGTCCTTTGGAGTTGTTTTGGGTTACTGTCCTCATCAGAGTAGCTAAGTCTTTTTTTCTCAGTTGTTCATCCTTACTATATTATTGTCATTGTGTCCAGTGTTCTCCTCATTCTACTCACTTCACTTTGCATTAGCTCATATAAGTCATCCTGTGTTTTTCTGAAGCCATCTTTCTCATTATTTCTTATAGCACAATAGTATTCCATCCCAACTTGTTCAGTCATTCCCCAACTGATGGGTTCCCCCTTGATTTCTAATTCTTTGCCAACAGAAAAAGAGGTACCATAAATATCTTTGTACAGATTTTCCATTTTTTTTATAGCTTTGGAATACAGAGCTAGTAGTAATATTGCAGGGTCAAAGGATATACAGCCTTATACCTCTTTAGCCATAAAATGGTTAGACTAGTTCACGACTCCACCAAAAGTGCATCAGTGTCCCCATTTTTCCATATTCTCTCCAGCATTTGACATTTTCCTTTTGTATCATATTAGCCAATCTAATAGGTGTGAGATACTATCTCTGAGTTGTTTTGATTTGCCTTTCCATAATAAGTAGTGATCTGGAACATTTTTATGTGACTACTGTTAATTTCTATTTCTTTTGAAAACTGCCTGTTCATGTCCTCTGACCATCTATCAACTGGGAAATGGGTCTTTTTTTTAAAAATAAATTTGGCTCAGGAGCAATTAAGCCTTTAATAGACAAGCTTATCATAAAAAAGTGTTTTTTTTTATACCAATTTCCTATTTTCCTTCTAATTCTGACTACATTAGATTTGTATGTGCAAAACCTTTTTAATATAAAGTAATAAAAATTATCTGTTTTACTTCCTATAATCCCCTCTGCCTGTTGTCTGATCCACAGAGCTGATAGGGACATTTTTCCATGCTTCTCTAATTTACTTATGATATCACCCTTTATGTCTATATCTTTTATCCCACTTTGACTTTATTTTGGTATACAGAGTGAGATGTTAGTCTATAGCTAGTTTCTCCAAACTGCTTTATAATTTTCCCCAGCAATTTTTTTTTGTCAAATAGTGAGTTCTTACTCAAAAAGCTTGGATCTTTGGGTTTATCAAACAATAGATTCTATGGTCATTTAGTACTATATATTGGATACCTAATATATTCCACTGATCCACCACTGTTTCTTTGCTACCATCCTTAGCCTTTCTTTCATGATATTCTTGATTTTTTGTTCTGCTGGATGAATTTTGTTACTACTCTTTCTAGCTCTATAAAATAATTCTTTGGTAGCCTGATTTAATGGCACTGAATAAGTCATTTGTGTAGAACTATCAATTTTATCATATTGGTTCAGGCTGCCCACAAGCAATTAATATGTCTCCAATTATTTAGATCTGTATTTGTGTGAAAAGTATTTTGTAATTGTGTTCATATAATCCCTGGGTTTCTCTTGGCAAGTTAACTCTCAGGTATTTTATATTATTTGCAATTACTTGAAATAGAATTTCTGTTTCCATCTCTTGTTGCTGTGTTTTGTTGGTAGTATGTAGAAAAGCTGATGATTTATGTGGGTTTATTCTATATTCTGTAAATTTGCTGAAGTTGTTAATTGTTTTGACCAATATTTTTAGTTGATTCTCTAGGATTCTCCAAGTTTGCATATGATTATATCATTTACAAAGAGTGATAGTTATGTTTCTTCCATGTCTATTCTAATTCCTTCAATTTCTTTTTCTTCTCTTACTGTTATAGCTAGCATTTTTAGTACAATATTAAATAATAATGGTGACAATGGGTATCCTTGTTTCACCCCTGATCTTACTAGAAGTCTTCTAGCTTATCCTTACTATTTGCTAATGGTTTTAGCTAGATACTACTTATTTTAAGAAAAACTCCCGATTCCTATTCTTGTGTGTATGTGTGTGTGCGCGTGTGTATGTGTGTGTTTAAATAGGAATGGGTGTTATATTTTGTCAAAGGCTTTTTCTGCAACTATTGACATAATCATATGATTTTTGTTGTTTTTGTTACTGATGTGGTCAATTATGCTGATAGCTTTCCCAATATTGAACCAGCCCTGCATTCCTGGTATGAATTCCATCTGGTCAGAGTTTTTGGTCATTGTGACACATTGCTATAATCTCCTTGCTAGTATTTTATTTAAAATTTTTGCACTGACATTTATTAAGGAAATTGGCCTATAGTTTTCTTTCTCTGTTTTTGCTCTCCCTGGTTCAGGCGTCAAAACCATATTTGTGTCATAAAAGGAATTTAGTAGGAATTCTTTACCTATTTTTTCAAATTGTGTGTATAATATTGATATTAATTGTTTTTTAAATGTTTGGGAGAATCTACTTGCAAATCCTTCTGATCCTGGGAATTTTTTCTGAGGGAGCTCACTGATGGCTTGTTAAATTTCTTTTTCTAAGACAGGGGTATTTATGTATTCTATTTCTTCTTCTGTTAATCCAGGCAATTTATATTGTTATAAATATCCATTTACTTAGGTTGTCAGTTTTACTGGCATGTAATTGGACAAAATAACTCCTAATACTGCATTGGTGGTGCATTCACTTTTTAATTTTTGATATTAGTAGTTTGTTTTTCTTCTTACTTTTTCTGAAAATCGGATTAACAAGTTTATCTAATTTATTTTTTCATAAAACTAGCTCCTAATTTATTAGTTCAATGATTTTCTTACTTTCAATTTCATTAACTTGATTTTCAGAATTTCCATTTTAGTATTTAATTGAGGATTTCAAATTTATTTTTCTAGCTTTTTTTTAGTTACATGACCAAGTAATTGATCTGTTCTTTCTCTCTTTTACTGACATATTGATTAAGAGATATAAATTTTCCCTTAGTTACTGCTTTGGCTACATCTCACAGATTTTGGAATGTTGTCTTATTGTTGTCATTTTCTTTAATGAAAAACTGATTGTTTCTATGATTTGTTCTTTATCCCACTCATTCTTTAGGATCATTTAATTTCCAGTTAACTTTTAATCTATGCTTCCATGACCCTTTATTAAATTTAATTTTTACTGCATCATGGTATGAAAAGGATACATCTATTATTCCTATTTTTCTACATTTGGTTGTATGGTTTTTATGCCCTAATGCATAGTTTTTGTAAAGGAGCCATGTACAATTAACAAAAATATTTACTGCTTTATATTCCCATTCAGTTTCCTCCAGTGGTCTATCATATCTAACTTTTCTAAGATTCTATTTATCTCCTTGACTTCTTTCTCATTTATTTCATGGTTGGATTTATCCAGCTCTGAGAAGAGAAAGTTGAAGTCTCCCACTAGTATACTAGTTTTACTTCCCCCTGTTTTTCACAGAACTCTTTAAGTATTTGGATGCTGTGCTATTTGGTGCATGTGTTTAGTACTGATATCACTTGACTGTCTATGGCTCCTTTTTTAGCAAGATGTTGTTCTCCTGCTTATTGCTTTTAATTAGGTTTATTTTTGCCTTGCTTCATCTGAGATCATGACTACTACCTGTGCCTTTTTAACTTAAGCTGAAGCATAAAAGAATCTTCTCTGTCCCTGGAAATCCCAGCTCTGTGCCTAGAAGTGCCCTCTGGTATACTTTTGGGTCCCAAGGTCATATATTGTCTTCTCTACTTAGAATTATGACACTAGGTATTAATTCTAAACTATGTATCTCTTCTCACACTCAGCACAATACTTTATACATAATAGTAGCTTTAAAAATGTTTCGTGAATTGGTAAAAACAAATAAGGAAAAGTGAAGAACATACTATTTTTTAGGCCAGTTGTTTGACCTCTATTAAGCCCTTGTTGCATTTTAGCTTGTAGGCACACGGCAATTTTTAAAAATACTTCAACCACTTTTTAATTAGGGGCCACAGTTTAGGATATAATAGTGAACCTGACATCAGGAAATAATGGGCTTTAAATCAAACTTCTGACATTGTGACTGAGGTTAAGACACTTCCTCTATCTTAGCCTCAGTTTCCTCATCTCTAAAAAGTAGATAATACTTGGCACGCCAAACTCATGGGGTTGATATTAGGCTCAAATTACATCATGTTATACAAAATATTTTGTGAATTTTATAGTGCTATATAAAAGTCAGCTACAATTCTCTTTTAGTTCAGTATCTTTTCCGTGTTCGGAGATAAGGTGCAAATACTGCAAGCTGTCCTAGCATTGCAAAGTAGTTCAACAAAATGGAAGGAGGGAAAGGGTCTTTCCAACAATATGTTCATTTCTGAAAATTTTGCTTGGGGGCCAAGCATTTAATCTCATATTTCAGGCTCAGAACAAAGATCTATGACTTTCTCAGCATTCATACCTTGATGATATCAACCCAGGTTAACATTTGTTTTCAGACGAAAAAAAAAAAGACCAACCTATAGAATTTACAAACAAGCCAACACTAACAAACATTTTTTTTTGGTTTTTTATTTTTAGATTTATTTTATTTACTTCTAGTTTACAAGATTCAGTTCCACAATCACTTGAGTTTCAGATTTTCTCCCCTCCCTAGCCCCCTCCCCCATGGTGGCGTGCAATCATGTATAGGATCTGCAAATACTTTCACATTGTACAACAGTCTGGTTGTATAGAAGAGTTGTAACCTATGAGTGATCACTGGAAAAAAAAAGCAAAACCAGACATGAAAGAGAACGATAGCATGAATAACAAACATTTTTCACTTCATTAAGCAATCAAAAGTCATTTATGTCAAAGCATGACCATTCTTATCAGAATAACCAGTTTATTGTTTCATAACCTTGATTATATATTTTTTAAAAACCTTGATTATCTACATTCAGAGAAAGATCTAGAAAGATCAGAGTTTAAATGGAGACTGAAGCAATCTACATGCTATCATTCTTTTTCATGTTTGGTTTTGTTTCTTTTTTCCCAGTGATCACTCATTGGTTACAGCCCTTCTATACAACCAGACTATTGTACAATGTGAAAGTATTTGCAGATCCTATAC
>CM053582.1:18762547-18783988 GCA_028627135.1 Pseudochirops cupreus
CGAATATTTCCATATAAAGGGATGTTTAAAAAGAGTATAGTATATGAAACCATGAATCTCTATTACATCAAGATTTTTTAAAGGTATATAATAAATTAAACTAATTAGTTTCAAAGCCATACTGATTTTCTACCCCTCTGAAATTCCTTCTGTTCTCTTCTGTGAATTTAAAAAAATGCTTCAGTGACACTTTTCTTTCTTCTTCATTTCTAGGCAACATTATACTACTATTACTATTACTACTACTACTACTACCACTACCACTACCACTACCACTACCACTACCACTACTACCACTACTACCACTACTACTACTACTACTACTACTACTACTACTACTACTACTACTACTACTACTACTACTACTACTGGTACTACTCCTACTCCTACTACTCCTCTTCCTCCTCCTGCTACTGCTACTACTAGCTAGCTAGCATTTACATAACATATTAATATATAACATATATATAAATATAAGGTTTGCAAAATGCTTTAACAATATTATCAGATTTAATCCTCATAAAAATCCTGTGAGGTAGATATTATTTTTATTTCTGTTTTACAGATGAGGAAACTGAGGCAGACAAAAGTCAAGTGACTTGCCCACTGTACCACCCAGCTATTCACTATCACTTTTATCACCCTTATACTCTCAAATACCACTTTCAAACTAAAAGAAAAATACTTCAATTCTTTAAAAAATTGTCAAAGTCAAGGAAAAACAAATTCATACATCAGCCATGTCTAAAAATGGAAGGCTCATTGTGTATTTCTAGTACATCATATCTCTGTCAGAAAACCGAACTTCAAGAAAACAATTGTCCTTCAGGATCCTGGTGCATCACTGATAAACATATCAGCATTCTTAAATCTTTCATAGTTGTTTTCCTTTAACATGTGGTAATCATTATATAAATTGTTTCCCTCTCTCTGCTCATTTCATTCTGCATCAGTTCATGAGTCTCCTCAAATTTCTTGGAATATGTTTTGTCATTTCTTAGTATTTAAATTCTATTACATGTATGAACTATAATTTATTCAGCCATTCTCCAATTGTTGGGCATCCCCTTGATTTCTAGTTTTTTGCTTCAACAAAAGGTGCTATGAATGTTTTTTTGTTAAATAAGGTTCCATTCCCAGTCTTTTATCTCTTTTGGGCAGAGGCACAGTAGTGTCATTGCTGGGTCACAGGGTACATATGCACAGTTTGGTGATTTTTGGGATATAGTTCTAAATTATTTCCCAGAATGGTTGGAACAATTCATAGTTCCACTGAGATTTCAGTGTGTCTGTATTCCCTTAGCCTCTGTGACAACTGTCCTTTTCCTTTTTTTGGTCACTTTTGCCAAGTCTTACAGGTATAAGATGGAAATTTGGAGTTGTTTTAATTTGCATTCCACTTATAATTAGTGATTAGGGGTATTTTTTCAAATTGTTTCTTTATCGCTTGGATTTCTTCTTTGACAACTGCTTATTCACATCCCTTGATCATTTTGCTACTGAGGAAAGACTTTAATCTATTTGAATTAGTTCCCAGTGTATCTTGTATACTTTACTTTTATCAAAACAACTTGCCATAAAGATCGCCACCCATTCACTCTTCCTCTTCTAATGTTGATGGCATTGATTTTGTTTGTGGAAAACCCTTTCCATTAAAAATTTTACTTTTTACTTTCAGTTCCAAATTTTGCTTCCATGTATCTTTCTCCCTTCCATCGAGAAGACAGAAAAATATAACTTCCATTATACATAAGAAGTCATGCAAAACATATTTCTGTATTAGCCATATTCCAAGGGATAAAAAAATCAAGAAAACTAAAGAGAAAAAAATATGTAGCAATCTGCACTGAGTCCATCAGTTCTCTATCTGGACATGGATACTATTTTTCTTTATAAATCCTTGGAATTATGGTGAATCAATGTACTGTTCCTAAGTCTTTCACAGTTGATTATCTTTGTAATATGTTTGTTAGCTGTGTGCACTTCCCTTCTGGTTCTGCTCACTTCACTTTGCATTAGTTCATATAAGTTTTCTCAGAATTTTCCTGCAACTATTGCATTCATCATTTTTATAGTATAATAGTGTCCTGTCACATTTTTATACCACAACTTGTTCAACCATTCTTCCAGTTGATGGGCATCCCCTCAATTCCAATTATTTGCCACCACAAAAAAGAGCTGCTATAAATATTTTGTACATATGGATTCCTTTCCTACTTCTTTGATCTCCTTAGCGTATCACTCTAGTAGTGGTATTACTGGGTCAAAGGATATGGCACAGTTTTATAGCCCTTTGGCTATAAGCAATTACAAACTGCTCTTCAGAATGGTTGAACTAGTTTGCAACTCCACCAAGAGTGCATTATGTACCTCTATTTTCCCCCATCCCCTCCAGCATTTGTCATTTTTCTTTACTGTCATATTAGCCAATTTGATAGGTATTAGGTGATTTCCCAGAGTTGTTTTAATTTGAATTCCAATTATTATTAGTGATATAGAGCACTTTCTCAAATTGTTGTTGACAACTTCGATTTCTTCCCTTTTACAACTGTCTATTCATATTGCTTGACTATTTTACTAACCAGTAATGGTTCTTATGTATTTAAATTATTTCTCACTATATTTGGGATATTTTACCCTTATCATAACACCTTGTTATAAGGAATTATTTCCCTTTAATTTACTGTTTCTCTTCTAATTTTAATGGCATTGGTTTTGTTTGTGCAAAACTTTTTCAATTTTATACAATCAAAATTGTTCATATTTTCTCCTATGATCCTCCCCATTGGAGGTCTTTGAGTTTGTGGAATACTAGAACATTAGGTTCATTTGATTCTACATGTTTCCACTTAAGGAGTATGTTTTTGGCTATTTGTGGCATTTTTACAAAACTTGACTATATTCTATGGCAAAGATCATCGAACCATTGCCTGTGGGTCAAACCTGTCCTGTGGTCTATTTCTATGGTTTTTACATTTTTAAAATGCAAAATGACATAATTTTAAATTTAGGCTAAATTTAAATTTTGAAATGTAAATTTGAAATTTGAAATGTAAAAATCATTTACATGAGCTAAAGCTCATGGTCTACACAAATAACGGGGAGTGTGCTGGATGTGGCCTGCAGGTAATAGTTTGCTGACCCTTATTCTATGGCATCAAAGACCTCATAAACAATTGCAGACACACAGAAATATTAAAAATATCCTTTACAGTAGGTGAATTTGGATCTGATTTTCCAAAGAAGATGTGGATGTCAAGAGGTAGAGATGAAGAAGAAGAGTCTTTCAGGTATGAGAAGTCAATTCAAAGACAGAGTGAAGGGAAATGGAGGGTCATGTGTGAGGAACAGAAAGTAGGTTCTTCCTGGACTGTACAGTACAGGGGAGTAAGCTGTGAGAAGAACGGAAAGGTAAGAGGGGTCAACTTTGCTTTAAATGCCAAGAAGATGACTTTATATGTATTTCTAGAGGTAACATAGAACAACTAGACTTTCCTGAACATGGGAGGTGACCAGGTTAGAAAAACACTTGAATAAAATCACTGTGGCAGCTTTGTGGAAGATGGACTGGGATAGACAGAGTCAACAAATAGGAGGCTACTGCAGTAGTATAGGTGAGAGGTGAGGAGAACCTGAACAAGGATCAATCTGTGAGTGGAAAGAATGGATTCTGCTGGGTTGAACATACCTTCTTCTGGCTAATACTCTCATCTTTATCCAACTCAACCCCCTTCTGCTCTTTAACTCCCATCATCTCCCCTCCCCGCCCCCATGTATGTACACATTGTGCCTTTTAGAACCCTGATTTTACCACCAGTAAGCTGTCCTCCATCTCAGATCTCTTCCTTCCATAGCCTTAACATCTTTTTTACTGAAGGAAACCTGTTTTCCTTTAGAAGGAAATCTCATTCTTGGCCCTTTCTTTAGCTTTCACTACTGGTTCTCTCAAGCCATTCAACATACCAGGACTGAAGGAAGAGTAGGCAATCTTGCTCCTCACTGTCACTTCTGCACCATGACTCTGTACCCTTTCCTTTTTCTGAAATCATTCCATATCAGCCTATTGAGATCCTTACAATCATCTATGGACTATAAACCTCCGGGTCACACCCTCTCCTTTATCAAGGACTTCAGTTCCCTACTCACATTCTTCTCCACCCCAACTCCCAGCCATATTTTTGGGGACTGTCAAAGGCACCATCATTCTTCTACACTCCCAGGTTAGCCTCTTAACTCCCACACCTCACATATCCAATCAGTTATTTAACTGTGCTATTTCTACATCAATATATTTTCAAAAAAATTTTGATTGATGACATTTTTCTTTTTATATCATCAAAGGATCCCTCAGCATCCCTTCTGGTTCCTCTCCCAGAAAGCCATCCAACATTAAAAAAATGCGATTTTTAAATAAAAGGGGGAAATAAATTAGTAACAGTGATTAAAACATTAAAAAAGTCTCAAAATAGAAGTAATGTATCACACTCACAAACCCCACCCAATTCTGCAAACATATAGAACTGTCGTCAGAAAGTCATTCTTGTTCTTTTTCATTTTTGCATCATTCAGTTATTATTTCTACTATGAGTGATTTGGAACATTCATTGATATGGCTGTTAATAGTTCACAATGATTTTGAAAATTATTAATATATTTTGCCACCTATCTATTGTGGAATGGCTTTTTGTTACATAAACACACACATATTTATATATCTATACATGTGTACATGTACATATACCTATGCTTGCATGTGTTTTAAGTGCTTATATATCTTTGATACCATACCCTTATCAGAGAAATTTGATACATTTGACCACTTTCTTTCTTATACTAGGTGCATTAACTTTGTGCAGAAACTTCTCAGTTTTATGTAATCCAAGCTATCTATTTTATATTCTGTAATTGCCTCTATCCCTTATTTGGCTAAAAATATATCTCCTACCCACAGCTATGAGACATATATAATACACTTCTCTTCAAATTTTTTATGATGTGATCTTTAATAGTAAGGGCACATATCTGTTTAGAATGTATTGTAAAATATGCTGTAAAGTGTGTTGTCTAAGACTAATTTACTCCAGACTGCTTTACAGTTTTCCAATCAGTTTATATCAAACAGGGAATTCTTTCCTAAGTAGTTAATGTTTTCCAGTTTGTTAAACACAATTGTCAAGTTCCATTATTTCTAATTTTCCCTTCTCCAGTTTGTTCTATTGATTTACCTCTCTATTTTGTGACCAATACCAAATGATCCCACAACATTTTTCATATCTGACTCCTCTCTACTTACACCTATCAGTTTAGTTCAGGATCATATCACCTCCTGCATAAATTATTGCAAAGGCCTTCTAATTGGTCTCTATGTTTCAAGCCTTTCTCTACTCTAATTCATCCTCCACAATGCTGCTCCAATGGTTTTTATTGGGAGAGATCTAACCACACCATTCCCCTACTCCATCTACTCTACTAGCTCCTTATTGCCTCTGACATAAAATGTAAACTCCTCTGCTTAGATTTTAGTCATCCTGATTTTTATCTTGTGACTGGACCCAGATGGCTCTGGAAGAGAGAACAAGGCTGGTGACTGACTCTGCGCAGCCCTCCCTCACTTAAGTCCAATTCACTTGTAAATCATGGCATCAGCTTCCTGATATGATCCTTTTCCAGAAAGAAGGACAAACAACAAAAGCCCTTCTTAACTTGCTTCCAATCTTTTCAGCCTCATTGTACATAACCTCCCCTCCCACACTCTAAGACCCATTCAAACTGACCTTCTCTCTGCTATTCACACACCACACTCCATCTTGGAACTCAGTGTATTCGCACTGGCCTTCCCACATGCCTAGAATGAACATTCCTCTTTCTACTTCCACCTCATGGAATTTCCTTTTTCTTTAAAATGATGCTCAAGCACCACTTTTAATACAAAATTTTTCCTGATCCCTTCCAACTGCTAGTGTCCTTTTAAACTACTTTTTAATTGATTTTGTATATTCTTATATATGGGCATATTATCTTACTTCACAGAACACAAGCTAGTTGAGAGGAGGGATTACTTCATTCTTGGTGAATGCCAAGCACAGTGCTTTGTTTGCGGAAGGTGGGTTACATATTTGCTCTTTGTATATTCTAAATCTGCTGGAAGAAATTACTTGAACAGTAATATTGCCCAGTATAACTATCCTATATTGTTCTGTTTTATTATTTTTGCTGCAAAAAAATAAGGCACAGATTTAATTTCTAATGAACATGGACGATTTATGAGGCTGTAGAGTTCCTACTCTTAGAGAAGAGAATTAGCTGTACCTTCTTCCCGCTCTTTTATCAATATTAAACAGTCTATTTTACTACAACTCACTTCAACTATTTCTCAACTGCTTCTCCTGTTGTTGGCGTTTCACTGATAACCTTGGCCTCAACAGCAGGACTTCATAGCACAAGGCCACACAGACCAATGAGCAGACTTGCAAAAAAAAAAACCAACTCCACTTGTAGAAGTTGTAGGTTCTCGGAGAGGAAAAAAGGGAGTATATGGCTCTTCTCGAGAGACAGCATAGTGAAGTAGGGTGGGGGTGGGGTGGATGCTGAAATAGGAGCCAAGGGATGTGTGTTCAAATTCTACTTCAGATACTTCAGCTGAGGGGCCGTTTCAACTTCCAGAGCCTCAGTTAGCTAATCTGTTAAAAAGGAGACGATAATCCTTTCACTGCCTGGCACACAGAGCTAGAGAAATGTGAGCTGCTACTTAAAAAAGCAAGAGGGCCAAGGAAGCATTGATTTCCTGAACACGAGTGAATTCATTTAACCAAATATAAACTCTCAACTAAAAAATATGTATCATGCATGTAATTTGTTTGGTGGCTTGAAACTGAACAATGCATTTATATGTTGTCTCGAAACAATATTGATGATAAGAACATATTTCCAGGGCACAAATTAATAAAAAAGACAGAATTCATTTCCAAATGAATTATTATGAATGCAGTAGATAGTAAATTTTTGTCCTGAGGATTCCATCTACATTCTTCCCTCCCTTTCCCCGCCCCCACACCTTCTATAAAAATGGCTTTAAGAAAGTCTCCCGTCTCTTTTATTTAATAAGGCAGCTAGGCTGCTTGCCATCCTGGGCTAACAGCCAGGAAAAGATTATGGCAAAAATAATCACCTTTGTAACATTAAGGAAAATATGAAACTGGCATGTGATTCAAGGTTTTATTTCTCCTCCTTTAAATAGAAGATCCTACATTTTTGTGTTTTATTCAAAAACAGGTTTTCTGCTGGATACACCTGATAAAAAAGTTGTTTTCCTTTCACCAAACACCTAGAAGATTCTGAGAGATTTCTGTTAAAACAGAGCAAGGCACTCCAGGACTTAAAAGGGAATTTTGTCCTGATGAAAGATGCCAGTTTGACAGCCAAGGAAAATGAAGGAATATTCTTTATTCCCAGGGCACCTCATTTCTAACCAAGGAACCATATCTTATGACTAAGAGGGTCATACCTTATTGTTTAATATTTATTGAACAAAAGTGCAACATGTTAGATGATGAAAATGATATAAGAGACAGAGGTCATGTCCTGTAACAGCTTCCATTTTCTACATCAACCCACGACTTCTACATTTTAACAAACTCATACAGTAATGGAATGGTGATAGTGGGCAGGAAATTTTAAAAATAAAGCCTAGGGTCTTAAGCAGGTCATTTTTCCTCCTTCACATGAGACCATTCTCTTTTTATTCCTCTTGTGCCAATTTAAAAATCAAACCTCAGCTTTTTGGCTAAAGTTACTTGATTTCCTAGAATCTATACTTCCCATCAAGTGTAGGCCATCCTCCCTTCCCAACTTCTAAACCAGGGGTTCTGAACTTAATTTTGTTCTGAGAAATGATCTGCTCACTATTTCCATTTAACTAGTTTCCTTTATAAATCATATGTTTTTGTTTTATGCACTTACAAATGTTATTCTTTGAAGGGGTTTCTAGGGTTTCCCAAACTCTTTGTCCCAGGATACACAACAAAAGTTAAGAAGCTCCGCCTGAAAGGGCTGCCTCCTCTTCTGTATCCACTTCCTAACAGACCCCATAACCCAGGCCAGGAGAAATCTCTGTACTCGCCATCAACATTAACCCAATTAACCTCACTCTCTAGTTGACTGACTCAGCCACACCTTCGACTAATATTCCTTCAGAGATCACTATGTCAAGTGCCTGTGGGAAATACAAAGTTGGCAAATTATTTTAACAAAAGATTTCTGTTCTAACTGCTGTTATCCCATGCCCTATTTTGGTTTGTGTTGCTTATACCACAATCAGATGGTTTATTCTACAGAGAGTGTACTTGTAATCCAATAAATACTAAACAGTTTGCAGTGTGATGCTAACATGAGGCAAGAGTATTTTTCACGATGCTAACTTCTGAATCAGTTGCATTAACCATAATGTTTTGTTTTCTCCAAAATATATGTTGGCCTCAGATGAATATTTCTTTCACAGAATAATAGTCTGTCACGTGGCTTCCTTCTCATTATCATTTCAAATGTACCTTTTCTGCTTGGAGATACCTCTCTATTGCCCCAGGGCTCTGCCACTGGTATACAAGATACTAAAAAGTTGAGTTGCCATGCATAATATACAGAGTAAATTATTAGTATGAATTTTTAACACTGTTTTGTTCCATAGCATTCCTATAGCCCCTTGAGAGCCAAGGAGTGGGGAAGGCCTTATTTATTTATGTTTTTTTTTAATGTAACTCCTGCTACAGCTTCTGGGGGCACATGCATAATAAAAAATAAACAAAATTAGCCCCAAACACCTCCATGCCTGTTAGAGAAATAGTAAAGTCAAAGAGAGAAAAAAGCATAGTAAAGACTTAGCAGAGGCAAAGATGGGGAACTCCATTTTGAAGGTCTACTCAGCAGGTTTGTATACATAGAAACCATTTTTCAGATTACATTGCCTTCTTCAATATGGGAGTGGGTGACCATCATGAGATAGAATAGTAAGGAAAGAGATGAAATGTCATTGGAGGAGCACTCCTTTTACACCAAAGCATGCTAAACAACTTAGGGATATTGAGAAAAAGTTGACTGGTAAGTACACTAAAGTAAATGAGTGAGTGTAATTAGGCAGGAGAACATCTGAGCATGGTATTTCAGAAAAGAAAGGTTTAAAAAGCAACATGAGTCGTATTTTTTCACAGAAGGAACTGGGGCTGGACCTATGATTTTAATGATACAGGGAACTCCTGGATGGAGAAACTCTAACACTGTAGGCTGTCACTTTCTCTATAATTTATAGTTGCCTAAGGCACGACACCCACTGAAAATATCATTAAGTTAAGGAAGGATTTATGTCCATTTATGAATCCATAGTGGGTCATCAAGGGGGAACCTAAGTATGTTTGAGGATGTTCTCAGTCTTGGTCAGACTCTATTGTGAACAATTGCCAACACAGTCATTCTGCTAAGAGTCAATCATTTCATTAAGTTTTTGCTGTGCTTTAATGACAATTTTATCTGTCACACTATGGGCTTTTAGATATATTATTACCTTTATTTTGAATTTGTTTGCTTCCAGTGGAGTGGTCCAGCCAGTGCTACAGTTAATATTTTGATGTATATGGACTTTCTTTCATTAACTTCTGTGGGTTCTATACCCACAAAGGGGATCTTCGGGTCAAAGATTATAAAAAGTTTAGTAGTTTTTCCACAAAATTCCAACTTGTTTTGTAGACTGACTGGATCACTCCACTGGGCCACCAAAATTTTATTAAGCTGATGCTTGAACAACTGAAGCTCCTTCACAACTACTGTATCATATATTAGTAACATGCTTGTGATTTGTTTTCCAAATCCTTTGCCTATTTTCTCCTTTTGCCCAAATAATGCACAATACACTTCTAAGACAAAATTTTTAAAAATTCATTTTAAAAAATTGAGTTTCAAATTCACTCAGACATTGAGAAAGCAAGCAATATGATACCCATTATTCATATGAACTCATACAAAAGATATGAGCCATGTTGCAAAAAAAGCAAGAAAAATAAAGGGCCAAATATACTTCAAACTGCACTCTGAGCCCAATACTTTTCTCTCTGGAGGTGGACAGCATTTTTCATCATAAGTCCTTTGAGATTATCAGCAGCAATTGTACTGACCTGCTAAGTCTTTCTCAGTTGATCATCATTACAATACTGCTGTTACTGTGTACAATGTTCTGCTCACTTTACTTTTTGTATCAGTACATATAAACCTTCCCAAATTTTTCTGAAATCATTCCTTTGTCATTTCTTACAGTATAAGAGTATTCCATCAAAATAATTTACCACGGTTTGTTCAGCCATGCCCCAAGAGATGGGTATCCTCTTATTTCTAATTCTTTGCCAGCACAAAAAGAGTTGCCAGAAATATTTTTGGTACATACTTTTTCTTTGATCTCTTTGGGATACAGAACTAGTAGTGGTATTTCTAGGTCGAAGGTTTTTATAGTTTTATTAAAAATACTATATAATTTTACAGTTTTTTATTTAGTTTTTACAGTTTTATAGTCCTTTGGGCATAGTACCAAAGTGTTTTCCATAACAGTTGGACCAATTCACATCTCCACCAAGAGTGCATTAATGTCTCTATTTTCCCACATCTCCTCACAGCATTTGTAATTTTCATTTTCTTTTAGTCAATCTGATAGGTGTGAGGTGGTATCTCAGAGCTGTTTTAATTTGTATTTCTCTAATTATTAGTGGTCTAGAGCATTTTTTTTTCATATGACTACATATAGCTTTGATTTCTTCTTCTGAAAACTACCTTTTCATGCCTTTGACCATTTATCAGTTGGGGAATGGCTCTTATTTTTTTTCACAAATCTGGCTCAGTTCCCTATATATTTGAGAAATAGAGTCTTTATCAGAGAAACTTGCTGTATGATTTTTCCCCTAGTTTCTTACTTTCCTTCTAATTTTGGCTGTACTGGGTATGTTTGTGCAAAACATTTTAATTTCATATAATGAAAATTATCCAATTTACCTCCTGTGATCTTCTTCATTTCTTGTTTGGTTATAAACTCTTCCCTTATCCATAGATCTGACAGTAATTTTTCCATGCCCTCCTAGTTTGCTTAAATCACCCTTTATGGCTAAATCATATACCCCTTTTGACCTTATCTTGGTATATCATCAGAGATTCTAAAATGACAGCACATAAGTTGAAATGTGGCACAAATAACTGAGGATGGTTTCAAGAGAATAGTATGGACCCATAAAAACTGTGTCTGAAAGGCTAAAGCCCAGACTTGACCTTAGCCTTGCCAAAAAGATGCTACAGATAACAGAAACAGAATTTGTGGTTTTTTTTCCTTTGTTCAGAGCAAACAAAAATAATAAGGGAGAGGGCCAGTGCTTAGGAAATATATTGAGCTAGTGTTACAAGACCTTGTCTTATTCACACTAATAATACCAAAGAAGCATAATACTACCAAGTTGGCAGGAATGTCAAAGGACATCTAGTCCAAATCCTATCCAACCTAGTGTAACGAATTTGCATACTGCATCACAAGGTCCATGGCCAAAAATTAATCCTCACCAATTGACCAGCAAACTGGCCTTGAGTTTTTCCACTTTTGGCTACTCTGGTTCTCAGAAAGCAGACATCATTTGTTCTCTTTCCTCAGAACTTATGCTTTGCTGGCATAGCCTTCAAGAAGCCCTCCACACCGTGAGAAGGCATAAGCATAGGAGTTAATGAAACAAACATAAAGTGACTCTCAGATCTAAGGAGCCCCCTTTGGTTTCTCCAATGACTGTGGCAGAAAAGGGAGCTGGTAGTACTAAGAATCACAGGTTTTGGATTACTGGCACTTATCCAAGTCTTGGTAGTCTACATTTGACATCCTTTGTCCAGAGTGGACACACTGCTAAAGGAACAGTCATGTAAGTTCTAACAACTCTGCTATGAAGGAAACCAAAAGATAAAATAAGTTGTGATTTCATGAGAGTTATTAGCACAATTTGTTTTATTAAGTCCAAAGGCAAAAAGAAATCATTAGTTCATGGGACAATTGGTCATCACATGTTGTAGCACTCATGAAATATTCATAAAATGATTATGGAGATTACTGCAGCTTACTGGCCAACAACTGTTGCAGGAAATGAGGAGGTATAGGAATGAAATAAAACTGCATTAAGACCCTCCAAATTAGACCAGAATATACTTTAATACTTAGTGAATTCAGGGCAGAGGTGAGAAGGAAGGATGGTGAAAAATATGCTGGAAAACACGGCTCAAGAGTTATAAATGAGAGTCCAAATATTTATAGATTATATAACATGACACTCATTTATCATAAATATTTTGTTTGCTTATAGTCAAGAGGAGCTGGGTGTTATTTGTTGCTGTTCAGGCAGCTAGGAGACACAATGGATAGAGCACTGGGCCAGGAGTCAGAAGATCTGAATTCAAATTTGGACTCAGATACTTACTAGCTGCATGACCCTGGACAAGTCAACCCCCCTTTGCCATAGTTCCTCATCTGTAAAATGGAGACACACTGGAGAATGAAATAGCAAATCACTCTAGTATCTTTGCCAAGAAAACTTCATGGACATACTCCGTGGGGTCCTAAAGAATCGGGCATGACCCAACAACAACACAAGCAACACCACCACACCTTTTATCATGTGGAAAGTAGCAAATAACACAAAAATGAAACTATTTTTCAAATCAGAAAATGACTAGTTACTAATTTAGGAGTTATTTCTGAATAAGCTATCTGTGTACAGTTAGACCACTGACTCACTGAAGCACATAATGAAATCAATCCCAAATTAGAATAAAAGTGAAAATATGATATGGCATGCAATTGAAGCAACTCCGAATTAATCTACTAAGAGAAGCTGTTAAGACAGAAAAAAATGTGAAATGAATAGTCATTAACAGACTATCACCATTTTCTATAGAAGTTCAACCTAGATCAGTGGTTCTCGACCTGTGGGTCGCGACCCCTTTGGGGGTCAAATGACCCTTTCACAGGGTTCACCTAAGACCATCAGAAAACACATATTTCCGATGGTCTTAGGAACTGTGACACCACTCCTCTATGCGTCTCCAGGTGGGTCCACCTGCATGCAGATACACCCACATATGAGTATTAAAGGGTCACGGCATTAAGAAGGTTCAGAACCACTGACCTAGATAAACCAAACATAACCAAGAAGAAACTAGAGTTTAGAAATTACCTTACCCAACAAATCCTTGACCCATTTGCTAAGTAAAATATATATGGCAGCCAAGGGAAACAGAGGTTAAGAATACAAACTCATCTATAAAAGTTTACATAGAGCATGATGGGAGATATCAGTAAGTGTCACCTCACAAAACAGGAACCAACCGTGAAATTTATACCATTTATGGTGAAACAAGCTTGTAAAAGAATGCTTGGTCAGACACCCAACTAAGTGAAATCATTCCTGGGGACACTTAAGGATGGAATTGGAAGAAGAACAAAATGACTTCTCTCCAGATTTTGATGATAAACCATTTTGAAATCAATGACAATGGAGCCACCACATTAGGACTCTGATATCATGGGCCTCAAGGAGTGGAAGTAGAAATGACTCTAAAGAAAAGAAAGATGGGAATAACAAATGAACCAGACCAAGCCAACAGACTAGAGGTCCTTGCTGGAGGCAATGCAACTTGAAGGGCATTTAGGATTAATTCCCAGGATATTTAAAAGAGACACAGATACCGAATACATGAAAAAAACCACATACCACCTCATTACCAAAAAGAGTCAGACAAAAATATCATTAAATGCACACCTATATTTCCAAACAGGGACAGAGTGTTTTATGGGGAATTAAGGCAATATTGGATTTAAATTCTGACCCTAATACACTATGTGACCATGGGCAAATCCCTTAACCACTCTGAGCATACCTTTCCTCTTTAAAAAATGTAAATAATCAAACCAGAGTAAGGCAGTTCTTGCTTTATGTAAATTCACATTAAATTTGACTTTATGCAAAGAATTCTTAAAGAAATTCACATTCCAAAAAAAATCTATGCTAACCTTACTGCATAGTATTTCTCTTTCTCTCTCCCCTCATGCCCCTTGGGATTGGGGTTCTGTAGCCTCTCACCACTCCACCAAAAAAAACCCTAAAAAACCCCTCCAAGTGGAAACAGAGAGACTGCAGCTGCTGCCAGATCAAGGGCTTAGCTTAAGACCTCTGGCCTGAGAGAGGAGCCCTTTGCCCGTTCTGTTCACCCGCCTATTTGTCTGGTCCCCTCATGTCTGTCTTCTGTCAGTCTGTGCTTAGGTACCACCTGTCAACGCTTAGCCCCTCTGGGTATTCCTCCTCCTGCTCTCACTTCTCTGTTCCTACCCCCATACGTCCTTGAACCAGTGTGCCAGTCCCCTTCCTGGCTCCCTCCTTCCCTCCCCCACATCTGTCAGGTCTCTCTCAAATGAGAGTAGATGCAGAGGACTGGACAAACTCTGAAGAGCTATATGTTAATGACCGGCCTTTTTGACATCATTTTTTGGGAGACTAGTCTAAATGCACATTGAGGGCATCTTGAATGAAGCTTTGGCAAACCATGTGCTAGACAAGAGGGGGTTTTGACCAGGTGCTCTCTGAGGTCCCTTTAGTGACTACACAATACCTTATGTTAAGCTACTAGCTGTGGTGGTGAATTCCCCTCATGAGGATCTTCCTCAACTGTCTTAATAACATGCTTCTTTTAAGCTTTCAATCTCTTTCAATGAACAATCTAAACTTGAGTCTTCTGAGGCCTACCCTATCTTACTGTAGCTTCCTTTACCAGATTTCTTTTATTCGCTGGCTGAAGCATAATTCCTTAGGAATTAGGAATAATTTCAAGGAATTTTGTTTTCATCACTTAGGATCATCCAAATCTGCTCTTACCAAACCTTCACAGTGGTCCTCTATGGCTGACAATTTTACCCCTAAAGAAATTATGCGAGATAAGAAATAACATATTTACCTCTTCAAAATTAGAAGGCGAGAAACACAAGTAAATACAGTAGAATCTGATTTGCTGAAATGCTATGAAAAGTGTATTTAGGGCTTATGTTATTTCCAGCCATGACCTCTCATCTGTGAAATGGTGCCCAGTGAGCAAATCATAATTATGAAATATAACGTTTGGAGGTTAGGCTGTAGAATCCTTGCTATGTTCATTAAATATACATTAGCTGATATTTATAAATGTTTTATATACATTAGAAAATATGTTAAAATCCATTTCTGCTCTATGAATGAATTCATTACAACACCCCCTTCTAGTTTTTATTAACCTCTTACCCTAAGTGTTAATATTTTCTATCCTATGGGGAACAATAGGACACATTCTAAACATTAACTTCTATGAGGTCACATATTTATTTTCTGTTTGTCTGGTCACTGAGAGTTGGCACACAGTTACCTTCATAAATGATTCAAGTTAATGGAAAATATTAAAATTAAAGAAATAACAGCAAAAATGGGGCTCTACAAGTGAAGAATGATCACTAGCATATCATTTCTCTGGGGAGTTTTCTCAGATATTCATCATAAAGCAGCTCTCAGGACAGAGGAAAGGGGCATCGCCCCTACACACAGTGTGCACTATTTTGGGATGATGGAGAGATGGGCAGAAAATTAGGGGTCTGAGTGAAATCATCAAATAAGCATTTGGGGAAAAATGGATTATTCTGGCTGTGCTGGTAAGATACTCTTCCAAAACCCACAACTGGGCTTGTGCTGTTAGTTCAAAGGATAAACTAGTAGATATTCAAAGTTGATTAAAATACTATAGGCTCAAAAGAAATAGCTGGCTAGAAGACAGCACAGGGATGTATTTCCAAATCTAAAGAGGTTCAAGGAAGGTTTACATGAACTAATGGTTACGAAATTGGTCCAGTTAAAATGACAACTTCTCTATTACATTTTCTCTAACTCCAAGTGACTTCTCCCTTATCTGATCCCATTTGACCTCTTTACTCTTCTTAGGACCTTGGAACATTTTAATACATACTTCATTTATCTAAGTACAGATCCCATCACCCTTACTAGATTGTAAGTTCTTCCAGGGCAGAGATCCCATCGTATTCTGATATTTCTGGCATGTGTCAGGCCCTAACTAAATATATGCTGCTGAATGAATGAATGGCTATTCTGGTAAGAGTAATCATGTCTGTTCAACGTAAAAGCATTTATGGAGAGCAACAGTGATAGGTAATTGATAAATGTGTGAAATGTTTTCCTAAAAAAAATTTCCCTTGAGACAACAGAGACAAAATTGAGTGAGATGGGGCTATGTCCTGCCCAGAACGACATTTATTGCATTTCCTATGTGTAAAAGACAGCTTTTTTCCCCTTAGATTTATTATTCGATCATCAAAATATTTATTATAAGCCTACTATATAAAATGTTCTATGGTAAGATCCTAGGATCTAAACACAATAACAAAACAAAATCCCTTCCCTCAATGTACTTCTTATATTGTACTTGGTGATATAAGATGAACATGGGAGACTATGATACAAAGCAATCTGAGAAGGAAGATAGTATTAACAACTGGGATAGATCAAGGAAGAATTCATGAAGGCTCTGGTACCTAAGCTGAGCCATGATGGGATACAAGGATGAGAGGAAGAGCTAAAAAGGATTACATTCAAGATATGGCAGAGGACTTGGGCAAATGCACTTCAGCAGGAGATGGAATGTCCCCATCTAGGACAGCTAAGAGTTTATTTTGGCTAGATTGTAGATTGTGTGAAAGGGAATAGTTTGAAATAAGGTTGGAAACGACAGGGTGGAGTTAGAGTGTGTTGGGTCTTAAATGATAGGCTTAAGAGTCTGTATCTTATCCTAGGGAAACAGTGAAGTTTTTTGAGCAGAGGTGTGACATGGCCAGACCTAAGTCTTTGGAAGATTATATTGTCAGCTTCATGAAAAGTGAATAGGGTGGGTGTGGGGTTGAGAGAGACAGAGAGAGAGAGAGAGAGAGAGAGAGAGGGAGAGAGACAGAGAGACAGGGAGAGAGAGACAGAGAGACAGAGGGACAGAGAGAGAGACAGAGAGACAGAGAGAGACAGAGAGAGAGAGAGACAGAGAGACAGAGAGAGACAGAGAGAGAGAGAGAGACAGAGAGATAGAGAGAGAGAGAGACAGAGAGACAAAGAGAGAGACAGAGAGAGAGGCAGAGACAGAGACAGAGAGAGAGGCTATTTAGTAATAGTGAGATCACCTAAGGGGCTACTATAGTAGTATTTGTTAGAGGTGATGAAGACCTGAACTATAGGGGTGGCTATGTCTAGAAGAGTACAAAGAAGGGACCCATCAAGAGATGCAGAGGCAAAGACGACATTGAGGTTAAGAAATCAAATAAATAGGAAATTAAAGGGCCCTCTACAAAAACTTCAAAGAGAGTACAGCAAGGAGCCTTAGAAATCACTCAAAGCTATCAACTATTACTAAATGCAACTGATGGAGATACTAACCATCTTGTAGCACTTCGTTTTTTTTCCTCCACTGGAATGTAAGCTCCTTGGGGGCAGAGATTGTTTCACTTTTGGATTGGTATCCCCAGAGCTTAGCACAATGACCAGCACAAAGAGCACAGGCCTGGATCAGTAGTATGAAGAGCTCTCAGGTCAGGAAACTACCAGTGAAGGTCAGCACCTTTTCTTCAATTTCAAGTCTTTGAGAGTTGCCTAGAGCACTGAAAAGGTAAGTGGCTGGCAAGGGTCATAGAATTCCCCTATGTGGCAGAGGCGCCATTTGAACTCAAGTCTTTTCTAAGTTTAGCTCAATCCACTGTGCCACATGCCTGGCACAGAGTAAATACTTAATAAATGCTGGTTGATAAACTGTCCCCTAATCCCACTGCTACTCTGGAATTAGGTGGCCCTCAATATTAAGATTATCACCCTGAGTCTGTATAATCAATTCTTTGCCCAATTCCAAATCTATTCTTTAAAAGTCTGCTTTAGTTTAGGCTCTCATATTGCCCATCTGGATGTGCACAACTTCTTGCCCTGGGACAGCCATATCCAAGGTAAAGCTACAACATTACTGTCAAAATCTTAGCCACTCATCCCTTTGATGGTGCCAAACTTTAACTTGCATCAGGTTAGGGATGAGAGTCAATATCTTCACCAGCTCTTTCAAACTTCTTAAACAGGGACCCTTGTTTCATCAATCATTATTACCCTTATCAATAAACATCCACTGAGCACCTACTGGTGCTAGGGATACAAAGACATATAAAGACAGCACCACTGATCTCAAAGTACTTAGCAGACAAAACAGAAATTAAAAGCAATACAAGAAAGTATCCTTTGGCTTCTTCAGCTATCCCCGATTCCTCCCTGTTACCAATTTGCTATCTCTGAAATCTGCCCAAATATTTAAACCAGCCCTCTCACCTTCACTTTCACCACCTTGGAGAAGTTTTTAAGTATGAACTCATGACCAGAGCTCCCTTCTTTCAATATCCTCTTGTGTAAAGCGAGGGGTTATGCCCAGAGACACACCAGATTCAGTTCTCTTGAGTCTGAGAGTGACAATTTTATTAGAGGTATAGAAAGAGCACTAGACAAGTTGCCAGGAGATTTGTTTTTTGTGGTTTTTTTTGCCCCGGAGCAAGTCACTTAGATTATTCGGTGTTTTATTTCCCCCTCTGCAAAACCACCAAGTTTACCAGATGCTCTCTAAGGAATCTTCCAGCTTGGAAACTATGAATTCTACTATGATGTGCAGTTTTTTTTTTTACAAGTCAGGCCACAGAAATACATGAAATAATATGCATTGGAGACTCAGTTTCTCCAATCCATTCTTTCCCTTGATCCAGGACTCTCTCCAGAGCTCTCCTTTCTTTTAGTCTTTTTAGTGAATGGACCCTATTTATTCCCTCTCTTTTCTTGATTCCCCTCTTGAGTTGCCTCTCTGGCAATTTCTTCCTTCATTTTCTCTAGAGCAGGAATAGCTAACAATTTTTATGTCATGAACCCCTGTGGGCAATCTGGTGAAGCCTCTAGACTGCTTCTCAGGGTGATATTTTAAATGCATAAAATAAGAAACATAGGATTATGAAGGAAACCAGTTATATTGAAATACAATTACTTAAAAAGAAAAAAAAGGAGTCAAAGTTAAGAACCCCTGCTCTAGAGTATGAGCACCACCAAGCAGGAACAAATTTTCTTAGACAAAGTATTTCGCTTTGACTGCTCCATGTAAGTCTCAAGTAAAACATACACATAAACTTATTGAGAATTTGGATCCAGTATATTTTACTATATATAACTTCATCACAGGTAATGGAGGAATTTCGTTTCCATATTCGTAAAATGAAGAGTTTGGACTAAATGGACTTTAAAATCAGAACCATGAAATCAAATAAAAAGGAAGTCAGTGTCCTATGCTGGCTCCTGGTTTTCTGGAATTCATGCCTCCTAGGCCCGGTTATTGATCAATCTCTCCTCTAAGGGAAAGCAACTTCCTGACACACTGTTGCTTCAGCAACAGTCCTCTCTTTTGGCCTGGTTCAATATTACTTCTTGGCTTGGATCCCTCTGCTTTTGTTTCTGATCCCTGCCTGAGATCTTGGCTCCATTACTGTCCTGACACTTGTTTTTGATCCTAGGCTTCTCATCTGCATTTTTATGCTTCCCTGATTCCAGTGTGTTAACTCCATGTTTCCTGATGCAAGCCCTTGCTCTTTTCTTAGACTAGTTTCCTGTTTCAACCTGGTCTGATCTCATGCTTTCTGGTCCTTGCCCTTATTCAAAATTGTCAGCTGGGCAGTGGTTTGCTGGGCTCTCTCCTAGGTTCTGTTCCCGGCCCGTGAATTTACATAGCACTGAGCACTGCTGCCCTCTCATCAGTGGGATCAACTATCCAAACGTCTGTAAAAAATAAATGAGCCGAAGACTGCTTCATTCTCTTTAAGGCAGTTATAACCAGAAGTCAATGCCATCAGCACCAGAAACAAAGGCAAAAACGCTCAGTGCTTGGCAAAAATCAGTGATGTGGAAAATGGGCTATATTCTTCCCTAACTTATGACACTCCTGCTGAGCACCCTGGAAGCTTAGACTTTTAAAACTGAGTGAATGTGACATTAACTTCTATATATCCTCATTGTTTACTAGGCTCCAAAGGATACTAAAAAACAATTGCTAAACATCATGAGAGTTGCTACAACAGAGATGATAAAAAGACAATTATCAAATTAAAGATTCAGGAAGAAAAAGACCACTGCAAGTGGAAATAGGTTTGCAGCATCCCAGAGAAGGCTGCTAAACACAACGCTGTGCTACGGGAAGTAAAAGTGGAGGGCCAGTTATTCTTATAGGTGTGTGTGTGTGTATATATATGTGTGTGTGTATATATATATATATATATATATGTGTGTGTGTGTGTATATATATATATACACACATATATATATATATACACACATACACACACACAGACAGAGAGACAGAGAGAGAGAGAAATATGGCGCTTAATATTACTCACAAAGAATATTTCTCACATATAGAGGAAATGAAATCAAACCATATAAAACATGAACAGAGAGACCTCAGACACATTCCCCAGGCAACTAACTAAAGAAGTTAAAGCAGAGGACAGCTAGCTCCCCAGCTATTGGGCAGATGGGCTCAGGGAATGCATAACCAATTAACTCTTAGGCTGTAGCTGAAAGCAGACCAAAAGGAGAAGCAGCTTGTTTACATCAGCAGGACTCACGAGGAGAACAACTTTGTCTTCTAATTGCACACACTCAGCAGTGGGTTTAGAAAAGACTGGCTGGTCTAAGAACTTGAAAGTTACATAAAGGAAAGGGAGCAGAAATGTTTCCATGAAGTATTTGGCTCTACCCATCACAGGAAATGTACCTTAACAGTCTCCTAATTTCTCATAAGATATTTTCAACATTTTATTTTTCTTAAAAAAATGGGAGAATGGAAGGCAGAGCCAAGATTGCAGAGAACAGGCTGGGACCCAGGTGAACTCTCCCAACATTCCCTTCCAAACAAACTTAAAGTAACACCTCAAATCAAATTTTGGAGAGGCAGGGCCAAAAATCAGAGGGAGACATTTTCCCAATCTAAGACAATTTAAGAGGTCTGCAGGAGAGGTCTGTAAGACTGGGGTTGATGTAGGCCCAGAGTACAGCAGGAGCAATAACTGGGGGCATTTATGCAACAGCACTAGCAGCTTCAGGAACTCTCAATCCAGAGATAGTAAGGAAGTCTGACAACTAGTCATAAAGAGACCACGGGGACACAAAGATACTTCCCACTAAAGTCAGCTCGGCTACGAGGAACCATATCAGCACTGCGAACCGAAACCAGCCTGGCCTGAAGCCGAGGCTGTGCCCTGGGGGCGGCTGGACGGGAATTGCTGAGAAGCTTCAGGTGAGCAGATTA